>OU015495.1:93222831-93582831 GCA_907164885.2 Dolomedes plantarius
CATTTTGTTTTATCCTTTTTGGAAGCATTCCTCACTTGGGCCATAAGGCAGAATCATGCTCTGATATGTTGCAATATAAATAAGATTATTTGAATTCTGTAAATTAGATTTTCTTATTTAAAAGAAAATGATAACCATTTGAACTCTTGAAGAACTGTTTTAAAGCTAATAAGTGTTTACAATTCCTGGTATAATTACTCAACTGTGCCATTAATCCATACCAAAAATCATCAGAGAAATTTCAAGGTAATTAAAATTTGGCTACCTGGAAAAATATATAAAGTTTATACTCCCAAATTGTACAATATTATAAATATTTGGAAAATGCACACAACTTCGCCTATCCTGAAGTAAGAATTTTTAATTGCTTATACTCTCAAAAGCATGTTGCTCCCTGCTGTATAAAAGTTTATAACAAATTTATAATTAAGGCAAACTACTTAAAAAAAATTATTTCAGCCATTTTTCTGTACTTCCTTTTAGATAATAAAATTTTCTCAGGAAAAAACAAGAAAAGTATGTAAATAAGATAAAACTATATAAAATAAAATGTAAATAATTATACAAGATATTTTAAACATGTCTTTAAAAAATATTTATTTATCTATACAAAAGAATTTCTTTACATAAAATTCAACTATCACATTGCACAACAATTTTATTATATATAAAATCATTATTCAGAAGAATTCCTTTTAAAAATGTCATCAATTATTTGAGTTCAGTTTAAGGCAGACAAACACAGTTGTACTTCTGCTGAATATGTATTAAACAGACGTATAAAATGTGGTAGTTGATTTTATGCTGCTGTATCTTAAGTGAAATGTAAATAAAATCATCTCAAACACAGAAAATAAGACTTTGAATGCTTACATATTGTGTTTGTTGACTGAAATATCACAAAGTAATCTCTCTATGAGAAAACACTGTTAATTGACAAAAATGACTCGGATTACAAGAGTCTATCAACAACAGCATTCTGATGTTTCTCCAAGGAATACAATTTGCTGATATCACATTATATAACAGACTGAAGATTTTTTTATATTAAAAAAAATTTACATAAACTGATATAGAATTACATTACTTACTGAAATGTATGTGTTAAAAATTTAGTTTTTTCTGATTCTATATGAAGCTTTGTGTGCAATAACCATAATTAATAAATTTAATACAATTTGATATTGTGTACAAAAAATTATGTTCAAATTTGCAGCATTTTACATCAGTATGCAAAATAACAAGCTACCGATAATAAAATGGACACAAAAATCAAAATATCCCTATGCATTGCTAGAAATAAGTAAATAATGGGAAATTATATCTTTTTTCTATTAATAACTCCATATTTTTTTACTATTAAAGTACTACATATTATTTGACACTGTGGTAAACAAAATAAAGAAATATTGAAAGTGAAACACATTCTCAAATTGTAATATGCAAATGAAATAGATAAATTAAAAAAATACAGAACTTTTTTATTGCCTCTTTAAATTAGATATAAATTTATATATAAATAAAATAAAGGCCACAGTTACCAGATTATAAATTATATTCCAATTAGATGAAATTGATAAGAAAACTTAAACAGTAGATGATAATATCCATTTGGATCTTTTGTAAAATATATTTTACTGCTAGAAATTTATTATTTAATCCATCATTAAAAAATATTTTTAAACTATTACAAAAGCTACATGAGCATCATCAATTGAAATAAAACCCATAAAAAAAGTACTACACAAAATAATGGTCAGTTGAAATTGTCATCATTGAAGAAGTTGATAACTCTTGTTTCTTACATAAAACTTCAGGAGTACACAAAACAGGGACACACAGCTTCTTTAAATTTACAATTAAAATTCAGAACAGCAAACTAATTTTGAACATTATTGAATAATTATATATATATATATAATTCTTCACCAGGTCAGGGACTGTCTCTATGGACAATTCACAAATGCACTGATGGATATTCATATTCATTTGTTAATAATTAACAAATGAATGACAATTATTGTCTAAAGTCAAAATCATTCCTAATGCTTCCAAACCTGGAGAACTATATTAATTTTTTTGAAACTAATAGCCATTCTTAATTTTTGTCAATTTTAAGAAGCTGCATATTCCTATTTTAAGATAATTCATGTTTTTGAAAGAGGTAAAATACGGCAGAAAATGCATTAAAGCAAGGATTCTCAACTTTGCATTAAGATACATACATTAGTATGGCTTTTACCATCACTAACTTTCAGAGATAGAAATATATACTAGTTCACATTAGCTTTTGTCAAAAGCCATGGTATACCTATGAGAGGATAAATGAAATAAAATAAAATGAAATATTAAGATTTAGAATTTCATGGATAAAAATTTGAGGTTTGCCCTTTTTAAGAATATCTTTCATAGTCATTTATTAATGATAAATCATGACAATAAGAGGAAAAGTTTTACTCAGTAACACTTACTCTTGGTCTTCATAATCATTAACCTAATATATGAGTTAAAAAGCTTTAAAGAGTGTAATCCACACTCACTGTCAAAAATAAGTAGTGTAAAAATGTAAAAAGAAATTATATTAAAGATCACAAAAGAAAGTCTTCAAAGTACATCAATCAAAATCTTTGTCAATCACTTTTTTTTTTTCACTAAAGTTACATATATTAATGAGTATTTTTCTTAAAGCAAATATTGAGAATCCAGTCCATAAAATACATTTATGTAATATTAAAATGGTCCATTGGAATGTGCTTTATGTATAATATATGCATACTTTGTTCACAGTAATCTTCTAAATTTTATATGCAACAATTCACTTCAATATCATGCTGCTTCGAACATGAAGACTCTATTTGTTAAATTCAGAGAATTTCAATACATATTCTTCCCAATAATGACACCTCAGCACACATACTTTTGATTCACTTTTCTGGATACAAGTATAGACATCAAAAACAAGAAATAACAAATGAAATGTTTGGAATAAAGAACATAAACAATACTTTTTTATATTTTTAATACCTAATACCCTCCAAAACGTAAGTGATATTTAGGCAAAATAATATAAACAGGATTTGTTTAAGCTGTTACAATTATTACTTATTCAACTGATCTCCTGCAACATTAATTTTTGCATTATTACTATAGCTTAGCCCAAAATATCTTATGATTTTGGCATCATCTCTAAAGCCCTTTGTTCACACTAAAATTCACACGGAAAAATACCTTACAACTCTTAGTTGAATATAAAAATATCAATGTTCTAATGCCATGATGAAGTAAGGTATTAAATAATGGGACAAAAAAATCTTTATACAACAACTATAATGAATTAATATTTATATACATACAAATGTATAAAAAAGTTTCATAATAGATATTCAAATGACGAGATGAAAGGATGCTTTAATTCATTCATTTTGCAATTATTTTAATTTCAATAAACTTTTTTTATTTTCTTATAACAATTATAATACAGTTTAAAAATGTATTAAAAAGACCAATTTATGATAGCAATTTTTTTAAACATTAAAAGTAAAAATAGGAAAGACAATATTTCCAAAAAAAAAAAAATATGTGAATTCAAATTTAACCGATTTATTATAGTATTCTAAAATAATTTAAAATACAATTCTATTCTTAGCTGATTTTAAATGACCTTGGCAACTTACTCTATTTGATATTTAAACAATGTGTATTGGTAAACGACTACCATTTCAAAATTGTTTTTTCAATTCAGGGAATAATTTATAAAATTGGTACCTTTGTTAGAGAACTAATGATTTAAACACTTACTAGAATTTCACTTGCCAGTCAAAATTTTTTTTTTTTAAATCATTATATCAAACATTAAGCTGGAAAGTATTCAATTATATTTTACCTCAGGGTAAAAAAAAATTCCCCTAAACAGTTATTACTCCACACTATATTTTAAGACAGATCATGCTTAAAGGAATGATAATATATACATTTTCAAAGATATTCACAAATCAGATAATGTAAAAATTGCAACAATAAAATTATTGCACTGTTAAATCATTCATTTTCCAAGTATTTCCATATCATCCAATAATGGGAAATGAGCTCCACCTCCTTGCATCACCTGGTCAAAATTCAACAAACCAGTGGCATTGCTTTCAATGTTATCCAAAAAGTCTAAATTAATTTGACTGCCATCAGCTCTGCTCATATCTTGGTGACTGTTATAACCTGGAGAAATTGCAGGAAGGGTGTTGTTTGCCATTCCCATACTGTGCTGTTCCATTGTTGGATTCCTAGGTCTCTGAGTGGCATTAACTCTCTGTTGTTGCTGCATTAACATATGATTAGGCACCATATTTGGACGAACCATGCAATTCGCAGCCATATGGTTGTTACTGGGCATTCGATACTGGTTGAACATCTGAGGCTGTTGCACAGTGTGCTCATTTCTGACAAAATTATTATAATTGTCCTGAAAACCACTCATTCTATACTGGTTATTTTGTTGTTCATTCATCATATGTCTCCAGTCCATAGAAGATGAACATATTGCAGATCCATCTGGGGTAATTGTAACATTTGGTGGTTTCTGCGGTCTTACAAATTTGTTCTTGGGAGCTGATGGGTGGTTGAACATAACATGAGATGGAGTGCTAAGCTGTTCAATGAGGTTCACATTATCCACAGATAAATTAGGATGATGAGCCTTGTATTCAGGAGGAGGCCTGTTCATTGGTTGGCTAGATGTATACTGAGTTGAATATGAAAGATTTTGTGACATGGAAACATGGAATGTTGAATTATTTATAGTCTGCTGAGATGGAAAACTCACATAAGGATTGGAATGTGACTGGTGTATCATATGATGTTGTTGTTGTTGTTGTTGTTGTTGCTGCTGCTGTTGTTGTTGCTTTAGATCATGAGAATTCGGCTGTAACTAAAAGAGAAAATAAACTTTACTATACTGAAGTAACATTAATTATATTTTGAGAGTTAAAACTTATAAGTTACAATTGCATAGATTAACTCTTGCAGCTGTGTTTCAAACAAAAATACAAAATTTTTAAACTAACAATATTTTCAGCAAACACAACTAAAGTTTTAATACTGTGAGGTTAAAGTATAATCTACTATTTTTCCAAAACAGTTTTATCATTTATATGTACCAAACCAAACAAAATTTAATCACACTAAGAAAAACAATGTTTGTATATTTAATAACTTATAGAAACAAACACTTTCCAAGTGATAGGTTTTTGAGTTGTTTTATACTGCAGCTTTAAAAATAACACTTCTCTGGGAAAATTTAAAAAATAGTATTTTAAGTTTAATTGAAGAAATTTTTATATAACTTAGATATAAAAATTTCTTCTAAGTAAGTATGACTAAGTAAAATATGACTTGAAAAAGGTCTAATTATTCCTCACTTAGAAAATGACTACAAATTGCACATACATTAAATAAAAATTGGCTTTCAAAAACTCTCTCTCTCTCTCTCTATATATATATATATATATATATATATACTGAAGAGCCCCCCCCAAAAAAAAACTGGTACAGGTGTGCGTATGCAAATAACAGAGATATGCAACCAATCAGCGTAACGCGATGCGGTCGGTAGCGCCTATATAAAACATTGAAGGGGGACGTGTCTGGCGAAGCTGTTAGATCAGTTCCTCCTGCTACAATGGCAGGTTATCACGATTTATGTGACTTTGAACATGGTGTTATAGTCGGCGCACAAGAGATGGGGCATAGCATATCTGTGGTAGCGATGCAATTTGGATTTTCGAGCATGACCATTTCACAAGCGTATTGTGAATATCGGGTATCCAGTAAAACATCAAATCTCCAACTGTGGTGCGGCTGGAAGAACACCTTGAAAGAACGGGACCGTCGACAACTGACGAGAACCCTTAAATGAGATAGACGTGCAACACTTCCGCCCAGCATTGGATACAGTGAGATAATTTCAGTACTCTCTGGTTTACATACTTTAAATTCATTTAAAGTAGTACAAAAAATTTAAAGTCAATATTTTCTACTTAGGAATTTTAAAACATTGACTATTCCCATGGGTTTGTTTAGAAAGATATACTGATTTCCAGCTGACAAAATTCACAACATTGCACTATAGGAGTGGTTTACCCAGCCACTCCCCCCACCCCCTGGGGAGGCGTGAGTGATATTCAAGGGGGACGTGGATGGTTAGCAAAAAATTTGTATGGAATGTATTTCACTGGCGTTTTTTACGCCTAGGGAGAGTAGGATCTGAAAGTCATCCAGGGGGGGGGGGGGGGAAATAAAAAGGTTGAGAATCACTGCACTATGGTATTTGGATTGACGAGTTTCACTAAACATTCTTACATGATGTTCACATAAATGTTGATAAAATCTAACCAAGGCCGCATGAGGGCAACTGGGGCACTTTGCCCCAGGCGCTTAAAAGCCGGAGGGATCCCCCAAATTTTAAAACATTAATTTATTAGATTTCATCCAAAAGAAAATTCTGAAACTTGTACTGTACTTCAAAATTCAAATAATCTCCTGAAATAAGGCGTCCCCAAAAATACAAAAAAAAAAATAATAAATTATTCGATTAATTAAGATTTCTCTTACTCCAAAATAGTCTTCTTAAAATTCCCGATTTAGTTTTAATGAAAAATATAACTGTTTAGTTCTAACTTCTATAAATTACATTCTCTCTAATAAATTGAAAACAGTACTAACTACTAAAATAGATAGCAAAAAAAAGCTTTGTGGATGGGAGATGTCATATTTATTGGCGAATATAACAAGAGAGCAGTGCAATAAAATATAATAATTATGTTAATCATTCATGTAATAAAATTTTAAGTATGAGTATCTTAATTTGAATGTACGTTTTCGTCTCTTTCCATTTTTTATTTTTCTTGGGGCCCCTAACAGAAGTTTGCCTCAGGCCCCGTAAAGTCTCTGGGCAGCCCTGAATCTAACTGTTCTTTCTGTTATTATTCATTGTCTTGAACAGTGATAAACCGGATAAATTAAATCTGACGCCACAGAGGTTCTTGCGCAGTGGAGCAATCAGTAAATCTCTAAGAGCCTTAAAAATAAATAAATAAATAAATAAATAAATAATAATAATAATAAAATCAACCTGAATTTTTACCAACCCTTCGCAGAAACAACAATATCTCCTTCAAACATAGTACTCAAAGTCCGACGAAGATGAGACATGTCTTACTTTGGTGCCCCCCCCCCCATTTTTCTGCATCCATTGGTATCGCTCAATACCCCATACCCCCAGCGGTTTCGGAGGAGATAGCGTGACAAGCTTTTGACAGCGGCAGCGGGAGTTACTTTTTTTTAGAATAGAGAGATTCAAACTGCTGCTGTACGTTGAGAAAGCTTTTTCTGCAAGATTAATTTTTCTAATAACTCGCAGAATTTTTAATAGAATAATCGTTAATACTTTAATATTTTGACAGTCTTATATTGCCCTTACTGACTCTTGTAAATAAACACTTTCATTACACCTGTGATAAATCATGAATTGCGTCTAAGTGATATTTTATTTTGAAGGAAAAAAAAAACTCCAGATGATTTGTGTTCTAGTAACATGACGGTCCCTTTGCAAAACAATGCCAATAAGCTACGCTTGTGCTTAACCTCCCCTCATTTTCCTAGGTACAATGGACTCTTCCAGGACGAGCTCTGTGTGTGACCTCAAAGTGGAGTTCTGACGTCATCTCTGACCAATCATAGCCGAGTTTCAAGATCATTTTCAGGCTTATGGATTGGATGACCAGCAAAAGAGGAAGAGACACATTTTTTGAGCCTCACCTAATTACGGGGATGCATATCGGCAAACAGCTGACTGAGCAAACCAAATAAACCTCTTTTTTTTTTTTTTTACAAAGATGAGTGGGATAAATTTTATTCCCCACACATTACATAAAAAATTAGTATTTAAGGCATATGAAAGGTAAAAATTAATAAAAACTAAGACTTTTAATATTTCAAAAATTTAACAACCACCACCACTACAGCTCAGTTGCAAGAGAAATAATAAAAAGGTGATTTGAAAACATCAAAACGCTCAAAATGAATCAATCTGAGGACCGTACGAAACGCTTGAATACTAAGCCGTTAATTCACACTAAGAAAAAAAATATACTCAGCGCCCCACTGGAAATTTCCTTTTTCGCATTTGCGAACAAACAGCGATGCAGTGATAAATTTACGTCCTGATAATATTAATTCTGTGTTTGATGTGTAAAGGGTGTTAAGTGCAAAAAAGGGCTAAAATGAGTTATCAAAGCAGGCGAGCTTGAAAAATGAAGGGCTACTGCAGGGTACAGAAAGCTATGTCCAATTCCTCTCCTGAATATTTTTATTCATCAGTGTCATTGTTGCAGGCTTTGCACTTTTCGCTCCTCAACCCCCCAAATGTAATCAAAACTCGAATATAGAAAGATAATATTAAAATAAACAACGAACCTAACAATCGCCAGACGATTGATGAATACCTAAGGGTGGATTGAAATCGCAACTGTTTGAAATCTGCTTCCAGTTGTAGTTTTCAATCCCGTTTTTCTCAATACTACAATTTTGGACTTCACACCCTTTACACAGCAAACACAGAATTATTAAAACCAACCACAGTAAAATTCGCATTACACACAGAAAATTAAGATAACGTAGGATAATATTAAAGTAAAAATTATTCATGACATTAAAACTAATCTTAATGAGAAGGATGAACTTGCTGCACTGCTCTCGATTTATTAATGTTCAACTCTATTTTTGTCAGCAGCATTTTTAAATCATTGCTATCGGCTATTTGTAGTCGGTTTCTGTTTTTAGTTAAAAGATATATAACTGCACTGAACCCATGTTCCACTATATAGGATGAAGGAAATGCAATTAAAATCTTTTGTACTATATATATAGCCTATAATCAAGGATAAGTATCGGTATGTGTTTTTGCTGCCAGAACTGTTGGTAGCTGTGTTTGAAATTAAATTCACGCCCCCCCCCCGTATCATTCCAATGTTCCACGGGGGGAGGGGGACCCCACTTTGGGAAATCCTATCATAGATGAGCCCCTTTTAATTCTCTGCCTCCGCGTGAGGCACGCGGAGAAATTCCGTAATCCAGATGGGGGATTAACACTTTTTAGCTTGAAAATGGGTGTCTATCTGAATTTTCACTGTGGATTTTAAAATGATGGGTGTTTTTTTATATGTCCTTCAACTAACTAATAAAGTTATACAAATACTAGTAGTGGGAATACAGAACGAATAAAATATAACAAATGTCAAGCTTATCCCATTTAAATTACAACTGTTAACACTATAAATTCATGAGGGAACAACAGCTATTTCGGTGAAACATGAAACGAACGGCCCTATGATGCAACATCTTTACAAGCACAAAATTTCAGCTGCATTTTGTCGTCCAGTTAAAACTGATTTCGTTAACAAAATTATCAACCTAACCAATAAACAACAAATACTATAATTGTAATATCCTTCTTTTATTCCCTTGTTATCCAGAAATACATATAAATAAAAATATTGAGAATATGTAATTGTAGGAAATTTAAAGCATATTTTTAATTACATATAAATTGGGGAAAATTTTGTTCACTTAAAAAATGGAGTAAAAATTCAGTAAGTACTAAAATATAATGTGGACTGCATCACTCTTTGTATGTACTATTGTTCACAATTCAGATATCTACACTTAATCATATCAAATAATAAATTGTTGGGAAAATGTATTCACTTTTAAAACGGAGTAAGAAATTCAGCAAGTACTAAAATATAGAGTGGATTACAACTATGATCTTCATAAAACTTCTTGATGTACACAGTTGAGTATTTCAAAAGTAAGAGAAAAAAAAGTTGTTACTCCATTGTTTACTCCATTGTTTACTCCATTTTGTTTACTCCATTGTACTTACCTTCCTTTTACTACCTTGTTTTATAATGATAAGCCTGTCACTTCCCAAACAGGATGTAAAGAAAAAAAATTACTAAGTTGATCTTCTGATCCGAGCAAACTGAGTGTCGCAAAGAAAAAAAAAGGAAAAAAAAAGAGTGGGGTCGCGGATAGTTTGAAGAAAATTTACATGATATTGAACTACTTAATTAAAAATATGCTTTAAATTTCCTACAATTACATATTTTCAATATTTTTATTTATATGTATTTAATGTTACAAAATATATATGATATTGTTGAATAAGGTAACAAAGACTTTTACAATAAAAACTGCATCAGCAAAAGCTCACGCTGCTTCCATTTCTTCTAACTATCTGTGTTAGACTGGGTTTTCAAAATCAATAGCTATTTAAAACTAAACAATGATCAAAACTTAACCTAGAAGATGATACAAGAGTAGCCCTCTCAAATATTGAAGAAATATTACCTGAGGTCCAGGTTCACCTTTCTCATTAATGTTTCTTCTATTTTAGATTCATAATAAAAAAATGAAGTTTATAATTTTGAAATTATACTCTTTTATTATTTTAATTTTTATCTGAATGAAATACAAATATATCTGAATATTTGAATATGAAATTTTAATCACATAAGATTTACCAAAAAATCAAGTGCAGAAGGTAAGCAAGACTATCTATATAATATAAAACGCGTAGGTATGCGGCACAAAAATCGACATTTCTACACTCCGAATGGCAACGGCTGCAAATACCGGATGTAAACTTTAGCAGCCGTCCGCAATATAAAACTGCGTGTGTGTAGTGGAGACATTTGTTACAACCGCTGATCTTTTAACAAAATATGTTTAGACCATGTTTAGACCTATCAATTCCAGAGTTTAGTCATGGACAGTTTATTTAGGTTTATCTAGAGTCAGTTCTTTTGATTCTGTCACTGTAATATCTCTTACTTTTGAAATACTCAACTGTGTACATCAAGAAGTTTTATGAAGATCATAGTTGTAATCCACTCTATATTTTAGTACTTGCTGAATTTCTTACTCCGTTTTAAAAGTGAATACATTTTCCCAACAATTTATTATTTGATATGATTAAGTGTAGATATCTGAATTGTGAACAATAGTACATACAAAGAGTGATGCAGTCCACATTATATTTTAGTACTTACTGAATTTTTACTCCATTTTTTAAGTGAACAAAATTTTCCCCACAAATTTCTTATTTGATGTATTGATAAAGTGTAGATATTCTCAGTCTTATCTTTAACTCTGTTCTGAAGTAATGGAAATTCACATTTTTTATTCACGATGTTTTACAATCAGCCTTATAGAGAACTTAGCAATGATTGTAAATTTTTTGGCTGAGCTCCCACTACCCCTTAACAACGTATATTTATGATGACAGGTAATGGTAACATTTCTTACATAGATTACTTTCAGTTGAGTTGTTTTGCAAAAGAAAATATAAAACTAAAAGCGACCATGCTGGTCGCGCAGAGGCTAGTTTGTTTTAATTGTTAATATGCAAAGTAAATATATACCCAAGATCTACAGTTCATTGATTTTCAAAATATTTTGTCAAAATTTGCATATTTCTCTATCTCTCTCTCTTTTTAATATAACATTTTCCTAAATTTTTTAAAAAAAATTTGCTTCAGCCAAAAAATTTCATTGGGGCCGAGTGAGTTTTTTTATTTAAAGAAGTGGGTAGTGGTCGAAAAAAGTTTACTGTATTAGAGATTTTATTGTTGTTATAAAGATATTGCTCAGCTGAACTGGAAAGTTTTAACTTTTACGGCAATACAAAGAACGTTTTAATAATTTAATGTATGTAGGGACTACAGCATAAAAAATGACACACACTATGTAGCTGTATTTCTTTAAGAGGTTGGGGAAGGATGTAAGCGAATTTGTCTAAGAGAGAGAGAGAGAGATTGATGAGTGAATGTATATCAACAGAAAATACGCATTAAATAGTGATCACAAATAAAGCAGTCTGAACAGGATAACCGGAAACGAAAATGAAGGAACATTCTTCTCAGTATTGTAGAGATCTAATCCAAATTAATATGGGGTAAATTACTACCCTCTTTTAATTAAACATCTATTGCATTAAGCATCTATATATAAAAAAACGCGTAGGTATGCGGCACAAAAATCGACGATATTTCTACACTCCGTTTGACAACGGCTGCAACTACCAGATGTAAACATTACCGGCCGTCCGCAATTTGCAACCGCGTGTCAAAATGGATTTAGACTGAAATCAGGAATGCTCGAAAGCGAGCTGCACGATCGAGTGAAATTTGGGAACAATCTCAAGGAAGAAAGCGAAGAAATAATTCATTAAGAGAGGCGTGAAAGCGAGCATAAATGATCGAAGTTAGGCTTAACCGTCGCCGGCATAGCTACCGAGCGCCAGTAACAGTTAATTTTTACACTTTTTTTTAGTACTTGACGAAATTTTACTCCAGTTTTGTAAGTGAAGAAATTTTCCCAACAATTTATTATTTGATATGATTAAATGTAGATAAAATGAATTGTAAACAATAGTACATACAGAGAGTGCTGTAATCCACACTATATTTTAGCACTTCCTGAATTTTTACTCCATTTTTTAAATGAAAAAAATTTTCCCCAACAATTTCTTATTTGATTTAATGATAAAGTGTAGATATCTTAATTTTGAAAAATAGTACATACAGAGAGGGATGAATTTTTAAAATCATTAGTGTTCGGTTTCTCAGTCTTAGCTTTAACTCTGTTCTGAAGTAATGCAAATTCACATTTTTTAATCACGATGTTTTAGAATCAGCCTCATAGATAATATCCCTTAACAACGTATATTTATGATGACAGGTAATGGTAACATTCCTTACATTTGTTACTTTCAGTTGAGTTGTTTTGCAAAAGAAAATATAAAACTAAAAGCGACCGCGATCATACTGGTCACGCAGCGGCTAGTATCAAATAAAATTTGTAACAGTCATTTTCCCCTTTAGAAATCAATAGCTCATACAAGGAATAACCATGTTTTATTCGAATTTCCAATGCACCAGACGAGGGCCCAACATAGCAACTAAGGTCTTCCGGGATCGAATCCCTGCCGAAGGATAGGCTGCCACTAAAATTTAGACCAGAGGTCCCCAAGCTTGTTTGTCCCGTAGACCCCGTGCTGATTTTTTCTGTTTTGGGTAGACCCCTTGGTAATACTGATTTTTTACAAATTCATCCCTTTTAAAAGTGTTTTTGAAGCTGACACAGAGCTACTCACTTTGAGAGGGTTTACTGTAGAGTGAAAAAAATTTTAAATAAAAAAAATATATGTTTTATAGTTATACATTTATTAATTAAAACGACACAAAATGCAAATCTAGTAAAATTTTTACATAGAATAAATACACAACAAAATCAATGCTTTTAATGGGAGGGATGAGCCTGATGCTTTGATAGCAAAATTTCAATACCCGGCTTCAATTTTGTCAGGTTTAACCTTAAATCTCCTCAGCAAGTGATTTCCAATCTGTTTCTTTCCCTTTTTTTTTCTTTCTTTTCTCTCTCTCTCTCTTTTTTTTTTTTTTTTGGTAGTAAGGAGATTGACAACCGCGCAGAATCCACTTTCCACGAGGTATGAAAATGGAAAAGCTATCAAAAACTCTCTCGCGATAGTTCATATGCAGGATATGTAACAGGTATGTCTCTTTCAAGCCAGAATTGTTGATATCCCTTTCTAAACTGCACCTTAAGTTCTTCGTTGGTGATTATACAGATCAGTTCTTCTTGTAACATGACATCCGTTTCTTCAATGCCACTGTACGGATTGATAATCCACTGTGGTATTTCCATAGTCAATAGATCTTCAAACCTAATTTCAAAGTTTGTGTGAAGTACATTTAAATATTGAACGCAGGCTGAAAGGTCATCATCCTCGCAGTTTGTCTGAGCCAAATTGGGAAACTGGCAAGTTCAATATAACGGCCACCTGCTGGCCCTCGCTGTAATCATTCCAGTTCAAAAGTCCATGATGTCGCAACACAAGTTACACGTACTGCGGCCGAAAAGTGAATAGATTTCTTACACAATTTTATGAAATATACATATAATTAGGAAATGTATCTATCTATTATAAGAAAGTACTCGTATTACGTAAATACCTCCATAGGTACTATCTGTGTTAGGCGGATTATAATATTTACGGGAAGCCAAAATTTTGGTGGCGGCCTGTCTAACTCGTGGACCTCCATTTACATCTCATGCACCCCCAATTTTCTTTTTCACTGGCATGGACCCCTTGCAGATCTATATCGACCCCTGGGGGTCGATATAGACCACTTTGGGAATGACTGATTTAGACCGAGCAACCCCATGGGCGACATCTGAGGAACTATCTTTTACTCAAACGTGTTTAAAATATACATATTTTTAGTCTGATCACCAGTATTCTATCTACTAAAGATTTATCACTTATACACACCATGAAGTAATCATGAAACGTGTTTCCAGCAACACCTGGCGTTGCATCACTGCTTGCACCGGATACGTAAGGATTGTCCACCAGGAGACACTAAATATTTCCTACAGAAATATTTAATGTCTACTAGATTACATTTAACCATACATATTTCTTCGAAAATACTACGTTAAATCAAACGTTCTGTTTAATTCCACTAGACGAACCAATGAAAATGCCCCAACATGAGTGAGGTGAATATCATCTGAAAAGTTTACTTAAAAATTACCCCAATGGATAACAGACCTAAGAAATGAAATACGGCTTACCTGTTGAGCATTATGATGGCCTTGGCTTGGATGCATCTGCGATGCCTGTGCCATTTGCACTGAATTAGGAAACTGCCGGCCCATTGGTCTTTGATGCTGATTACCAATAGGATTTTGGAGCCTCATTTGCGCATTTTCAGCGAAATGAGCTAATGGTCTAGTTGACACATAGGCCGGTGGTTTCTGCTGTTGCTGTTGTACTGTAATACAACTGGGCTGTTTGGAATGATCTGGGCTGTTTGGAATGACGTTAGATGTCCTTGAATGGATATCAGTTTCGAAAATATTATTCGGACTAATAGATATGTTGTTCAGTGGCTCGTTACTAGCAAAATTATTCATATTGTTGATTTGGCGATCAAAAGCAGCAAACATGTTGTTCGAATTCGGAGTTTTCGGGCTGTTATTTGGCAAAGCAGGATTCGCTCCAGAAAGATAGCTACTGGCCGACCGTAACGGATTCATATGAGAACTGAAAGTATCTTGGCTGAATGGTGAAGGCCTATTGGTGAGAGGAGAATTCACTAACTGCTGCTGTTGCTGTTTCTGCTGAAAGTATACAAACTATGAACATTTGGATCGTAAGAAGAGTATGAAGCAACATCGTGAAAGACATGATAGTTACGGCACTTTAAATTACTTTGCTAGATGAAATACAAACAATAAGTGCGATTTTAAAATTGTAACACAGTAATTATTTGTAAATCCAAATAGATATTCAGATAATCAGTTGTGGAATGATTTCTAGAAAAATTAGTTTATCTATATTTTGGAATAAAAATAACTTTTTTCACTAATTAACTGAGAGAATTTTCCTTATTCGAGAGAAATTAAGGGAACATTAACGAACTAATAAGTAAACATTGAAATGATTAAATAATTACGAAAAAAAGAAATATTAAACGAAATAGCAAAACAAAAAACTGTAATAAAACATAAGAGAATGAAATAAATAAGAAAATACATCGGTACTAATTAAAGAATATTTGGACAAAAATTTATTACTTAAGTTTAAATGTACTTTTAAAAATAAATTACGCGTTAAAATATAAAAGAAAACGAAAAGGAGGGAGGGCATAACACATATTAATTATTTAATTAGATATCACTGCAAAATAAAAATAATTTACGCAGCTATAAAATATAAATTTTGAAATAAAAAAATTGACAACTTTCTAATTTGTCGTAATTTGACGAAAATCGCAATATTTTGCATTATGGCAGAAAAAACCCCATAAATTACACGGAAAATGTTAGAGCCAACAGAAGCAGCTATCGAAACAAAAAATATTTTAAAATAACAGTAGAAGTAAGACAGTCACGAATGAAGTCAACGTGAAACTTTTTTCCTCTCCTTACCTTCATGTTCTGATGTTGCTCTGCCATCTGCTTGAGGGTCAAAGCCGCAGGACTCGGCTCCGTCAGCTTGAAATCCAAACCTAACCCATTGGGAATGTTAAGGGGCGCATTACTGTACGAAGGCAATCTTTGCGTGTGTGCACTGAAGAAGTTGTTAGCTGAGGTGCTAGGCGTTGATGTAGTAGTGACCATGGCAGACATGGAAACCTCATTACTAGATAATATGTTCTTGAATAATCCTAGAGAAGGAAGGAGGAAGTTAAACATCACAGTTGATTCGACATAGAGTTTTCGAATTTCTGTCTTTAATAATGACCACAATGGTTATTCAACGGCGTACAGTAGTAAAAATATAGTATTGTGACTAGAGATGGCTTCATATTGCATTTTTAGCAGTCATTTGGAATTACGTGGTCACTCAGCAGCTAGTTAATCTATTAATTTTGGCGATCCAATTTTTTTCAAACATGAAATAAAGTTTGTTCACCAACAGATTAAAAATGTCAAAAACTCATCACGCACACTAATATTATATTATATATATCGTGTTTCCCCAAAAATAAGACCGGGTCTTATATTAAATTTTGCTCCAAAAGACGAATTAGGGCTTATTTTCAGGGGATGTCTTATTTTTTTATGCACAACAATTTACATTTATTCATTTACAACAATATAAATTTATTCATATAGAAACTCTCAAAATCAATTTCTGTTAACAAATCAGATGAACCTAATTCCTTCAAGCCATCACGAATGCTGTTTTCACTAGTAAAAGCTCACTCAATCATCGGTTCAATAGTATTCCCGCGAGTTTTGCAGTCTAATGTCAACCAAGTTCATGATTGTGTTATTTTTTTCACGTAATTGTTTCAGAATGTTACTTTTTACTGTAGAATTATAAAATTCATTTATGTGGCTATTGTTTCTATTATTTTGTTGTTGAAAGGCATTTATTGTATTTACATGTTAAGAAATATGCGCAATACATGATTTATATGCAACTATATTTTTACATAACTTACCATATACATGTATCTCTCTAAATGCGTATGTCTATATATCTTGATATCATATGATGTGAACATTTAAGACTTCTTTGATTTATAGATGAATTTTATTATTTAATTTGATATTAAAGGCGTAGAGAAATAACAAATATACTTAAGCAAGCAAAATTTGGGATGGATCCCCCCCCCAAACGCAAAAATTTGTGTAAACAAAACGCCAAACGCGAACTTCAGTTTGAGCTTTAATGTTTTTTGTTATAAACTTTTAGAGATTTGCACTGTAAAAAGTCGAAAAAAAAACCGAATAACCGAACCAATTTTGTACGGTTTTCGGTTTCGGCTATTGCCCGAAATCCTACTGACGATCCTAACTGGGGCTTATTTTGGGGTTAAGAGCTTATATTAATAGTATCCTGAAAAATCGTACTAGGGCTAATTTGGGGGTAAACACGGTATGTATGTCGCACTAGCACGAGCGCAAGCACAAACACCAAAATAAATAAATAAATAAAAATAAAATAATAATAACACCAATAGCTGCTTTTTCAAACTGAAAATGTTTAATGGATCATCCTCAGTATAAATATTTAATAAATTACACAAGCTATTTTTTAAAAGAACATTTCTTAGGTTTTTTTCCTTCTCTTTTAATATAATCTCCAACGTAAGAAGTTTTTAGGAAACATAATGCTACTAATGTCTCCAGATCGCCATATCCAAGCACTACTTGAGTTTGACATTTTAATCTGAAGGGAATTTCGCACGCCTGTATATTAAAAGACTCTAAAGAGTAACAACAACAGTATTACGTATATATTAAAAATATTTCTCTCACTTTTCAAGCTAAGGTAATGCAAAAACACTGAAAGCTGCACAGGGCCCGATTTAGAAAATTCTTGACTATAGGCACAACTTGGAATGGGGGCCCCCTAAAACTGATGTGGGCGTAAAATTTCCAAAATTGACACACACAGAAAAAATAATCATGAATAATTGTGAAAGTACCATTTTACAAAGAAGTGGCGATTTCAAGCGTAGAAGCCTAGAACATTAGCAAATAACAAAAAGCAATACAACATATTAACTTTATCATTAAAACACCAATACAATGCAACCAGAAAAGCTTATTAACCCCTTATATGCACGATGGCATACATATGATACATATAACTATACATATGATGAACCAATCAATCAAATTTGAAAGGATATATAAAAAAATTGCTATTAAAAAAGGTAAAATTAAAAAAAATTGAATTGGGATTTTTTCTTTTAAAATAAAATTTTTTTGGGGGCCCCCAACATTTGGGGGCCCCTAGGCCCGGGCCTACCGGGCCTAATGGAAAATCAGGGCCTGAAGCTGCAATAAACACATATCAAACTTCAGCAAAACATAAAAATATCGAAACCAAATATATGTCACGGATTTTCCTTAAAAATACATTTAAATATTAATGATGATAATAATAATTCCGTGACAAATATATAGAACCATAGTAGCCAAGCTTTGTATTCAAACAAACAAACAATTTTTCTTGATGATTAGGTGCAGCAGGAATATCAATATTCACAAAATTCGGTGGCGTAAGACAGCTGATTCAATAAAAGAATAATAAATGCAA
The DNA here is from genome assembly GCA_907164885.2 of Dolomedes plantarius. Taxonomy (NCBI): domain Eukaryota; kingdom Metazoa; phylum Arthropoda; class Arachnida; order Araneae; family Dolomedidae; genus Dolomedes; species Dolomedes plantarius. Next base: position 93,241,532 of record OU015495.1, read on the forward strand.
AATCAATAAATACCTTAAAATTTATTTTTTAAATACATCACAATTAAAAACAACTCAACTCTTTAAGCACAAAGTTACTTTCTACCACAAGATATTAAAAACTATACGTACCATTTGGTTGTTGCTGTTGCTGATTAACAGAATTATTTACAAATGATAAATCGTCCGTCTGAAAAGGCCTTATTGGTATGGGTGAAGACTCTTTTATTAAATCACCTATGATATCTTTAGTGGCATCCTCCTGATCTTCAATACTTCCGACACTATTCTCGAAATATAAATCCTTCATGATGTCCTCGGGGTTCTTAAAGACATCATCAATGATATCTTTCAGAAGGTCCGGATGGATCACGGCATCACCCGAATCGTCAGTTAATCCCAAACTGGGGAAAGTGTCCGACAAGCGATTGCTGTTGCAATTTTGTGTACTTTTGAACTGACATAAGTCCGTCTGACTGCAATCCTTTTCTTGCTTGCATTCAATGTTCTTTCCAGACTGCGGATTACCCTGTTGAACATCTTTTGGGTTAGGAACAGGTTCCTGCGCAGGTTTATTAGTCGGATTCTGAGGTACAGGAGATGTGAGAGGTTGTTTGAGAGCTTGAACAGTAACGTTAGTCTGTATAGTTTGAGACTGTTGGCTATGTGGAGTCTTCGTGAATTGCTGCACAATCTGTACAGAAAAACTTGGGAGAGAAGGCTGAGGTTGTGCTTGTAGGTCTGGTAGTTTTTCTGTGTTAATATCTGCGCGAAGTATTTTGGGGGGCTTTTCAGAATCTTCACCACTTGCACATTCTGCCGACGGATTTGGAACAGATTCCTCGGCTGGCCTTTTCAAAGACTTGGAATGCTATAAAAATAAGTTTATAAAATTCATAAAAGAAAGAAGCAAGCTAACTAAATAATGATCAAGTAGGATACAAACTAAAGAATTCAGAGGAATTCGCAAAACAAGTCTTAAGTACGTTGCATGTTCAAGATAACTTATATTACTTAGACTAATAGCTAGAGTGGTTCCTAACGTAACAATGAATAAACTGTTGTTACATATATAAGATGCTGACTCTTTTAGGAAACCAACAACTTCTAGTACACATAAGAACACTAAAGTGATTATAGTAATGACATGAAGTTGCATTAAGTTACTCATATACATTTTCAGTTTTCATTACAGTTGAAGCGATAGTTTTCAGACACATGTTGCGTGATGGACAACGACGAAGGGCACGCAGTTTTTAGAGGTTGAAAGAAGCTCATCCTGGTTAAGTCATTACACCTATTATTGTACATTTTCACACAATTCTCTCTCTCTCTCTCTCTTTTTTTGTTAAGAAAAAGAAAAGAAAGGCAAGAGAAATTTGGTATATTATTTAACTAGAAGCAAATGGCCTACACGCAAACAATTGAATTCATAATTATTCCTCCTTTTGTTCATTTATAAATTTGAAAAAATAGAAAATTTTATTATTTGTAAGATTTGCAAATAAACCATAAATGGAGATCTTTAGAGAGAGACGACATAACATTGAAAAAACAATGTCTTTTTAAGTTCTACTTTAATCATAGTAAAGGAAACTCTTCTTCCTTAAAAATATTTAACATATCGTTAGAAACTCTCCAAGCCACGCCCTTTAGTTAGAGAAGTTAAAAGCACATACACCACAACTGGTAAATAAATTTTTTTAAATATTCAGAAGTCTTTTTATAGGTCGAGAGACCATGAAATAATTCATTACTACAGCCAATGTGGTAAAAATCTGATGAATTTCCTCTAATGTTAAAAACACGGCCAAATAAATATCTTATTTTCAAAATACCTCCGCTGTGGAGAGAATTGTGCCTCATTTAGTAATTAAATTTTTTTTTAACCGATTAAAAAAAAAAAAAAAAAATAGCTGTGTTGATTTCTATCCCAGCTGCATAAATTTTTTCTTTTCTTTTTAATGTTACGTAACCTTGTATAACGGATGTAATGCACAGCAATTCACGTATGTAAATCATAGTCTTCACATGGTGGCAATGCGCCAGTTATGAGAATCCTTTTGAACTGTGAGTGTTAGGTTACAATAAGAATTCCCCCCCCCCCTCGGTGAAACGGCAATAGCAATTTCCACATAATTATCATAATTCAGTACCATTTTTCAAGAGTATTTATCCACAAAAGTTCCAGTTTACACATGCAAGGGGGCAGTTTAAGGGATGTACAACATCGCGCAAGGACATCTACCATTATCCTCGTAAAATACAAAACCAACAAAGCGGAACGATTCTCAGAAATAACACTCACTCCAGAGATTCCAAGAATTCCTTATGTCTAGATATCCAGTTTACGGACCTGGTCAAGACAGAAGAGATCTTACTTATCAAATGAAAACGGAAAATCGTCGAACAACAGACTTTTTAGATATATTTCAAAACGCAAAGTCATTGAGTTTTGTCGGTGAAAACTAAACTAATGCTTCATAGACAAAATTCCATTAAGTAGTAGTTTCGCTTTCATAGTTTATAGTATTTTTAGCAATTAGTTTATAATAATATAAATAAAAGGAGAGAAACACAGAGAATTCTTCTGGCCTAGGAAATATCTGACAAAGAAAAATCAGTGAAAGAAATTAACCATCACATTTAAAATATAATTTAAGTCAGTCGTTCTCTCTCTCTCTCTCATATTATATTATAAATTTTAAAAAATTCAAATGCTACATTAAAGAAGTATATTATAAATGAAGGAGAATTCAAGTAAAGTCAAAAATAAACATTATGAATTTATTATTTTCTCTGTTTGAGAGATGAATTAAAAATACAAATATGAAAAAGTTTCTAGACTTTGGTAGAATATGTTTAACCAAAAACCGAGTAATTGTGGCGCAACCACATTTGCTTTTATTAGAGGAGAGGATGAAAGTTTACCAAAGAGAATCGCATTTTTTTACTACCTGGTAGGTGGGCTCCTCAGAACTTAATTCTGCTAAACCATACACTACCCTTCGGTTTACGCCACTGTCGAGTAAATAAATCCATAAAAAGAAAAACATAGTTTTTTACACCATTAACTCCACTTAAAAAACAAATGTCATCTTATCGATTTTAAAGCTTATCGGGACAACTTTTGAGGCCGTAATTATAGACACGTTATCAAGCTTACCTATGTGAATTCAGAAAGTTAATAGTGTCTTTATATATGATCGTGCAAAACAAATTTATCATTGTCAACTTATGTGTAAAATTTAGCCCAAACGAATAAAAAATTTATAACTGCATTCAAAACGTTGGATATGAAAAAGTAATATCAATATTCTCTTAACGCAGAATTTTTGACAAAATAATTCGGGCAGTTAATCCTTTCATAAAAGGGCAGCACATAAACCGCATCATTTTTCGGTTGTCTGCAGTTACTTATTAAAATCAATGGGCAGATAGCTGTGTCAAACGTCATTTTTTATCCTCGAAAAAATAACTAATTTGGATTACGATTGAGTAATTTCGAGTAAATAAAAATAAATTATCTTTAAAAAAGGCTTACTTTCCTTTATAAGACAAAACAAAACTTCTAATGCTAAAAGAATATTCAAAGCACAGTAATACACTACACTAATATACAGTGGCTCCCAAAAGTGTTCGTTCACTTACGATTTTCAATGAAATAGGGGTCTATCCATTAATTAAAATGAATATTTCAGAAAGGGTATTTAATAATAAGATCTATAATCTATTCTTAACAAAACTACATGAAATATTTTGAGAACATAGTAAAACTTTATTTTTAAGAAACCAGTAATCAAAAAATAACAAAAACTTTATCTCCCAAAAGTCATCGTACAATGAAATATTTTCGGATAAATTCATAATTAAAATATCGTTTGGCTTTAATTTTTGCTTGCCTACTCAGTAATATTCTATTTATTATTTAAAAATGGTTCGTAGTCGTAAAGAAACAACAAACAGCATTCGAAAATTGATTATTTTTCATCATAGTAGTGGTAAATCAGTTCGGAATATTGCTAAATTACTTAATTTATCCCATTCTACTGTGCAGTATGTGATAAAACTCTTTAAAGAAGAACATCGGATCGAAAACAAGGTAAGAAAAGAGTCGTCCGGGAAAGTTAACAAAACGTGATCCGAGATTTATAATTAGAAAATTTGTGAAAAATCCACGTTTGAGTGCTGTAAAAGTTTCTGCAGAATTTAATGAAACATTTTCTACTTCAATTTCACCTGAAACTGTTCGACGAGTTCTCAGAGCAGCTGAATTACATGGGCGTCCTGCCCGTAGAAAATTTTTTATGAGTGCGAGAAACAGAAAGCTTAGGCTTTCCTTCCCTATATCAATGATAAATAATCCCCAAACGTATTGGAATAATGTCTTATTTGCCGATGAAAGCAAGTTTGACGTTTTTGGTTCCGTTGATAATCGTCCGTTTGGTACTAGTAATTTTTGCATCAACGTTCATCCATACTTCCATCATAATTGTTTTTAGTTCGCTTTTCGTGTAAATGTCGTGTTTTCGTACTCTAACCTCCAGTTCTCTCCAAATATGTTCTATTCGGTTTAAATCTGACGATTGAGGTGGTGTTTTCAAAACTTGTGGACAATTATAGACACACCAGAGGCGAACGTTGAGAGCCGTGTGCTTAGGATCGTTATCTTGATAAAAAACGAAGTTGTTTCCAATACCCAAATTTTGGGCCGATAATTTTAAATTGTCTCTTAAAATATGTATATAAACAGCATGATTCATTATGCCATCAATAAATACCAAATTACCTAGTCCTGATGCTGACATGCACCCCCACACAAGGACACCTCCACCGCCATGCTTAACTGTTCCTATAAGTTCTTGGGATTAAGTTCCACATTTTTTCTTCTCCATACAATTATACGCCCATCAGCACCAAAAATGTTAAACTTGCTTTCATCGGCAAATGAGACATTATTCCAATACGTTTGGGGCTTATTTATCATTGATATAGCGAAGGAAAGCCTAAGCTTTTTGTTTTTCTCACTCACAAAAAATTTTGTACGGGCAGGACGCCCATGTAATCCTGCTGCTCTGAGAACTCGTCGAACAGTTTCAGGTGAAATTGAAGAAGAAAATGTTTCATTGAATTCTGCAGAAACTTTTACAGCACTCAAACGTGGATTTTCCCCAAATTTTCTAATTATAAATCTCTGATCACGTTTTGTTAACTTTACCGGACGACCTTTTCTTACCTTGCTTTCGATCCGATTTTCTTCTTTAAAGCGTTTTATCCCATACAGCACAGTAGAATGGGATTAATTAAGTAATTTAGCAATATTCCGAACTGATTTACCACTACTATGATGAAAAATAATCAATTTTCGAATGCTGTTTGTTGTTTCTTTACGACTACGAGCCATTTTTAAATAATAAATAGAATATTACGGAGTAGGCAGGCAAAAATTAAAGCCAAACGATATTTTAAATGCCACCACAATTAAAAAAAAAATAAAAATAAAAATAAAATAAAGCGCCAGACGATAATTTTAATTATGAATTTATCCGAAAATATTTCAGTGTACGATGACTTTAGTGAGTTTTTGTTACTTTTTGATTACTGGTTTGTTAAAAATAAAGTTTTCTATGTTTTCAAAATATTTCATGCAGTTTTGTTAAGAATAGATTATAGATCTTATTATTAAATACCCATTCTGAAATATTCATTTTAATTTATGGATAGATCCCTATTTCATTGAAAATCGTAAGTGAACGAGCACTTTTGGGAGCCACTGTATATGTATTACATAGCCAGGGCCGGCTCGAGGTTGGTTGGCGCCCTTAGCAAAATTTCTTAAGAGCGCCCTTTGAAATGAAATATTTTTTTAATAAAAGGGAAAAAAATTTGCAACAAAACTATGATTTATTAAAATATAAAATACAACTAAATATGAGCTTTTCGTGCTTTTACAATAGCAAATTTATCAATTACATCACTTAAATCAATTTCATTTAAAAGTTTGCGCTCAATTGACATCGTTGATAATCCATCCAATCTTTGTTGTGTTATCGATGTTCTTAAGTAAGTTTTTATTAGCTTTAACTTTGAAAAACTTCGTTCAGCACTAGCTACTGAAACCGGTAATGTTAATGAAATACGTAATGCAATAAACAAATTAGGAAATGAGGAAGTTAATTTATTTTTGCATATAAATTCCAAAATTTTTTCTGGCAATTCTTCGTATTGATACAAATTTTGTATATATCTTATTTCTTGAAATAAATCTAATCCACTTATGTCTTTCTCTTCATTATCGGTTAACAGAATTTCCAAATCCATAAATTTTTCATAAGAACTGTGTCATCCCATTCTTTAGATTTTTAATCATATACAAAATATTAAAATTGTCAGTATGTTTGGAAGATAATTCAAATCGATCGTTTAACGCATTTATAGCAGTGTCTAGAATATTATAAAAAATGAATCCTAAAATTGTCTTTTTTCAATAGATCCTATTTCGTCATTGCCTTCATATTCAAAAAGGTTTCTTGTTTTGCGAATTCGATTTTTTTTCAAAATTTGTGTCGATATCTAAATTAGTTGCAATTTGTTTTGCTTTCAACAAAATAGTTTCAAATTTCTCCTCACTTCTATATTTTTCAAGAAAGCAAATTGAACTGTTTATATGGAAATTTGCATTTACTAAATCTAAATTTATGTTCTTAAGAGTTTTACTTGTAATATTTATGTTGTTTAAAATATCATACCATATTATTAATGAACATATAAATTTAAAATTGCCAATAATTTTCAACAGACCCTTTGCATCAGACTTATTTTTTTGCAATAGTTGCAGTGGTGATTGTTTCTTGTGTGTTAAAAAAACTTTCCAATGCTTCCATTACTTCTTCAAGCTGATATCTTACTGGTTTTAAAGCTTCTAAACGACTAGCCCATCTGGTATCACTAAGACCTTTTAAGGTCAATAATTTGACATGTTTCTCTTGAGGATATCCCACCTTTGTGTAGATGCAGAAAAAAACGTGTAAAGGCGCTGTACATTATCAAAAAAGGACACAGCTTCAGTACAACAATTTGCTGCATCATTTACTACAAGATTTAGAGAGTGAGCTGAGCATGGTACAAAAAATGCTCTCGGATATGTGGTCAGTATACGGCTTTGTACTCCATTATGCTTTCCACGCATATTTGCGCCGTTGTCGTATCCTTGTCCTCTTAAATCATTTAAAGATATCTCATTTTTATTCAAAATTTCATATATTTTCTCCGTCATTCCTTTGCCAGTACTGTTGTTAATCTCAATAAATCCTAAAAAATGTTCCGAGATTTCCAAAAAATCTCCATTTTCATTTGCGGAGGGAAGTATTTTAACAAAGCGGACAATTAAAGACATTTGTTCAATGTGTGAAAGATCTGGTGTACAATCAACAATTATAGCATAATACTTGGCTTCTTTTAATTTCTTGATTATACTTTCCTTAATTATATCGTTGAAAAGAAATATAATTTCATTTTGGATATTCTTCCCCAAATAATGGTAATTTACATCTTTATTTAAAAATTTTCTTAAATGCTCTTTCATAAGAGGATCGAATTCCGCGAAAACTTCTATAATTTTCAAAAAAATTCCATTATTATCTGTGTACAACTTATCAGATGTACCACGTAAAGGTAAATTTTCTGTTCCGTGCAATTTAATAATTGAAAAAATTCTCTTTAAAATACTTCTCCAGTATTTCGTATTTTCATTAATTTGTTTCTGCTGCATTTTATCGATTGTTGAGGTATAATTAATTCTGTTTACGAAATCCTTCAAGATATTATAGGAATTTAAATGTTCTTTACTTGTTTCGTGTATCTTTAATCTATTGATAATATTTTTCCAATCTTTTAAACCCTCCTGGTTTATTGCTACTTGGACCTTGGAAAATAATTTGCAGCAAAAACAATGTACCACATCGAGAGATTTAGAGTATACTAACCAGTCTCGAAGATATTTTTCACCGTTAGGAAGTATTCGAAAATAATTCGTTGACAAAAATTTTCTATTGGTGTTTACGTCCTTCGGAAATTTGTGATTTATTAATTGCACAGGTCCAATTCTTACCAACATGTCTATTATGGACTTTCTATTTTCTGGCTGTGGCCATTTTCCAACATCTTCATAATCTTTCAATAATTGTACCGAAATTTCTTTCTGTGCTTCTTCAATTTTTCCTTCATTTTCAGAATTTTTTTTCATTTTGAGAACTTTCTGAAATAACCTCAGTTTCACAAACTTCCTTTTCAATATTTTCGATCATATCGTCGTTTTGATCAAGGGCGAATGTTGAGCAACTTTTTGATGTTGATGGTTCGCATTCGATATCGTTTGATTTAGTTAAAAACTTCTGTAAAGCGTTCTTATGTTTTTCTGCAACTGCATCTTTTTTGGCTTTATTTTTTCTATTATCTAAACCACTCAGTTTTTTTTCTTTTAAACATGTTGAAATTAATCAAATTGTCAAATAAGAATCCAAATGAAAATAATTCTAAAACGCAAAACAATAAGTACTTTAGTAAATGTAAACAAAAAATGCATAGCATAATCCATAACTATAAAATAAGTTACAACTTACCTTCTATATTTTTACAATAAAAGTCAGTGTATTTCACTCGGCCACCGAACTTTCACCCGAAAAAAAATTCGTAGTGCTCGCAAGGTTAAGGTTTTGTAGGGCCATAGTCCGTAGTTCAATGCATCGAGATACGGTATGCAGTTTCTATTTTCTGTAATATGTTACGAATTCGAGTCGAGTATGTATTCAATATTAATTTCCTTCGTGCGCAGACAAAATTGACTGCGAATAACATCTAGTCTACCGCCGCCGCAATGCATTGTATAAAAATATATGGCCTCATGCGCAGAAAAAAAACACTTAGAGCGTTTTTTTAAAACATGCGCAGAAAAATTTTTATAGGCAAAATAATGTAGAAGAAAATATTCAAATTAAATCTAATAGAACATACTAAGTAACATAGTACAGTTTGAGGAACATTTCTTTTACTGTATGTTAATATTTTTTTGGATAACGTCCAATCGTCTGCCGCATTAGCAAGATTTTTTTTTTTTCTATTTCGTTGTTGTGCACGTGACGCAAAATTTAAAAGAAAAGAGACCACGGGATCAGCATTTAATAAATTAAATTCAAAAAATTAATCTTAGTTATCTTTAAAATTAGTCGGCGAAATACCGACGGGCGAATTTTAATTTTGTACGATTTTTTTTTTTATCATGGGATGGCGCCCTTCGAGTTGTGGCGCCCTTAGCCGGAGCCTACTTTGCCTAAGCATAAAGCCGGCCCTGTACATAGCTGTTAAAGAAATATGAAAGAAAGCTTGGAATACGCAATTAATGTTTGAAGAATGGTTGACGAATGTTTTTGTTGGAGAAGTAAAAAAATGCTGTAAAGAGCAAGACCTTCCCATTAAAATCCTTTTATTACTGGATAATGCACCGGGACATCTGTAATGTAGGTAAAACACACTTAATAATTAAGATTATAGGATATAATTAATAAATAACGCGCGTTGTAATGTCTGCCTTTAAATATATTTGCACTGTTAAAACTCTGTACGCCTCTACTCAACTTGTTCCAACTAGCGGCGATCCAATTTTTAATTGCTTGATTATTACTGAAGATTATTAAAAAAAGGTGCGCAATTTTTCTGATAATGGGAGGTAGCATGAGAGTATATTAAAATATTGGATTACGGCAAGCACTAATATTTGATTCCTCACTTTTAAATACTCAGAGTAATCCTCCTTCGACACCAGAAAATTCCAGTACTCAGTCCAACACACCGATTATGACAAATACTCAAGTGTCTACTTCAGGTGGAAATGGTTGTAACCAACCGAAGAGATACGATTTACGCACTCGAAACACTTGAGTTTTTGTGGTTAAACTATAAATTCCTAATGATTTTGTTAATTAATGTTAACATTTTTTTTGCATTTTGTATTCATGTTTAGTTAATTAAGTTTGACGAAAATTTTTTTTGCATCATGTGTTCTTGTTTGGTAAATAATTTTTAAATTTTGTGTGTCATGTATTACTATTTTGTTAATTAAGGTTAACACATTTTTTTTGGCAATTTTTGCAATTACAACAAAACTTGCTGTTTTAGTGCTGCAGAAATGCACTAGTTTTACCGACTTTATTTTTGGTATTTTTTTGTTTGGCTCAAAGTTGAACGAGTTTTGTGTTTGATTTGCTGTGAACAATGATCTTAGATTTGCTAGTTGTGTGGAGCATACGTTGTTGTAGTTATTTGGTAAAATTGTATGCTAAGTCTTCATTGTGCTCGTTATCATTTTTTCGTACTATATAGTGTGTTTTTGTGTTATTACGACTCGGGTCTGTCCGTCTCTATATGTTTTCTGCTTCGATTATCTTGTTTAATTTTTCTATTGTATTCTGTGTCCGAAAAATTTTTTTTCGTTTGTTCCAAAAAAAAAAAAATTTATCAGGGAGAAGGAGATATTTTGTGATGTAGGTAAAGCACACTTAATAATTAAGATTATAGGATATAATTAATAAATAACGCGCGTTGTAATGTCTGTCTTTAAATATATTTGCATTGTTAAAACTCTGTAAGCCTCTACTCAACTTGTTCCAACTAGCGGCGATCCAATTTTTAATTGCTTGATTATTACTGAAGATTATTAGAAAAAGGTGCGCAATTTTTCTGGTAATGGGAGGTAGCATGAGAGTATATTAAAATATTGGATCACGACAAGCACTAATATTTGATTCCTTAACTTTAAATAACTAGATATGACTGTGACATTTATTTTGCATTTTATTCTTTTACTTGTTAAAGTGGCTGGTAAATATTTAACATAGTTAATTATTAATTTTAGAGGGTTTTATTTTTTGTTTTTTCAATTAATAGTAAATTTTATATGATGTATCCATACCCTTGTTTAAACTGGGCTGGTAAGGCAATGTAATCTATCCACGAACTCGCCCTTTTACAGTATTTTCGCAGCACATACCTAGAACTACACCGGATAAAGGGATTAGGAAAAAGTATCCATTACAAGAAGGCATCCGAAAAACAACCCCCTTTTTGATGGCTTTTGCAAACGGAGGGAAAGGGATGGTCAACACCTGGCTGTGAGCGATAGGCGCATGGATACTTCGAGCATCGCCAAACGCCGAGTTCAGTCCCAGAGTTTAAAAAAAAAAATAAATCCTGATTTGATGCAAGATCACAGTTTTAAAATAAAATACTATACAGCCTATCAATTTTTAATTCAAGCCCCTCAAATTCTGTTGGTCCGATTTTCCCTTTTAAAATCCAGGAGCGAAGACGCCCTCTTTTTCACCCACGCGCAGCCATACAAAGGGATGCGAGGTCAACTGGACGGAGAGGTTGGAAAGGAGAATTTTTGGAGGGGGAGAAGTTTTTTTTTTCCTCCTCGGACCGGGACTTCGAAGGTGGGAATCCCTCAAGCACTACTACCCCGGAGATGCGAGTTTTGATCCCGAGATGATGAAATTGCCCGAGCGTGCCCCTAGATGTTTGAGGAAGGGAAGAAAGACTTGCCTGACTATGACACAACCTGCTGGCCCATCCCCTTTTAAATTTTGCTAATGAAGACAGTACCGTCCCCATTTTTTTTAAATTATTCGCTGCAGCTATAATGATGTTTTCCTTATTTTTTTATTTGACTTAACTTAAACATTTAATGAATTAAAATTTTTGATTACCAGCCACTTACGCGAATTTTGTTATATTAAATTATAATATGAAAGAATTGATTATGATGAAAATTAGAGGAGAGTGTATCCTCAGTGTGAAATTAGCTATAGGCAGTGTGTACTTAATGGTCAAACAACGTTTAATAAATTATGTTAATTTTTGGTATAAATTTTGTCATGTCATTCAGTTGCCTCGTAGTGTTTTCTTCGTTCCTTTTTAGGTAATTTTTTATTTCAGTTGTCTTTTTATCAAGTTAATTTAAAATAATTTTCATGATTCAACCCTCTACAGCAGGGGCATCAGCAAACGAATCAGGTATTTTATTTTAATGGGTTATTGTTTAACACAACGCGCGTCTTTAAATGTACTAACCACAACGGAATTGAATTAATATGTTTCATGCAACTATTTTTTAAACACCTCTAAGGGTGTATGTAAGCTTTAACAATTTTAATTTAATTCTACCCGTTTTAAAAAGATTAAAACGTAACACATCCACCACACGCATGAGATTTACAAGCGAACATAATAGTTCTGTATCTACCTCCGAATACTACAAGAATTTTACAGCTAAAGGATCAGGGAGCAATTGCCACTTTTAAGGCAAATTACTTAAAAATTATCTTTGCACAAGCAATTACGACACTTGAAGAGGGGACGAACTTAAAAGTATTTTGGAAAAAAATATAATATTCTTTATAGTATTAAGATCATAGATAGAGGATGGAAAGAAGTCACTCTATAGAATGCATGAACGGAATATGGAAGATACTAACAAAACGTTTTGAAACGAATGCAATTCATTCAGTATCCGAACAAGCAAATCCTTTGGCCGAAGTTACAGACCTGATCTTGAAATTTGGTGAGAAACTTAATCTGGAAATTGACAAAGGAGATATCAACTAATTTATTGATCATGGTCCGGAAGAGCTTACCAATGAGGATTTATTTGCAAGAGATTGTAACACACTATGTTGCGGAAGAAGAGACGGATACAAACGAACAAACCGAAGGACAATTAAAAAAATGTTTTGAAAGAAATGGCTTCAGCTTTTCACCATATTAATAAGGGACGACAACAATTAGAGGCAATGGTTCCAAATGGAGAAAGATTCACAAGTGTAAATCGTCATATTCTGGAAAATCTGGCTTTCTACCAGACAATACACAACGAAAAGAAGACTCAAACTGTTCATACTACCTTGGATAAGTTTGTTAAAAACACTTGCAACGTATCTTCTGTCGCAAATTCTAGACCAATGGATTGTACTAATAAAATAAATAGTGATGGCGAAGAATAATTTGTCTTCTCAATAAAGTACAATGTATTTTAAATTAAGTATGTATGTATGAAAGTAAAAAATATATGTATGTACATATATAAAAAAAAATTGTTTGAAACTCGACTTAGACCAATGTCTCGGTCGTAAGTCGAGGAATACCTATACAATCAACAATACGTTTAAATCTGGAAGAAGTAGTGGTTTACGTGCGGACAATCAGATTTCAATGTCTTTATAATTTTAACAGTAACGCTATCTTTAAATCTTTACAAATAATTTAACCTACAGTCATGCAAAATTTTGATCATTCGATGAAATACTGTGAGGTTCCTTTGTTGCTTGCATGTCAACTGATTTGTTTTATTTTACTGCGGCATAGTAAAATGAGGGCATAGAAATATTTACTGCCGTCTGAAAACGGACTGTATTTTTTAACTTTAGATGAGTACTGAATATGACAAATATAAAATAGTGCTTAACAACATATCTGTACGCTACGGAGCTATATCAGTAGTGCCTAAAGTATTTGCTTAATAATATTAGAAATCTGAGTTCGTTTATTTGTAATTCAATACAGTAGCGTCCAATCGCACACAACAGCGCCGTATTTGAAAGTATTCAATACCCCAGGATAAAATAAGTTTAGCTAAAGTCGGGTTATAGCTTATCAAGTTACGGGTACCGTTTGATGTAATTTCTGTTGTATTTATCATTAAAATTAGAAGATTGGGAGATAAGTGCGCTTCAAATTTCACTACCGCCATTTGTCGGCTGAAAGAGGAGTCTTGTTTAAAGCAAAATAATTTCGTTTGCATTATAAACATTGAAAACTTGAAAATAAAAATTTGAATCATTATTTTTAAAGAAAGCGAATACGCAAAATTTAAAATAATTTAATAATAAACTTTTTTAATCTTATCGATTCTTTAAATTGATGAATAAATAGGAAGTATTGAAATCAGCCTGAATTCTTCATAACATATCAATACCAGACGACCAAACGAGGCACCGGGGGCTGGACTTACAACAGTTTGAGCTTAGCTCTCACCAATCACCATGCCATGTTCACCAGAGCAAGCCTTGTAGCAACGCCGGGTTCCGTCTGTCGCATTAAAAATAAGTCAAAAGTGCTCGATTATAAAATTTAATATGGCCACAACTTAATCGATTATAGGGATTACAATTCTGGATTAAAAAGCTAGATCATGATGGCTTGACTGCATAAGATATAACTGAGAAGTGCTGTACATAAGCAAATGCAAGTTGGTTGAAATGCTCAACGCCGCTAAAACCACTTCATACTAGTTATGCGACGTCGATGTTTTCAAACCATCGATGTTTTGGTAAAAGCATCGATGTTATAAACATCGATTTATTGAAGCCGATGTTTTTTTAACATCGATGTTTTGTGCTCGATTTTTTTTTAAATGAATAGTACCATAATAAATAAAAAAAATTAACCACGTAACATAGTTTTCGCACTTATTAAATGTAAGTCTGAATTCGGAAAAGGACGAATACAAAAGAGGGAACGATACCCTAGGAACGAGACAAATTGCAATCAACAAACAATTAACCAATTAGAGCGCTTGGAATGTTCTCGACACTCCAGAACCTACCTTGGGGTATTATTTTATAAATAGTATAAACACGAGAGCGGCCGTTTAAATTTTTGTTTTGTTCTGGTTTTATATAAGTTAACGTTAATGTTATTAGTAAGATGCCTCCCAAAAGTACCGTTTGGAAATATTTTTCCAAAACCTCTGACAAATTGGCAAAATGGAATATTTGCCTTGAGTCCCTCAAACTTCTGGCAATACCACGAATTTATCTGGACATTTGAAGGCAAAATATGGTGATATTCACAAAGAGTATTTTGAGTCATTAATTAAGCCCCAGGCAAAAAGTAAACTACACAATCCAGATGTTGCGCCCCCAGCTATTTCAAGCATTTCGGTGACTGAAACGGAACATAAAGAAACCGTAAGTCCGTAATCCAATATTCCTAGGTTCCATCAAAAAACTTTGATAAACAGTTTCAAAAATGTGATTTCTTTTAAAGATGGTGGAGACATGCACAGCAAAATTTCTCAAGCTATTCTTTACATAATTTATAGAGATTCTCAGCCGATTTCAGTCATTGAAGACGAGGGTTTTAAACACTTGTTAAAAGTAACCGTGCCCTTATATACTGTTCCATCACGAAGAACAACAGATTCAATGATTGATCAGAAGTACGAAACAGTGTCATTTATTTTAAAAGAGCGATTGAGCAATGTCTCAAATGTGTCTCACAACAGATATTTGGACGGAAACACCGATGTTCAAAAACATCGATGTTTTGGGGCGATGTTTTAATATTGAATATCGATGTTTTGTTGTCGATGTCGCATCCCTACTTCATACCCAAGCAAACATATACCCCAAACATACTACGCTCGGACCTAATATGTTACACAAGTCGTAGTTAAGCGTCATCTAAACGATTTTTTTTTGGGGGGGGAGGGGAGTTAATAACATGGATAGAAAACAGATATTGTTTCGAAATCTTGGCATCCAAAGAATCTCTATCTAACGTCAACAAACCAATTCAAGAGAACCTTCCCTATATACAAATAATATAATTTTTGAATGAAACTATTCATAAACAAAAGTTCTCGGAACACCGACCAAAAATTAACATTGAATGAATAATTCAGTATACATCAGACATCTCTCTCTGACTTATTCAAACTTTTCCCAATTCTATCATCAAACGATGCTGATAACAGAAAACATACATATATTTTAAGTAACCTTGAAATGAATTTCTTTATCTACTCAAAACAAAATGAAAACGGGAGATTTAGAGAGATAGGCCAGTATCTGAAAGAACATTTCAAGTACAAAGTTAACATGTAATGCGCCAAGTGATTGCGAATACGTAAACTAATGTCAAACTACGCATATCGAAACACCGAGGAATACTCTTCAGGAATGTATCATTTAATTTAAATCACTAGTGATAGTTTAACGTAACGTCTGTTGAGTATCTCTCATCCGAAATGCAAGCGACCGGAAGAAATTCAGATTTGAAATTCTGAATCATTAGCATTTACGTAATATTTTAGAGGTAGGGGTGGATCCCAAGTATAAACAAAAATTCATTACCTTCCACGCTCTTCCTAGTACATACAGCTATATAAGGTAATTCATAAAGTTTTTTATATGAAACAAAGTTTGTGTACCTTCGGTATACAAAAACCTCAATCTGCGATTGTCTAACATGAAACGTAATTCCTGTCTCTATTAAGCTGATAAACAAGTAATACTGATATACAATCATTTCATAAGGAACTTCAATTAGAAAAAAAAATTCTCTTAATATGAAAAAAAACTCAGATAAACATTTCAATTTTTGTAATTTAAACCACTTTTTTTCTTTCTTTTTTAACTCTGAAAACACAAACAAAAAATTAACAAGGCAAGTACTACATACCGTAGAAACATTTTGTAGAAAGAAATACGTAAGAAATTATAGAAAGAAATTTTGTGTGTGCGTGTGTGTTCCGTTAGACATCTCTCTCATTTCTCATCAGGTGTTATATATAAATAAAAATACTAAATTATAAATAAAAATACTAAATGTAAAGCCTAATTTTGACACAATAATATTGCATGCTGTTCTGACTTTTAAATTACATTTATGCACATAAATGCGCACGGAGGAAAATGGAATTTCAGGCCGTTAAAGTCAAAACTGAAAATCCATTTTTTTACCATGTTTTTAAAAATGTTTTACTACTTCGATTCATTCGATACATAAATTTCACTTATAAGGTGAATATTATACATGTTATTACACACAAACACACATACACAGTAAATGCTTTCAAGAAATACATTTTAATCAGAATCAAGGTCTACTAAAAGAACCATATCTAAGCATCATGAAAAATATCAAACCATAAGAAAAGCATCAGTCTAAATCCACTGACGGTAAATTCCTACCTGTAATAATATAAAAGCACAGTATAGTAGTTTTTAATTTCCGTTTGGTAACTGAAATTATTCTGTTTTGTTTCAGTTCAAAAAATAGTAAAGGAAACTACGTACTGATTTCAAAGACAAAAGATGAAAATAATCTGAAGACTTCATTTAATCGCTAACACTGTTACATAGCTTTTGAAGAGATGCAATGACGAGTGTCCATTCATTCATCTAATACTCGAGTATTCTAAGAATTTATTGTTTCAGCCAGAAGTTCAATTCAGAACAGAGGAGTTATATACATCGGAGGAGTTATATTTACAAATATTTTGCAAGCATTTCAAACAAGTGATACGTATGAATGCTTTTAAGTGAAAACACAATGAGAATAAATAAATAAATCTCATTTTTATGTTCAAATGATCAGTGCGATGGAATTTAATCTTGTTCAAAATCGGAGCATCATACAACATCGTAATTTTACTTTTTTCAGTGGACGAATCCATGCAACATAAAAAATCTTGCATGAGAGACAGGATTTTAAAAAGCTGATTTTTTTGCGGTACCTCAATATTTAAAAAAAGAAGATAAACTTTTATCAAACACGAGATCTGGTGCACGAGATGATTTCGTATGATCTGGTATACATCATGTTTATTCAATAAGAAAATTAACACAGAAAATTTTTTAAAAAATTATATGTACGTCAATTTTAAAAAGAAAAACATTCGTAAAGAGTTCTAAAGTAGGAGATACTTATATCTTTCATTTAACACACCAGTGCGTCAATGACTGTTAACATACAAGCGGTAAAACAGAAAAAGCTACTGCAAAAACCAACAAGTTGACTTGTAAAACTAGTGCGCACTCACTAAACAATAAAACTGTGGTTCATTCTTCCAAGTATTTTTAACGACAAAAAACAATGATAAACCTTCAATTGGAAAGTCTTCGGGGGCAATTATTCCTCCTTTGCTTGATAGACTGACTACAGATTGTCTACATAACACAAGAGATATCTATGTTATCTATAGAATGGGGCGAAAAGTACAGTCGAGTAAATTCTCTAACATTTTTCCAAACTCGTGTTTCACAGAGTCTGCTTTAATAAAATGGGAAAAAAGTAAAAATTGCAAATAGTCGGGATAATCATTACAAGTGTGGCTGGTAGGAAGACATCAATTCCCTTTATATCTTTTTTGACCTGAAGGTGGCTAAAGGGCTAGTGTTCTGACCATCTGCAGCAGAGTTTACAAGCTCGGGCACAACAGATTGCATTGGTGCTTCTAGTAAACTGCAATTGTTTTTAAATTGGTAGATCTTGATACGTTCGGCCCACGTGAGGCTAAAAAAAGCTCCAAAATGAACCAACCAACCTTACTTTTTAACGATTTCTAGAACCACAATAAAATTTTAAAATGTTGAAAACATTTGAATCCACGTAAAAATTTTGGAATAGAAAACTGACAAGCGGCCTTGACTCACTTTTACAATCATTTTTCTTGATAAAAGAAAAATCTTTTGGTGAGAAATGGCGCTATTTCATTTTAGTGGAAGGAAGCCGTACACCAAGAAAACATATACATGAGACAAGTGAGTGAAATAATATATGATGCATGAACTACGAGTAATTTCTTCGTGGAAAAGACATGTAGCATAGTAATATTGACTTTCAGCATACGTCTTGTGAAAAATGGAAGCAGCTTTTGTCTCCCGTCTTACTTACACCTTGAAAGTGTCGCAGTGTCATCAGTATTTACAGCTTGTTTCGTCCTTTAATGTCGCATCGTATCATTCTAAACACAGAGGTTAAAATAGATTAAAACTGTAAACGATCGTCAAGTCTTAAGCGTCAAGTTCTTATGCGTGATTACGTCAATTTCAAGATATAAACTCTTTAACTATTTAGATTTTCTTTCGGCTTTTTCATCATTTTATAATTATGCATATTAATATAATGTCTGCGTCCTCATCTCGAAGACGACACGATAAATTCACACAATGAAGACCTGTTGTTCTTGGACGCCGCAATGTTTGTTCGCCATTTATAGCTCATGCACTCACACGCACGCACTGAGAGTTAACTGGTACGCCTAAAATTATGACCTATGATGTGTTTACAAGACTGAGCTTATAAAATCACAATACGTGTTTACATATCTTATGAGGGGGCTCGGGGTGCCTTGAGTGGATGACGGATCTGTACCGATTGTCCGGCAGCCTCGGGCCCTACATGAATGACACTGTTCACCGAACATGGGAAATTAACCCTCGGCTGCGTATACAGGTTTTGCTACGTAGTGGCTGGTCTTCAGGATTCACGCGCGTATGGCTAAACGCCGGGACGCATTACTTTTGTGATTACATATCTTATGAACGCTATTTGTTTAACACCATACATACATGATACCTGAAAATACAAAAATGATAAATATACTAAGCATGCTTATTCACGCATCGGTCATGGCCGGTTACTTTCTATCGGTATGGCCTTAGTACGAAAATGGCCAATGAATATAAGAATAAACAATACTTTTACTTGGCCTTTTTAAGGATTACACGATCTATAACTGACATTTTTATCACTTCAAACAGCGAACAGTGTATAAACCCACATAGCAAAACGTACAAAATGGGTTTATACTCAAAGGTGATGAGGCACGTAACAAAAAGTCCTTCGACAAATGAAATGTGTACATTGTCGGTGAAAATAGGAATTAAAATCTTAAAACTTTTAAGGCAAGAATGGAGTACGTATGAGAAATATTCCTCAGTTATAATTAAATCGCACTCAGCAAAGTTATCTTTTTTGTTACAAAAAATGAAAAGGTTATTAGCAGTTCATCCATTAAACAAAACGCGAATGTCAGCAGCTATAAAATTTCGATTGGGGTAAAAAATAAAAAAAAATTAAAAAATAAAAGAATGGAAATAATTAATAATTGGTGATATGAACTTAGAAGAAAAAGAAATATTTGAGTTTTTATAAAAAAAAATAACTAAAGGGAAGAAATACAAATCACTACCAGAAAATAAGTCGCACTAAAATAGGCATATCCTATGTAGCAACAAAAGGCAGCACGGGGGGAGAGAAGGGAGGTCTCGTTTGATTGGATGAAAAATGTCTGTTATCAGCTCGGCTATGTTTAGAGAAACACGTGCTTGTGTTTACAGAAACGGAAGAAATTCTACAGACTATCTCATTCTATACTTACGGAAGTGTCACATTAATAAAGCAATTATTTTTTTCACCACAGAATAAAGTACGGATGCTGACATAAAATTCCGATATATGGACTGGAAGAAATAAATACCTAATTACCCAGGTAACCATTATAAGAGGTATTGGAGAAGGGCTTTCAAGTGTAAAAAGTAGTTTGATATTTCATCAAAAAGAAAAACAGTGTTTAAAGAATTAAAATATAAGGACTGTTCAAATAGAAACAAGCCAAATGATCTAAATGTAAAAAATGCAAAGTTATTTAAGAAATAATAGTCATATCTAAATAAATAAATAAATAATTAATATATATATATATATTGTGGTACCCTCTAAAATAATTCCTTGGGATGCCGTTTAAAAAGGATGCAATGCCCGGATGTCTAACGTACAGAAGGCCGTTCGCACTTCATGGAAACGATTTTGATAGTTAAGTTTTATGTATAAATGCAGGGCTCGATTATGAAAGCTGGGGGCCCCTGGGCAGATGCTATTTGGGGGCCCCCCCCTTACAGACATTTATAAAAATACATACTGTTAGAAGTACTAGGTGCATACACCAAGGGGGTTTTGGGGCCCCCTAAAATCGGGGGGCCCTGGGCAAAGTCCCGATTTGCCCATGCGATAAAAAGGCCCTGTATAAATGCCGTATTTTTTGCGGCTATCTGCTTCTATCAGATAGCCACGATTTTTGACAATAGCTCTAGCTCGAATTTTCCATGAAAGTAAACTTTTTCTTACTACTGTTATGTCAATTTTACCCCATTCCTCTTAGACCGTTTTACAAAGTCCGTTGAGTGTTCTTGGATGCCGTTTTCCTAAGGCTCGTTTTAATAAACCGAGAGCGCTAAAGTCCATTAGAGAAGCGTCAGGGGATTTTACAGGTATTTCATTAAATGGATTACACTTTATTCCTGTTTCTGATTCTTTCTTTGCTAAATAAGCGGCAGTTGATTTAGATGTGTGACTAGAGGCTTTGTCCATATGAAGCTCAACTTTATCAATGTCCTTTCCATATAAGGCTGGAATTTCTTCTTCAAAAATTGGTTCTAAAATATCCTGCTAATAGTAGAGTGAATTAATTTTGGCTTTACTTGAGACTTTTTTATTCTTAATTTGCCGTTGTAACAAAATCCTGCAATTATCATGAATCCCTTTGGGAACTTTTCAGTACACTGACGAAGCCATTTCGTACGGTCATTCCCGTCTGTTGAATAATAAAAATTAACCTTTTTTTTTTTTTATTATTATTACAGTCACTTACATACATCCATGCCTCATCGAGTGTTACCACAAATTTCCATTTTTCAGCAGCTAGGTGTTTTTTTAATGAATTTTCTACATTTTTCCCCCCAGCAATATACTTGGACAAAAGCAGATGAAATTTAGGTTTAAACATCTTTTTTAACTTCAAATCTTTATGAATGATTTTACTTACAGTGCCAGAAGACATTCCTAGCTTCGATGCAATAGATCTTTGAGTCGGCGGATTTTCTTTTAGGATAAGAGACTTCACTTTCTCGATATTTACATGCGTTCGAACAGTCTTAGGATGAGGTTTCGCAGTTATGTTTTCATTTTTACTTTCAGTTAAGACTTTTTTTCCCTTTCAAATTTAATATATTATAAATAACCTATTTTAAAAATGCCATAACCGCGATTTTTACACCGCTTTATAATTTATTGATACGAATATTTCTCCTCGAAAAGCGCAGTTACGTAACCTTCGAGCCATCTATCAATTTTAGGAGCCATTTTCAAAATAAATCCTTTAATTTACATTCCAATTAAAACAAAACAGTAGCACGATTATTCTGAAGTTGCCAAATTTTTAACTCAAAATGCAAACGCCAAAAATAAATTACAAAATCGTTTCTATAAAGTGCGAAAGATCTTTCTGAAAGGGAAGGAAACAAGTGAGGACCTATAATGGCGGTTAATCTTTACTGCATGGAGCACTGTCCTGCTGAAAGTATCCATCTTCAGTGCCGTAAACCATTAACGTAACTGGATTAAGGGCCTGTTCACATAGGAGTCCGGTGGCGGAGCGTTAAAGGAAAGATGATGTTGAGACGAAAATAAACCAATCATAGGCGTTAAAAATTTCGTTGCTAATCGTTTGGAGGTTTGTCATTGGTTAAATATATTTCAATACTTTAACGCTCCGCTACCGGACTGCTATGTGAACAGGCCCTTACTTGGTCAGCGACATTTAAATACTTTTTGGCATTCAGACGTTCTTTCACGTGAATCAAAGAACCTAAACAATATCAGGAAAACATTCTCAAAGCAATAATATTGCATCTACCAGCTTGAGGTGTTGCAGCAATCCACTTAGGGTCCATGCTTTTGTGCTGTTTTCTCCATACTCGCACCCTGTCCATTCATGGTACCACATTACCCTTTCCATTCATTTACTGCCGAATCTGTAAATCTTGAGAGAACGGGAGACGTTTGATCGTCTTGTCTACAGACAGCAAAGGCTTTCGAACAGGCCTTCAGCTTCCATACCGGATACGGTGAAATGTGGGGGCAAACAACATTTTGAGAGGCCATCGGAGTAGGTCCCTAAATAAGATTAGCGTAATAATGCACTTCTGTTGGACTGACAAGTCTGGAAACTCTCCTTTCAGCTCGAGCATCCAGTAGCCAGTGACAATCAGACGCCTTACGGTGAGACACGGTTTTTTGTTTGATAGCCCATTCTTTGTAAATATGAACAACAGCTGCTCTCGAAAACTTCACAATTAAAGCAGTTTCGTCGACACTCGCTCCATTGCTATTAGCATCCCAAATCATTCTCCGTTCGAAGTCCGTTAAATTTTTTTTTTTTTTTTTTTTTTAAATCCATTCCTTCACAAGCACTTCAACTGTCACAATCATCCAGCAATCCTTTACTATGCCAATAAAATACGTGACGTCATAGCTGATTTTCATAAAATTTTCATGTGATCTTAATGAATTGGCAATTCAGTGTACATTTAGTTTTAAATGTGATAAATCAATGAGAATGCATATACTGGTTCGCGTCACGAGCCTCCATGGCTCGAATTCCGATTAAGGCTTGGCCGTTCCTGTGCTGTCCCCTCATATACAGCAATGTTGGTTCACTTATGTGGTGCTGCCATAATAAAGCAACCCACAATATTTCGCAGTGTGAATGGACAAATATCGTCACAAGTGCTTGTAAATGATAATAAAAAAAGCTTAAATTAAAAGCTCTTTTATTTTTTTATCAAGATGACACTGAAATAAAAATCATGTGTTTGGTACTAAGTATTGAAAATAACCTAATATTGCAGTCCAAAGTATTGATGCTTAGGTATCTGAAACTAACAATGTTTGACAACTTTCTACATTTTATTCAAGTATGCACAAAAGCAAAACCTAGGATTGTAGCAGGAAGGGGGAGCATTAAATTTCAGTCAGAGGGTATAAGTCTACATTCTGCAAGTACATACAAAAGTTTCCTCCAAAATAACTGCAAAAACAGGCTCTTCTGCTTCAAATAATCAATGCTTTAGAAAATCACTAACGCAACAGATTTCTCTATATCCAGAAGAAGAAAAAATTCCTGCCATATTTCTCGTTACTTTGTGCTACTCTAGCATTACTTACAATAACCTCATTTACGTGTAGCTCTTAAGAATTCCATTTGATCTGACAGCCTACATTCTTACAATGAGCCCTAATTGAAGGCAAATCCTTACACTTTATTTATTTAAGATGATAAAAAAAAAGGTTTAGGAATTTCAATAAATAAATAATTATAAACCTAAATTTATTCATAATGAAATGATTATGAAGAACATTTCCCAGTTATATTTGAGAATTAAAACACCAATGAACTGCAAATGCACCATTTTCTTAACAAATTTGGAAATAAGCAACGATCCCAATACACAAATTGGGATTGGGAAAAATTTCATAAATACCAAATTTTGTAATATTGTTACAGCTAAAAATTTTATTTTAGTCGGCTTGTGTCAATAAAATTTCCATTCCATAAATGGAATACATACATACATTATATATCAGATTTTGTATTTAATATCAGAAAAATAAACATTACAGTAAAAAACAGCAAGAGAATTAGTGCTTATTGTATGTTTTCTGTTGCAGCCTGATCATGTAACAGAAATAAGGTTTCTGGCTTTTTTTTAATGCTCATTTTCAGAAATCAAAAATAGAGATCTTAAGAACATTTTAAAGACTTGGGGCAGCATCTTGCCGACATTAAAACTCATTTAAAGTATGTTTTAATTCAAAAGTTAAAACATTTAAAGACAGTTGAACATTACGATCATATCCTAACTCTCGGATCATTGTGTTTGTCCTCTTTTCTTCCCTATCTGTGTTGCTCTCTAATTATTTCTATTACTACATGATCACTAATAGAATTCTTAGCATTTGTGGGCTAAGCTCAGGCAATGATGTTTAATCACTACTTCCTATGGGTCATAATACTAAAATGGTTTAGGAATAAATTATGATGAAATTTCAGAAGAAATATCATTATGAATTCTTCTAAAATGGCAGCTTTCTACATTTGTCATAATAATATTTCAAAATTTACTTTTACAGTTCAATCTATTTGGTTTTTACTGCATTAAACTTGAAACATTAATATTTCAAAATTTACTTTTACAGTTCAATCTATTTGGTTTTTACTGCATTTAACTTGAAACATTAGTAACTAGTGTCATCACAAGTCATTAGATTACACAAGTAGTTTTCACAAGGATGAGGAGATGAGAGTAATATTATCAAATGAGCTTTTTCATCCTGTTTAACAATTATAGAAAAACAGACTGACAATCTTTTTGTGAAATGTAGTAACAAAAAACTAGTATGGGCCTGGAATTAAAAAATAACTTTGAAAAACTTTTTAAGAGTGTTTAAAAATTTAAAACTAAGAATTCTGAAAGACTTTTAATGACCATATGAAACCAGGAAAATTGTAAATTTGCTATTTTTCTGGGGAAATTTTCCTCTTATAAATATTATGAAAAAGGAATAAAGTATATTTATAAAGATTTATTTGTAATAATAATTATTATATAATTAGTACAAATAAAATGGCGCAAACTCTAGACCTGATCTTCATAATTTTATTTCCTCTGATTTAAAACATTTTAAATAAAGTTCACTAAGACAGAGATGTATTTTTTCAGTCTTTTGACTTTAGATCTAAAAATTTTTAGAACATGGTAAATGCATACTATTCACATATTTAGTCATATCATTAAATAAGGCAATTTTTTTTTTCTCCCTAACAGATAATTCTTAAAGTTAAAAAAATATTTGATACGTGAATCCCAACATATCAAGAGAAAAATGCTAGCATTATCAAAAATTTAGTGAATAAATAATTTTTTAGGTAGTATTTACGAGAAATGGGAATATTTACTACATATTCTGAATACATAAATAAATAAATAAATAAAAAATAAGAGTTTGTGTTTCCAAAGAGAGGGGGAAGGAGGGGGGGGGATGGGATCTGCTCTCAGGATTAATCTAAACTTAATATATGAAGTATGACATCCACTAACACAACATGTCCATAAGAAACCTAGGATCATCATTCTTTCTTCCTTTAAAATTGAGGTCCTTCAGATATGATTATAATTAGTTATTAGTCATAAATTAATTATAATCATATCTGTATAATTTATCACTGATACATTAGCATTTATCATAATATTTATGATTTATATATTAGAATTAACCTTTTTTTATAGTACAGCCAGTATATACTCTTCAACTAAACCTTCTCCAGATATTGTTGCCCATTCCTGACAAGTTATTTAAGATATGTATGACAATATAAGTAATTGAATTAATATATTTGAATCTTTTATGCTGTATAAGACAGTGTTCGAACTTGTAGTAAAATCTCTATGCTTCTCATTGATAAAAATTAACTGATAAATAATAAAAGACCTTTCACTATATATTCTTATTTCTTTAACCTGAAAACAAGGATAAATGAGGTCTGATTATGAAAGTTATGAAGTCCTAGTTACTACATCTCATTTGAAGCTCACAAAAACAATTAGTATTAAATTCTACTGTGAAAATCCAACTGATAAGGATTTAGAACCTGAGGGGCCAGAACCAATTACCTGTTATCGTTGCTACTTATGCCTCACTGGCCAGAATATGCCAGACCAGGTCCATAAATGGCTGGTCAAAATGGGCAAAAAGGAATGTATCCCATTTACAATGGCACCCCAAGGATCAAAGTTCGGCTTAACCATGTGGCACCTCAATTTTAACCAAGCACCCCCAGAGCCACATCTGGTGCGCTGGTACTTTTCCCTTCCCTCTGATCACATGGAAGGACTTTCTAATATAAAGATTTAACCTGCCTATTGCAAGCCTAGACATGTATACCTTTAATGGTGCTTGTTGGGATTCATTACAGAGCACCCTCTGTTCAAAGTCCAATGCCTTACCACAAGGTTGCCCAGGGCCCGACATAGCTTAATTGGGGCCCGGGGCAAAAACTTCTTTGGGGGCCCCCCTCTGCTTCACTACTTCAGTAATGAAGAACCGAACTTTAAGGTATTTAAATTTTTCACCTCATTATAGATATATAACAAGAAAATTGACTAGAACCTAAAATAGCTATAAAGTCCCACCCTCCAATGGTCAGACGAAATATCATTCTGTCCATTTTATTGATTTTCTGACAATT
Source organism: Dolomedes plantarius (assembly GCA_907164885.2). NCBI lineage: Eukaryota > Metazoa > Arthropoda > Arachnida > Araneae > Dolomedidae > Dolomedes > Dolomedes plantarius. Next base: position 93,268,437 of record OU015495.1, read on the forward strand.
CTATGTCTATCATTAAAAGGATCTGATATAGCATATGAATGTGCATCTGATTTTTTTAGTTAATAATCATATCGCTGCAGTGCATCATTCATATGCTATAGTCATATGAATGTGCATCTGATATAGCACATCTGAAGAGCCAAAATTTGACAAAAATGCTATTTAAATTTATAATTAGAAAACCTAGTTAATAATCATATCACTGCAGTTTGTGAACTTTTCATAAGTTTCCGAAATGCAGTTTTCTCATTGTTAACTTTGTCATTTAGCTGCGAAAAATTCATATCCTTGCTGACATTTCAGCTCCTCTATAATTCTAATCAGCTAAATTCCATCCTAGAAAACCATGGATTTACGAAATATAGATTTTTTGTGTTCATACGATAGATTAATAAAGAAGATAACATAAATCTGACGGATTTTACACTGTACTGATATTTTGTTTAAAGAAAGTTCATTAAAGAAGGAAACGTAAAATAAACTTTCTATTTGACTTGGAGGCCCCCTCTGATGTGGGGGCCCGGGGCAACTGCCCCGTATGCCCCTGCCTTAGTCAGGCTCTGAGGTTGCCCCTAATGACCTAATCACACATGCCAAAATCAGAATGAGCAAATAAATTCATGAGTTACATATTTCTAAGAAAAACTTAATGTATAATTCATACAGTAGAATACCCAGAACTAGTGCAGTAACTAGCCATTCATGAGCAAGAATTTGCATTTGGGCCCCTTAATTAGGTTTGGGAAAATAATAAAACAAATACAGCATTTTGGGGCCCTTTCCAAGTGGGCCCTTACAGCATTGCTGAGAACATTGCAGCATAATGCCTGATGATAAAGTCAAACTCTCTCACCAGGATAATAAAATGTAAAAGTTTTCATCATACATTCATAACATAACTCTGTAATTATCATCAAAATATGTTCATGTATATAATTAGAAGACAGATGTGCCATATATTTCTGCTATATATAACTTAAAATAAGTAATATCCTAACAAGAATTTGAGGCAAATTTTACATGAAGTAAAAAGCAAGAAAGTAAAAATTTCTTTAAATTACCCAATGTGAAATTTTTTTAATTTACTCTTTAATTAATGATAAATATTTCACCATTTCTAGTGAAATTTTGAGAATCAGAAAAAGCAATAACTTAAAAATGTAGTAAGTTTAGATAAAATATTAAGTAAGCACCACACTGATGTTACATTAATCCTATGATTGATTTATTCTCACTACCTAGAGTGTATTTTGTTAAAATCATGATTAAAGGAATATTTATTTTTAGAACTGTTTACAATATTATCAAATTGTTGTGTATATATATATATAATTCACCAGCTATCACCCTTAACAAAAAATAAAAAGGGTAAATTTTTCTTCAAAGGGATTATTTGAAAAAAAATTTAATGAGGACTGCTAATAAAATTCTAAACAGAATACTCACAACTTGAGCTTTTCCACTGTCACTCACAGATTCCTTGTAATTTCGATGATGATCACTTTTATTACTTTTTGCTTTCTTAGCTTTTGATTCCAAGAATCTTTGTTTGAGCAACAATGTTTCTTGTCGTTGTGCTTCATAAAGACCACTTTCTGCTTGTTCATATCTTGGCAAACAAGCATTCTGATGTCTTCTATACAGATCAAATCGTCTTTTTAATCTTTCCACTACAGTTTGTCTCTTTGGTGGTAACACATCTCCCATAATAATAAATAGTTTCACGCCCTGGAAAAATGTTGGTAACATTAATTTAAAATGCGATATTTGCAACTAATTAACACTATATCATTCGCAACAGAAGTGAAGTAATAAATAAATGAAAGAAATAAACTAACCATTTTTAAGGTAAGCATGAATTCCTAAATTTTGCCCACTACGATACTATAAACTATATCTTTACTATTATCAGTATATACGACTGCAAGTCTTAAACAAAATTAAAATTAAATTCACAATTTTTGGAGTAAAATATATAAATTAAATTTTATTTATATTTGTTGCACATTTCATTCCCTTTCGGCACCAAAATAGGCCATGAAAATTTAAAGCTACCCTCAGTAGCCATATAAACAAATTTTATTTAAACAAAATTTTTAAGTTACCGAAGAAACAAAAACTTTAAAATATACTCAAATTTTATATTATTTCTTTGTTGTGAAAATTTATGTGTTTCGTATCATTGGCAACTTAAAAATTGGTGCTTATTAATAAAACAAACTACAACAAACACACGTGTTTACATGTTCGCACGGTCAATGTCCGTTTTGACATTGTCAGCCAACAACGCATCGTGTGGTCAGCCATACTTATCTTCAAATCATACGCGACAGACACAGACCACAAAGAAACAAAAATAATATTTCATATGACACTGCACACTTACATCTTAAAACGTCACAAACATACTGTGCGCCTTCCTCGGCAAAAACTTTAGGAAGAAAGAGCACATGCGCCAAGTAATATCCAAAACTTGGATGAAAATCACCATCAAAGTGTAAAAACAATTGAAAACAGGCACAAAAAATTGTTGAGATCCAATCATATATGATTTCAGTGCTCCCACTAAATCAAAAAAATATTTTCGAACCATCCACTACAGTACGTCCGTTACCAAAATTTTACAGCTGTAGGTTACATAAAAAAAAAAAAAAATTCCTTTTCAAATAGTACTGTTTACTTGCTCGTGGCACGTCTGGCGAGGGAGTGGAGACTTAGGGTTACCATAACGAAAAACTCGTCTGTCAAGGTTTTGCTGCCGTTTGGAATAAATCGCCAAATGACCAAAAATGTAAAATGGGCGCCAAATTTATCGCTTAAATGATGCTCACTTTTGCGGATGTGAGAATAAAAATAATTTACTCTTCTACCGGTCTTGAAGCTGTTATGATAGGTAGGAATTGAGAATAAACAATACTATTTCGAATTAATGGATTTAAACAGATATGTTCAAATATTCTATTGTTACGAATATTTATAAACATAATGTTTAGCAAGTTTAATAGGATAATAATATAATCAGTCTCTTAACCAGGAAAAATTTCAGGGTAAAGTTGGATCATTGGTCTGTTTCTAGTTAATTCAGTTGTGATAATAAACGAAAGACCCAAATTTTAATCTTGGGGTGGGTTGCTTATTCCCCAAACTTAAAACTCTTTATTTATGTAATCAAAATTAAAACTGTATGATCAAAAATAAAATTAGAATCCTAAGATATATTACTTCGATTACGGAATTAACATTACAAAATATTTTTGGCTTAGAAGCAGTAGTAATGTTCTCTGGGGCAACATCTTTCTAATCCATCTCGGGTTGCGCTACTCAGGGACCGATAAACAAATTTGAATGTCCTACGCATAGACTCTTAAAAAAGCCCCAAGTATACACGATATAATAAAAATTATAATAATAATTGAATATTACTTAATATTTATAACTGAATCCAGTCTTAATGTTAAGTTTAATATTTGTATACAGCAACTGCTATCCCAATGAAATTTCGACTTTATAAATTGTGATTCTGTAAAATATTAAGCATATATTTTAACACATCATATGTACAAAATACTTCTTGTAGAAATGAACAGTTTCTTTTAAATGACAAAAATAAAGCTAATTGTATGAGTTGTGTCCAATTTCAAAATAATGAATATTTAGTAATCAATGTACAGTTACGCTCAGGGCCATATGTTTACCACTAGGCAAAATATACTCGTGCCTAGGGCCCACTGAAAAGAGAGGCCCACATAGAGGTATTTGTCACTGAGATTGTAGTCACTTCTACTGAAAAAAAATAAGTTTTTTAATTGAAAAAAAAATTACACACTCATTTCCTCACGTCGCTACGGACGGTGGCCGTATGACTAGGGCGTTGGCTTTCGATACTAAAGTCTGTGGGTTCGAGTCCCACTGTTGGCATGGATGTTTGTAGCCGTTTGGAATCGGCTTTGAACAGTAGGTACCGGTCTACACGAGGGTTAATTCAATCTCGTGTAGCAAAAAATTGACCGTAGCGTTCCAAACCAAACCTAACGTCTGGATAATGTTAAGATCGTTTAAACATTACCAATGAGCATTGCCGAAGGAGAACGTTCATTTTTCGTACTGGAACTAGCAAAATATCATTTATGCAGTACTCTTTCGGGGGAAAAACCTTAACGCACTGGCAGTACTGTAGAACAGAAATCCAATTTTTTTTTCTTTTTTTTCCCAATGCGGAGGCACTTGTCAAACATTCGCCTATACTACGCCGCAATTTTACTGCCCATTTTATTGTGGGGGAACCATATAGGCGGACAGAATTACCCCCTATGAAGGTACGACACGAACGGAGACATAGACCTCGAAATTTATTCATGTTTATCTCGAATTAAGTTAAACTGTTATATAAAAAAAAGTTGGTGAAGTATTGAATGCCTATGAGAAAAAAAAATGGTGATTTTGTCATTTAATTGCTTTTTTGATCTACCTTATATTGTATAATAGAATTAGCTCAAATTTCTAACAATTTTGTGTCACGTGTTCTTCTTTTCGTTTATAAATTACGTTTAATTTTATCACTAATCTTTCATTATTTCTTTCATACGCGCAAAAAAAAAATATTGTAATTTATCATTCTCTATTAACAACAGATGATTGTTAGCGTTTATACATTTGGTTTGTATGTTTCATTTGTGCTTAGAGACATTAGCGGATCAAGCACTTTGAGGACTTCAAGCGCGGGCTTGTTAGCCTGTGCAATGATCCGCCATTGCTTACAGACGTAAACAAGGGAGAGGCCAGAGGTAAACTTTCTAGTATATTCCCACGGTCGAAAAGTTTGGGGTTATTTTATAACTTTCCCATCGCAAACTCACAGGCTCTTTTCAAAAGTATCAAGCAAGCCAAAAATTTAGTCATAATTCAGAATACTGGTGCAACAACGAGGACGTTGGAAGCAACCCTTCCACAAAAGCCTAAAAAAGGGTAAATGACTGAATAAATTTTCATCATCTCACCCTCCCCATCCCCTTTATTATATATATATATATATATATATATATATATATATATACAGTGGCTCCCAAAAGTGTTCGATTTTCAAAAGTGTTACGATTTTCAATGTAATAGGGGTCTATCCATTGATTAAAATGAATATTTCAGAATGGGTATTTAATAGTAAGATCTATAATCTATTCTTAACAAAACTACATGAAATATTTTGAAAACATAGTAAAACTTAATTTTTAAGAAACCAATAATCCAAAAGTAACAAAAACTTTATCTCACAAAAGTCATCGTACACTTGTAAAAAATCTCTACATATTAGTAAATATTCTAATTTTTCGTTAAATTAATATTTAGTAGGATATCCTTTAGCATCCACGACAGCTTTTAAACATCTGAGAATAGATTGCTTTAGTTCTTTTGTAATTTTTGCATCAATGTTCATCCATTCTTCCATCATAATTGTTTTTAGTTCGCTTTTCGTGTGAATGTCGTGTTTTCGTACTCGAACCTCCAGTTCTCTCCAAATATGTTCTATTGGGTTTAAATCTGCGATTAAGGTGGTGTTTTCAAAACTTGTGGACAATTATAGAGACACCAGATGTGAACGTTGAGAGCCGTGTGCTTAGGATCGTTATTTTGATAAAAGAACAAAGTTGTTTCCAATACCCAAATTTTGAGCTGATAATTTTAAATTGTCTCTTAAAATATTTATAAAAACAGCACGATTCATTATGCCATCAATAAATACCAAATTTCCTAGTCATGATGCTGACATGCACCCCCACACAAGGATACCTCCACCGGCATGCTTAACCGTTCCTACTAAGTTCTTGGGATTAAGTTCCTCATGTTTTTCTTCTCCATACAATTATACGCCCATCAGCACCAAAAATGTTCATTGACAAATAAGACATTATTCCAATAGGTTTGGGGCTTATTTATCATTGATAGTGCGAAGGGAAGCCTAAACTTTCTGTTTTTCTCACTCACAAAAAAATTTCTATGGGCCGAACGCCCATGTAATCCAGCTGTTCTGAGAACTCGTCAAAAAATTTCAGGTGAAATTGAAGTAGAAAATGTTTTATTGAATTCTGCAGAAACTTTTACAGCACTCAAGCGTGAATTTTTCACAAATTTTCTAATTATAAATCTTTGATCACGTTTTGTTAACTTTGCCGGACGGCCTTTTCTTACCTTGTTTTCGATCCGATTTTCTTCTTTAAAGCGTTTTTTCACACACTGCGCAGTAGAATGGGATAAATTAAGTAATTTAGCAATATTCCGAACTGATTTACCACTGATGAAAAATAATCAATTTTCGAATGATGTTTGTTGTTTCTTTACGACTACGAGCCATTTTTAAATAATAAATAGAATATTACGGAGTAGGCAAGCAAAAATTAAAGTCAAACGATATTTTAAATGCCACCACAATTAAAAAAAAAAATAAAGCGCCAGACGATAATTTTAATTATGAATTTATCCGAAAATATTTCAGTGTACGATGACTTTTGTGAGATAAAGTTTTTGTTACTTTTTGATTACTGGTTTCTTAAAAATAAAGTTTTACTATGTTTTCAAAATATTTCATGTAGTTTTGTTAAGAATAGATTATAGATCTTATTATTAAATACCCTTTCTGAAATATTCATTTTAATTAATGGATAGACCCCTATTTCATTGAATATCGTAAGTGTACGAACACTTTTGGGAACCACTGTATATATATATACAGTGGAATCTCGATCTATCGTTTTTCAAGGGATCGACTGAACTGAATGATAAATGTGGGGACCTAACAAAGCGATACGATCGTCGGAACTGGGAGAAATAAACGCGCCGGAACGGCGTTCCGGTACCTCTCTTTAGGTACCTCTCTTTATCAATAATTTGGAATACCCCCCCCCCCCCACACACACACACACACCCACCCCGGAAGGTTACCGTTCCGTCACCTCTGTTTCTAGAAATCTAGCACTGTATATATATATATATATATATATATATATATATATATATACACTCTTAGACAATAAAAACGACGCACCAAGAAGGAGTTATCCGATGGAGCGAAAATCTGTAGATGTGATGTACATGTACAAAAAAACAAATGATTGCTATTGGAGAAAAATTGGATGATTTATTCAAGAGAAAGAGCTTCACAAAGTGAAAAAGTCAATAACACTGTGGTCCACATCTGGTCCTTACGCAAGCAGTTATTCGGTTTGGTATTGATTGATAGAGGTGTCGAATGTCCTACTGCGAGATATCGTGCCAAATTCTGTCCAATTGGCGCGTTAGACAGTCAAAATTCCGAGCTGGTCGGAGGGCCCTGCTCATAATGCTCCAAATGTGCTCAATGAGGGAGAGATCGGGCGACTTTGCTGGCCAAGGTAGCCTTGGGCAAGCACGAAGACAAGCAGTAGAAACTCTCGCCGTGTGCGGGCGGGCATTATCTTGCTGAAATGTAAGCCCAGGATGCAGTGACGTAGCGAGCATAACTGGCGCCCGGGGCACGATACGTTTTTGGCGCCCCAGCTTCCGAAAAACATATAGTAATATAGTATAGAGAATTAGTGAAAAGGCCCGTTTGACGCCCCTCTGCGAGTGGCGCCCGGGGCATGATAGACCCCCTTGCCCTCCCCTCGCTACGTCACTGCCAGGATGGCGTGATATGAAGGACAACACAATGGGGCGTAGAATATCGTCGACGTACCGCTGTGCTGTAAGGGTGCCGCGGATGACAACCAAAGGGGTCCTGCTATGAAATGAAATAGCACCCCAGACCATCACTCCTGGTTTCCGGGCCGTATGGCGGAAGACAGTCAGATTGGTATCCCAACGCTGTCCGGGGCGTCTCCATACACGTATTCGCTGGGCATCGGGGCTCATTTCGAAGCAGGACTCATCACTGCAGTCAATTCTACTCCAGTCAGAAACATTCCAAGTCGAATGTGCCCGACACCACTGCAAACGGGCTTGTCGGTGTACAATGGTAGTCGGCGCTAGGAGCGCCGTGAGCTCAGCCCCCTTTCTCTGAGCCGCCGTTGAAAGGTCCTCTCGGTCACTGAAGCACCAGTTGCACATACGATCGATAATAGTGATGAATCTGGGTCTGTGATTGCCACTCTGACGATTGCTCGGTCCTCACGTTATGTCGTTGCTCTAGGCCGACCGCTTCCTTCTTGACGCTGTGTTCGGCCATGGTTCACCCATTCCTGCCAACATCGTCTAAAGCTGTCCACACTTTTGCGCTTTTGTGTTCGCTTTCGCTTTCGACATGTCGCACGGAGAGAGAAATGTGAGGCATGATCAGAGCGATGCGTCACCACCTGCAAATTCCAGGACAGCGCATGCGCTGCGATAGAGCATGTGATATCGCAAGCATATCCAACCCAAGTGGATTTTCTTGCGGAATGCCATGCACTTTTCTATTCTGCAAGGCAGTTTTCAAGCCAGTGTTCAGAATGTCGCAGTCTTCGGAAGAAATTTTAAATTTTATTGATGATTACAGAAACTTATCAGCATTGTGGGATGTCAACCACTCCGCATACACAAATAAAATTATTAATGCAATTTATACATTTAAAATAATTATTTAATAATAATTAATGTGTATTGTTTTAAAATAAAAACTAAATGTATTTTTAAACAAAGCAAATTGAAAAAAAATTTGAAAACTTTTACTATATCATTGAAATTTTCTTTTTGAAATACAGGGAGAAGATTTCAAAAATATGCATCAGCTAATCTGTTATTATAAAAATACTGAATAAAAAATTCCCCATAGCTTATCATAGGAATTAAAAACCCACTTTGAAAAAAAAAATAGATGTTTTAGTATTATAAAAGCAGGTTACAACCTGAATTCGCGTTTTGCGTGACGTAATTTCACCCCCCCCCCCATGTCATGCATTGCTTGCATCCAAATGCGTATGATCTTGCATGTATCATTTTCATTTGAAGCTAAATATCATCGACACAGGGGGCTGGGGGTGCCTTGTGTGGATGAGAGATCTGTACTTTTTGTCCGGCATCCTCCAGCCCCACAGCAATAGAAAATGCCACCGAACTTGGGAAATTAACCCTCTACTGCGTATTCAAGCTCTTGCTACGTAGTGACTGGACTTCAGGTGTATCATGGACGATAGACCTTAATGGTCTGGGGGTCCGAGGTGTCAAATTCAAAGATATCATTGACACATTTTAAATGTAGGCATTTTTTAGCCCATCATGGTTTTCTCGTCGTGTTCTTCATTTAACCCCATGTTAAAGAAAAATGAACGATTTTCATTAATAACAAAATATACTTCTTAACTTCTTACATATGTAGAAATTTTTTAAAAATTATATATGAAAATTCAAAAGTAATTCTTCATGGCCCGTTTTGCTCAGAAAAGAAGTAAATGTCTCGGTTTAATTCTTTACTTTATATTAAAGCGATTACTTACTCTTACTGACTGACTCTCTCTCTCTCTCTCTCTATATATATATATATATATATATATACATATATATATATATATATATATATATATATATATATATATATATATATATATATATATATATATATATATATATAATATATAGTATGATTAGCTAACGATTTTTCTTGAATATTCTGTATACTTCAAAAGTAATATAAATGTTTCTTTTATTCAGAAATAAATTAATATACCAGTGTAATTTTACACTATATATTTAAGAGATAAAATTTTAATAACAAGCAATATTCTATCGTTTTCTATTCTTAGTATTTGTTTGATTTTATTACTTCATAAACAAAGCTATAAATTGTATTTCTATTTCTAATAACTTGGCATATAAAAAAACAGGTCTTCTCTATATTCCGTATCACCAGTTATTAATTTCTCTATCAAACTACATTGATGTAGAACTTATGTGTATAAGAAAACCATCTCTAATCGATTAATGAGGTATTACATAAAGAATATTATGTTTAAATTTATATTTATTTTTTAGTCTTCTCATTTAGACAATTTCCCCTGCACGTATATATATATATATATATATATAGGGCGCGGGGTTGGAGTAAAACATCCACAACATAAACTAACTAGAAACCATCGTAAATAACAAAAACAATTACATTTATTAACAAAGAATTGAAAAAAAAACGTAGTCCGTCCAAGACGGAATCCAAAGCGGGAGTCTTAATGTTCTCCCCAAACAGAGTAGAGGGGTCGTGATAATGTTCGTGCTAGCGGCGCCCTCTTGCGCCAGACATTAGATGCGTTTACAAATAACATTTTATGAAGTTTAAAGTTCATAGTTAAGAGTTCAGTTCTGCTTTCTATATATATATATATATATATATACTAGCGGCCCGTCCCGACTTTGTCCGGGTTGAACAAAAAAAAATACCAATAAATTTCCAGTTGATAGCCAATAAATTGTAAATCTTTTTTTACCTTAATAACCTAAATAATACCTTAAATTAATTTTATGTTAGATAATAATTAAAATAAATTTTTTAAAAGAAAAAAGCGTGCCGGAGAACGGCTAGGTTCGAACCGCTAGCGTCAGAACAGAAGTCCACTGCGATAGCACCACGATAAGGACCGTTGAAATCTTCGGTACAAAAAGCGGTAGAAGACAGTAGCGGAAACAATTGAGATTGTTAGGATTAAGCCCCTAAATTTATTTCTACTGATCAGATATACATAATATATGGCCTATGTCCATCTGGAATAATGTACCTTTCAAACAGTGAAAGAATTTTTCAAATAGGTGCAGTGGTTCTGAAGATTACCTTCCACGTACAAAATCGCTCTCTCTCTTTATATATAAGTATAGATATAGATAGCACCACGCTAAGGATCGTTGAAGACTTCGGCACAAAAAGCGGTAGAGGACAGTAGCGGTAACAATGGAGATTGTTAGGATTAAGCCCCCAACTTTATTTCTACTGATCGGATATACATAATATATAGCGTATGTCCATCTGGAATAATGTACCTTTCAAACAGTGAAAGAATTTTTAAAATAGGTACAGTGGTTCCGAAGATTACCCTCTACGTACAAAATCGCTCTCTCTTTATATATAAGTATAGATAGATTATAGAAGTATAGATACACATTGGTATCTCAAAATTAGAGTAAGAGATGAAATAAAAATACAAAAATAAAAAAAGGATTTTAAGTAAAGAATGTTTTTTTAATTATTTTAAGCACCTAAAATAATATTCAAATTAATATTACGTTACTTAATAATTGTGTGCACGGCCGCCATCTTGGATTTTTTTGCGCCAACTTGGCGTTTTTACCGTGTTTTGAGGAGTGGAAAATTTCTCGCCAATGTGTTTTAAGCGGTGTTTTCAAAACGCTGGACTTTGAATTTTTTTAGCTTTTTTAATAAAAACCACCTGTTTAAATTATGAAACTTATAAAAATTTTTGAAAAATCATTTAAACGTTGGACTTAGATTTATTTTTGGGTTTTTGATTAAAAAACACTTTTTTGAAAAAATCATTCTCAAATATTGGAAATTTTGGGTTTTTCTTTTAGCTTTTTTAATAAAAACGACCTTTTTAAATTGTGAAACTTAGAAATATTTTTGAAAAATCATTTAATCGTTGGACTGAGATTTTTTTTTTGTCATTTTTAATTAAAAACTACCTTTTCAAATTATGATCCATATGAAAAATTTGGTCAAATGAATTTTACTTACAGATAAAATTTCAATGCCATCTATTCAGTTTGCCCTAACTCTTTGACTAATAGCAATGAATCACCAAAATATTATGTGAATATATTGTTAATTAGAAAAAAAAATACAGCATTTTCGTACCACCTAAATAACTTACAATTTAAAAATTATCTAAAATTCAGCTTTGAAAAATGTAAAATAATTATGAACCCATAAATTTATGGTGATTTTTTTTTTTTTTTTTTTTAGGGCATTGTGGTAATGAAATTTTACTTCAGATTTGACCTTAACCAAATATTTGGTGCATACAATAAAATCGGCACAAGGATTATTTGACCATTTATCCTGCTGTGTTGGAAATAAGAAAAAAAAACCTTTTCCTAAACCAATAACTTAACCTTAACTAACTTTTTAACTTAGGTTCCTGGGGAGAGAGAAGTTGAACTTCAGTTATTTAAATTTATTTGTAATCCACTAAAACTTGGAATTATAAAATATTTTAAAATATATTGTATTTAAAATGTATACTGTATTTTACATTTTACGAAAAAATGATGGCAGATAATTTTTACTTCAAATAAATGAAATGGTGTATCATTATAGTATACTAATTGACAATCGATAAACAAAATTAAAAGCAACTTAATTTTAATAAGTTAACAACAAACTGATAATGGATTCAAAAATTTTCAACAAAAAGACTCTTAGTTTTAAAAATAATTTACTCTTTTGAGTATAGTCAATTTGACTCAGATATCCAGGTCAAGGCCAAGATCTGACCTAAAATTATTATACTGTAATTAAAAGATCACATCAGAAATAACTGTTTGATCTTAAAATTAGAGAATTTGACATTGGGTTATTTTTACCAGAACGCAATAATTATCGCCATGCGAAATGCGCCAAACCCTGGCGGAAAAATCCAAGATGGCGGCCGTGCACACAAATCTAGAGTATCCCCCCTAACTTTATTTCTACTGATCAGATATACATAATATATAGCCTATGTCCATCTGGAATAATGTACCTTTCAAACAGTGAAAGAATTTTTCAAATAGGTGCAGTGGTTCCGGAGATTACCCTCCACGTACAAAATCGCTCTCTCTCTTTATATATAAGTATATATATATATATATATATATATATATATATATGAATGATAAATATGCAAGTAGAGGGATTATACATATTTATATACAGAGCACCGTACCAAAATTGTAGTTTATTCTTGTTGCACATTTCTTATTGCTTTACGTAAAAATAGTGATCACCTTATAAACTCAGCAAAATGACAAGAAACGCAGCAGTAACCGTCCGACTCTTCCATCTCGTGAGTCATGAACTGTCGAACAAATGTGGGCAACAAATCGAATGCGTCTAGAGGCATGCCGAGAAGCATGGATTAACAGTAAGTTAAAAGGAAAGACGAATCGCAAGTCGAAAGCGAAATCGAACTCGAAAGCGCAAAAGTGTGGACATAGCTTAATAGTGGCTTCGCTCCTTTCCAAATGTCGAGCGATTTGCAGATTAGACTAACCGGCTTCTTTGTGCCTAACTACACGTCCTCTTTCAAATGCTGACAGCTGCGCATATTGTTCGCGCACCTATATGCGAGGCATAGTTATTGTCTACCTGAGTACACGGAATGAAATTCGCAAAGAATTTATGACCTGGAATCGAAATTTTTCCTTTTTAATATCCTTCCAGTTGCGCAGTTAAGATGCGCTGCAGCGTCAAATGTTCATTCATTTGTCGCCAAACTTTAAAATTTTGCCTTTTGCGTCGAAACCTGTATGTATATCAGTTTGGGTCCAATTTTCATTACTCCTTCTTGGTGCGTCGTTTTTTTTTGTCTAAGAGTGTATATATATATATATATATATATATATATATATATATATATATATATATATATATATATATATATATATATATATATATATATATATATATATATATATATATATATATGTAATAATAACTCCCCACCATTATTAAATGTTCCGCCCCGCGTTTTTTACTTAACGCGTATTCTAAATTATTCCCTTTTCAATAAAGCCCAGTCCCTTTTTCCAAATTGCGACCAACAAGTAAACGAATTAACTAACTAGTTTGTCCCTTAAGCCACGCGCTGAAAATCAGGTGCCTATGATTCATTAACCACGAGGCTTGCATAGCATGTTCGGAATCATGAATTATGGCTCTGGTCAACTCGGATGATCGGCCCTGGCCAATTAAGGAAATGTTTACACCTATCTTCACGTTAGCGCCCCCACGGTTTAAAAGATGGGACAGAGGATTTTTGTTCTCTCTGCTTCATTCCTTCCTTGCCTTGCTCTCTTGCTGTTCTGACACGCGTTCTCTCGTCCATTGTCTGTATACTGTTCCAACGATACTATATGTAAGTCTACCTTCTGAATGCGTCCCGGAAAGGACCGGCGGCGTTACTTTTGTGTTTGTCCGGCCTTAAATGTTCCTGTGCTTAGCTGAATGTCTGCTGAATTACATCGTCGAGATTTTGAATAAATCAGTTTCATGGATACTGTTTGTGCGTCGCGTCTCTGTTCTGTGTGTTCATTAATACCTCTCATCTCTGTGGTTTTACTTCCCCGATGTGTCAATAGCTCTCCTGAAATAGTCTTCTCGTCACTCTGGTCACGTCTACCCAGTCGTGTTTCATCTCAGCTAAACAGTTTAAGTTAAAGTTAAAGGTTATCATGCGCGTACGCCGATATCATTATATATATATATATATATATATATATATATATATATATATATATATATATATATATATATATATATATATATATATATATATTGGTGTTCTTTGGTTAAGTACTATTATTCAATTTTTAATCAATTCTTCTGTTTTTCATGGATTGTACGGTGTCTGAGTGTGTTTATTGTATAGATCATACTCATCGGAAACAATCCATTGGTTTTTAGACAGCATTGACACCGCTGATGAAGAAATGCTGTCTAAAACCTCTTTCATACTTTTCTTTTCATGTTATTTGTTCCTGGCTGCAAGTAGCTTTAGAGCTATTACTGGTTTTCTCTATCATCTATTTCTTATTTATATATATATATATATATATATATATATATATATATATATATATATATATATATATATATATATATATACTAGCATTATTGCCCGGCGTTGCCCGGGTAGATATATAGATATAAAAATTTTCATGCATTCCATCAAAATAATACAGGGCTGTACCCTCGCTCTTCATGTTCATCTGTCCAGACAGAATGCACTTATCGCGTTTCTACTGAAATGATATACAAACAATAAGAAAGAAAGAAAATTTAAGCTTGCGGACCTTCGTCTGATTTTATTGAGAATTAATAACACCGTGTTGCGTGATTCGCACGTTTGGATTGAATAAGTTTACTGTTTAATTATATTTGTTAGATACTGTTCAATTAGATTTAATTAGATTTGTTTGATCCACTGTTTAATTAGGAATAAATTTTATAATTTACATTTGCCTTAATTATTTATTTTTCCCTTAAAAACGCACTTTTTTCCACATCACCCAAGAAGTAAAGAGCAAGATGCGTTATCCCCTTTATTTAATCAAAGTAAGGCGGGATTCCCCATGAAGCCTATTTTCCTTAAGCTTTTATGTTTTGTAAGAAATGTTTTGAATCAGATGTATTACCTGTAAGCAATGTTCCCAAAGGCTCGGGTGGTTCTGTAATTGCAGGTAATTGTACTTTCCCATTACTGCAACACATTCCTGGTGATTCTCTAGACCACTTTTTAGCACCACAGCTGTCATATATTTTCGACATTGATCCAATACTTACTTCATTAGCAGATGCATAATTACATTTTGGATTATAGTGAAATGCACATAAACTCCACTGGTCAACATTCATGGCACGATATCTACTTTGAGCGTGTCTTGTTCTATGAGCATGAAGTCATAGATTACGTTGCACTTCGTTTTCTTGTTGCCTCCGCGCAGCTTGTCTTTCAGGAATACCCTGAAGCCTTCGATTGTGTTTTTCTTCTGTTTCGACTGATCTTCGTGCAGCTTGTCTTTCAGCAATACATTGAAGCCTTCGATTGCGTTCTTCTTCTGTTTCGACTGATCTTCGTGCAGCTTGTCTTTCAGGAATACCTCGAAGGCTGCGATTGCGTTCTTCTTCTGTTTCGACTGATCTTCGTGCAGCTTGTCTCTCAGCAATACCTTGAAGCCTGCGATTGCGTTCTTCTTCTGTTTCGACTGCTCTTTGCGCTTGTTTTATTTTCGCATCAGAAGACTTTCCAAACGAAGCACGTTTCTTTGGTAGCATTATTAGTTTTTATCCTTTATTTTAATTAAAGATAAACATCCAGATGCATTTATTCCTTTACACTTTTTAGAACATCATCTGTTTAAAAATCTGTTAAAAAAATCGTCTGCATCACTTTTCGCATGAAAACAAATGTGACGTCATATGAGCATCCAAACGATATGTGTAATCAAAGTCATCTGCAGATTTTACAAAGCAGAGCCAGGAAAGTTGTGTTTATCTGGGGAGCCAGGGCCAAAGATCATTCCCAACCCTCTTCCTCCCGCGCATTGGAATTTGAACCCCCCGTCACCCTGAAACCAACCCTCTTAACGCAGCTGGTTGTGGTGAAGGGCTGTATCCACAGGTGGTACGCGCACCTCTTAGGGACACAAAAAATCATTAGAAATCAATTTCAAAAAAACTAATTGAGCCCCAAATTTCGTTTTTGCTGCGTTAAGTTTCTCGGGTCCTAAACATTAACTGTGCCGAATTTGGTCCCGGTGGCTGAAACAGTCTATGATTCTATAGCGGACGACTGTTTCACCCACCGGGACTAAATTTGGCACAGTTAATGTTTAGGACCCGAGAAACTTAACGCAGCCAGAAAAAAAAATTGGTGCTCAATTAGTTTTTTTTAAATTAATTTTTTAATGATTTTTGTGGCCCTAAGAGGTGCGCGTACCACTTAAAGGTAGATACAGCCCCTTCACCATAGCCAGCTGCATTATCAGTCAAATTCGATGCGCGGGAGAGAAGAGGGTTGTTCTGAGGGGTGATCTGGTGGTGGTCTGAGGGTTTGTCTGGGGGTGACAGGGGGTTAAGTGCTTATTTTACTTTTCTTACGTTTAGTGGAGTCGTGGGTCTAAAAAGGTTGGGAACCGCTGCTTTAGACAATTTTAGACAATGGCGTTCAAACTAATAGAACTTAATAAAGTTTGGAAAAAAAAGGAAGAAAAAAAAGAAAAATTAAGTTTGTCTCATGGCCAGTTTTAGGAAGCCCTCTGTTGATCTATATATATTAATCATTTGAGGATTATAAAATGGGAAGAAGTTTAAGAGTTCTACAGGTTTTTTCCCCTAAGTTCCCGAAACAGAGTTAACATACGATATGTATTTGAATTACTTATTCCGTGAAATAATATAAGATAAATCTTTTAGAGTTTTGGGGTTTTTTAAGCAGTGGGACGAAAATCTCTTTAAACAGAGAAACATAACGACACATAACTTTCATTCCGAACTATTAGTCCATTAGTTATATTAAGGCATAAGAAAATTAATGAAATTATTTTTAAAGAATTATTGCCCGGCGTTGCCCGGGTAGATATACAGTCCACCTCTGGAGAGAAGAGACCTGGGACCGGTTTTAAGGTTGCTGCCTCCGGGAGGTCGATTCTCAAAATGAGGGGTCGGGGATAATCAACACCCCAGTACCATTTCCCGCGGAAAGTATTTATCGCTCTTTAGGCATTAAGAAAATTATGAAGGTTTTAATTATTTAGGCTTTAAGAAAACCATCGCATGTTTTGATTTCCATTTTCATGTAATCAACGGATTTTGGGACTTTTTACCCTGCATCGTATTACTTACTATTTCTCGAAGTAATGTAAGGGAGTTTCAGAAAACCTCAATAAAATTTAGAGTCATGTTTATTTTTATAAATACTGGATCATACAAAAATTTATTATTATAGATACAGATTTCAAGTATTTTGGTTTTGCAACTGTTATTTTTTCTTTCGCAAAAGGAGACGCGATCTTTTTCGGTAATTTTGTTTTCATTTAAGGGGTCTCGGGAGTCTTACTATTTTACTGAAGGTGCAATTTAGCATCATGTCACATTTAGTTTTATTTCTCATTCCCTACAAAACATAAATACATGAAATTTTTACCACTGAAAGCTTAATATATGTTCTATGTAGAATAATTATTTCAATGTTCTACAACTGGTATTTTAATTAATTTTCCATTTTTAATTTTGATGAAAATTTTTAAATTGTGTTTTGGCTTGCATCCATTGCGCGCAAGACTGTGGCAAAACTATTGGTTCTAGATTCCCAAAAAATATTGATAAAGTTGTAAAACTAGTGTATATTTAACGTATACTCCATTTTTAAGCAATTAAAAACTTAAATTTTTTAAATTAAAATTAAAATAACAAAACTTTGAAAAATGCATTTTTTTATTGAAAACATGTTAATTTTAAATAATTAATGCAATTAAAAATACTAAATTTGAAGTATACATTATTCCTTGCATCAAAATAAACGTATACACCAAGTTTTATAGAAATTGCTTTGTCAGTTTCTTTATCAGTCAAAAAATGACTGCAAAAAAGACACAACTCTAGTATAATTTTACCCCAATTTCCCCCTCCAAATTTCGGAATAGAACTTCACTTTAAAAGCCCCGGCCTTAGTTATTGCTGGGCCCAACTGCAGAAATTGCGATAAAAATATAATGTACAGATATTTTGATAAAAATATAGTTACACACTGACCTGTGGCGTCCTTGTGGTACAACGCGCTGGCTTTCGGTGCTGAGGGTGCTCGGATCGAATCCCGGCCTTGCGCCACTGAAAATGCCTCTGTTTATGTAGTCCATTTATAGGGGTAAGTGCTGGTCCGCTTATATGGCACCCCCATAATAAAATATTTAAAAGTGGTGTATGTCCACTTTAAAAAAATGAGTTAACGGTGATTTTAGTAAGATATACACATCTTTTTTTCGTACGATTTTTTTCATAAAGTAAACAAAAGAATTTTGGCTATAAAAATGTTATCGCAAAATTTTTTTTTTTAAAGTGGAATAAGTCAATTCCTAATAATTATAATAAAAGCAACTTGCTTATTGCAATTATTATTGATTATTACGACTTCAGTGTACACTACGCTTTAGCATATATTACTTAGCTAGTGTCTTAAAAACAACATCGTTAACAAAATAACGGTATTATTGTTCTGATTAAGTGGTCAGAAGTAATTTCAATGATTTTGTTTGGTTTTCTTTCGCAATTCCTACTGTTTGGTCTCTGTTTCATATACTAATAGATTGCAGCGTGAGTATTATTTAAATATTTTTATTAAAGCAGGAAATCAAAGTTTTAGATAAATAACATTTAATACAGTTGTTACAATGAGTTCACATACCAATAAAAAAGACGATAATATGTCAATTTGGTCTGATAGTGATGTTGGTAAGTAAGAGTTTACATTAAAATATCCATTTCACTGAAACTAATGTATATAAAAATATGGACTTAATTTCCACTTGTTTTTATTTTTTATAATATGTTATTTTTGAAAGGGTATAAGTCCATTTGGAGCTAAAAAAATCGTTTATTTTTTAAATAATTTTAATAATTATTATTTCATAGTAAAATTTAAAAAGGTGTATAGTGTTAAAAACATCACTCGAATTGATTAACGTTTGCCAATATTTTTAAATTCATTCAAATACAAACCTTTAAATATCTCGATACGTGAAAAATGGACTTATGCCACTTTCAAAAATAACAGCTCATATGTTAAAGCCATTTCAGTTTAGACATATTTTTAATTTTCCAGATCAAATAGGTTCAACTGGCAAGGCCCTGCCCTTTAAAGTGTGCTACCCTAATGACCTCTCCTAATCAAAATTCACAATTAACTTTATCAACACTATAAAATTTTCCCATTTTCTGCAATTTGAATAAGGAAAATTTTCTTCAAACTTTAATTTCCCCCTCTTTGAAATATTTTCTCATAACTTCGTTTTTGTTAACTTTTAAACTGGCCAAAATTATGGCTAATAAAGACGGGAAAGATGTTTTGCTTGGTTGCAAATTTATACCTTGGAAATTAGACTTCAGAAATGAGCATTTAAACATTTCAGATTATACAGCACATCACGGCAGTTAATATTCCAAAAGGTATAATAGTTCCAATAGTGTTTAAAATTTCCTTTCAATTGTAACTGCAGATGTGTATTTCTCAACATCTGTTTCTTGTAAACACTGCGTTTTCTTTAGACTAAACCATTGTCAATCGGCAGAAAACACCTGTTCGACTCTTCCTTGGGACAAATGCCGATATTTGGCGAAAAGTGGGGGATGTTTGGTGACAATCTCTTTCTCTCTCGTTGACCTTCGCTTTAACGTTCCACCCCTCATCGAAAAAGAACTCTCCCCGAGTGACGGGTTTCTCAGGGATCTTCGCTTCAGAGGTTACCAGTACAGATATAAAATTTTTCATGCATTCCATCAAAAAAATACTGGGCTCCCCCCCCCCCCTCCCGCTCTTTATGTTCATCGGGCCAGACAGAATGCTCTTAGCGCATTTCTACTGAAATGATAGAGAAACAACAAGAAAGAAAGAAACTTTGGGCCTAGGCTTCATGCGGAATCCCGCCTTACTCTGATTAAATAAAGGGAATAACGCATCTTGCACTTTACCTCTTGGGTGATTTGGAAAAAAGTGCGTCTGTTGGGTGATGTGGAAAAAACTGCGGTTTTAAGGGAAAAATAAATAATAAAGGCAAATGTAAATTATAAAACTTATTTCTAATAAAACAGTGGATCAAACAAATATAATTAAATCTGATTAGATTTGTTAGATTAATTAACAGTGTCTAAGAAATATAATTAAACAGTACACTTATTCAATCCAAACGTGCGAATCACGCAACACTGTGTTATTAATTCTCAATAAAATCAGACGTATAATCAGACGAAGGTCCGCAGGCTCAAAGTTTCTTTCTTTCTTATTGTTTGTATATCATTTCAGTAGAAACGCGCTAAGCGCATTCTGTCTGGCCAGATGAACATGAAGTGCGAGGGGTTGCAGCCCAGTATTTTTTTGATGAAATGAATGAAAAATTTTATATCTATATACCCGGGCAACAATGCTAGTATATATATATATATATATATATATATAAAAGAGCTTGTCTGTTTGTTTGTCCGCTATAGAATCATAGACTGTTTCACCCACCGGGACCAAATTCGGCACAGTTAATGTTTAGGACCCGAGAAACTTAAATCAGCAAAAACGAAGTTTGGGGCTCAATTAGTTTTTTTAAAATTAATTTTTTAGTGATTTTTTGTGCCCGTAAGAGGTGCGAGACCTCCTGTGGATGCAGATGTTCAGTGAAATCCGAACCTATCCCTCTTCCCCCGCGAGGGAGAAGAGGGGTGCGCGGGGGGTGAGAGCTTCATGGTAATAAATTTTTGCCGTGCCTAACTGACTGATTAACTGACAGATAACGCATAGTCCAAACCGTTGGACATAAAGAGCTGAAATTTTGCATGGTGATTCTTCTATAGTGGAGTTTATACTGGAGGGGTGAACTGAGAAAGATTTTTGAAAAATTCTTCTTCGATTTTTTTAAATTAAATTTTTAAGCTTTTTTTCTAATTTTTTTAAGTTTTCAATTAAAATGATAATCGAAGGGTTATAAAATTTATATCACGAGAAAGATCATAAAAATTCCTTTAAAACGAAATCTTTTTCGAATCGTTACCTCCCTTTTCTGATTTTTGGTGAATTTTTAAAGATTAATTTTTAGAATTTAATTTATGAAATGCTGATCACGTGGTTTCTTTTCTTTTTGTGATACTTTAAATTAATTTTGCGTTACGTGCATAACAACGAAATAAATTGACAAAATAAATATTAAAATACGGTAAAAGATAAAATTTAACCACTAGACTAACTGAGATGGGAGTTTTTTAAGAATGCAGTTCAAATTAGTATGTTTTAACACAACTTTCCCGGCTCTGCTTTTTGTCCTTTGTTATTTGCAGTTTTTCTCATCGCTTGAACCGATTTACAATTTGCTTTTTCTACGGTTTTTGGCCTTAGGAAAATTAAAAACCGATACGGTTTTTGGCCTGTCGACAATAGAAAACCTAATCACCAAAGTAAGGAAAATAGGCTTCATGTGAAATCGCGCCTTACTTTGAATAAATAAAAGGGGCATCTTTCACTTTACCTCTTGGGTGATGTGGAAAAAAGTGCGTCTCTTGGGTGATGTGGAACAAACTGAGCTTTTAAGGGAAAAATAAATAATAAAGGCAAATGCAAATTATAAAACTTATTTCTAATTAAACAGTCGATCAAACAAATCTAATTAAATCTAATTAAACAGTAAACTTATTCAATCCAAACGTACGAATCACGCAACACTGTGTTATTAATTCTCAATAAAATCAGACGTATAATCAGACGAAGGTCCGCAAACTCAAAGTTTCTTTCTTTCTTATTGTTTGTATATCATTTCAGTAGAAACGCGCTAAGCGCATTCTGTCTGGCTAGATGAACATGAAGAGCGGGGGTTGCAGCCCAGTATTTTTTTGATGGAATGCATCAAAATTTTTATATCTATATATCTACCCGGGCATCGGCGGGCAATAATGCTAGTATATATATATATATAAGAGCTTGTCTGTGTGTTTGTCCGCTATAGAATCATAGACTGTTTCACCCACCGGGACCAAATTCGGCACAGTTAATGTTTAGAAGCCGAGAAACTTAAATCAGGAAAAACGAAATTTGGGGCTCAATTAGTTTTTTTTAATTAATTTTTTAATGATTTTTGTGCCCCTAAGCGCACCTTTTAAATATGGATACAGCCCCTTCACCACAACCAGTCTAATTCGATACGTGGGGGAAAAGGGGTTTGTTCTGAGGGGTGGTTTGAGAGTTGGTCTGGGGGTGAAGGGAGGTGGGGCAGGGCGAAGTGTTTATTTTGCGGGGGGTGCAGCCCAGTATTCTTTTGATGGAATGCATGAAAAATTTTATATCTATATATCTACCCGGGCAACGTCGGGCAATAATGCTAGTATATATATATATATATATATATATATATATATATATATATATATATATATATATATATATATATATATATATACTGAAGTGCCACTGAATTAGGGATAGCAAAGCGTATGCAAATTGTGTAGCGCTGCGCATCATGTATGCGCAAGTGAGGGCGCTGTGGTAACTGCATATATAGCGCGTACTGTGGTTGTTCTGAATTAGTTGTTGGAATAGCCAGTATGGGTAAACTGCCTGATTTAGACGCGTTTGATCGTGGACAAATCGTAGGTGCACGACGCATGGGCCATTCAATTTCCGAAATCGTCAGACAGCTAGGATTTTCAAGGTCGACAGTGTCAAGAGTATACCAAGAATACATGGATGGTGAAAAAAAAACTAGCGATCGGGCAAACTGCAAAGGACAATTAGCCTTGACAGTGCGTGGTGAGAGACGGCTCAGGCGTATTGTACGTAGCCAGCGAAGCCAAACATTAGCTCAAATTACCACCCAGTTTAATGACGGTGCCAGTCGTACAGTCAGTGAACGGACTGTGCAACTCTCGCTTCACCGTATGGGTTTCGGGAGCCGTCGACCTACGCGAGTACCATTGCTCTATACTCGCCATCGGGCTGCACGTCTTGCCTGGGCAAGAGAGCACAGAGACTGGAGTGTAGAGGATTGGAAACGAGTAGCATGGAGTGATGAGTCTCGATTCCGACTACTTAACGCCAACGGGAGGCTGAGAATATGGCGTCAGGCTCATGAAGCCATGGATCCTGCATGCCTGGCTGGAACTGTACAAGGGCATGGTGGCTCAATCATGGTCTGGGGTGTTTTTTCGTGGCACAGTTTGGGATCTTTGGTGCGTGTACCAACCTCCCTCAATGCAATTCGGTACGTAGAGTTGCTGGGTGATGACCTCCATCCGTTTATGCTGTTCTGTTATCCGCATGGTAATGGAGTTTTCCAGCAAGACAACTGTACCTCTCACAAGTCCCGGTTGGCTACTGGCTGGTTGGATGAGCATTCCTCTGACTTCTCTGTCATGAATTGGCCACCTAGAAGCCCAGACTTAAATCCTATTGAGCATCTTTGGGATGTTTTGGAACAAGGCGTGAAAGGCCATCACACAGCACCAAAGAACCATACTGAATTATGGACAGCTTTAGCCAATATTTGGCAAGCCATTCCCGTGGAATGTTTCCAGAAACTTGTTGAATCTATGCCTCGTCGTGTGGCAGCCGTTATCAAGGCCAGAGGAGGCCCAACTCGTTACTAGGTAGGTATCCCTAATTCAGTGGCACTTCAGTATATATATATATATATATATATATACAGTGCTTTTTTCTAAAAAATAGGTGGTTTTTTCAAATAAAGGTGTGTATTTTTAGTACCGTGTCTTCAGCTTCAAAAAAAATTTATGATTTAGCAAGATGTTAAAGATAATTTTTTTTTTCATTTTGGAACTTATTGGAGAAATTCGATAAAATAAAATAAAAAATCTGTTAATTCTAATTCTATTTATTGATTCGGAAACTAAACAAAATTTTAAAATAATTATGTGATATTTAAAAAAATTATTTGTAAAAAAATTTAAAATAAACTCCAAATCTGACTCATGCCTTCAGGAGGTTCTCTATTTCTTGTATGCTATTTGCGTCTATTGCTGAATGATGTCCAAAAATCAACCAAGATTCTACACATTTTGTTAGATTGGACAGACCTAGAGGATGCCCAACACAATTTTGATGAACATCACTGCCGAAGCTGTTTTAGTCAACAATGAAGTTCTTAAAGGGGTTACAATAAGGTTCATCTGTGAAAAAACCGATATCGGAATCCTATCGAAATGGCGTATTAATTGAAATAATCCTTCTGGAATTATTTTTCCTCCATCTATTCTCGGAAACTCTGCATTATGTCCCTTTCATTCAAACGAAGTCTTCGTGTTAAATTCCTTATTTCTGCCTCCCCAAACGTCAAATGATTTTGAACTTCTTCTGGCCACTGTTTTGGATCTAGCACTCTGGCCCATTTAGGTATATCAGCTTTTTCATCCTTTAGTAATCTCTTTTCTATAGATATTTTCAGATTTTCATAAAATGAAATACGACATATTAGTGGGTTCCCCTTTCTGTCTTTCTTGTATAAGGGAACCTCCTGGAAGATGAGACATTTGACGACAGTGGTGGCTTTTTCATTGGATATATGTCTCTCTTCAAATATTTGAGCATGACGTTTAATCATTTTATTCGCACAATACAAATTTATGTTGCGTTCTTGAAATTTCAAACTTAGCTCAGAAAGCTCTTGAAGAGCATCACACATCAACCCTAGATCTAAAATGAACTCCACTGACGTAATTTTCTTCAACAAACCTTCATACATACATCTGTCTTTTTTGTCTTTGGAAGAATAATCCTCAGCAATTGCAAAATGATGCTTTGTAATGCTGCCAAACAGTGGAAATTGAACGAAAACTGCATGGTATCCAACTAGCGCGTAGTTTTCTTCCAATTTTCAAAAGTTACATTTCCAGTGAATTAGCGCAGGTTCTCGACTATTTTTTGGTGATGCATGGTAGAGAACATATAACTTGTTAATAAATGCCTTGAACCTAGTAATTACAGAAGTTCTCTTGACAGCATCAGGGATGGCTAATTCCAATCTATGATTGGTACAGTGAAGTACAATTATAGATGCAAATTTTTCTTTCAATTATTTCTCAACTCCACCATGAGATCCAAACATCACTGCTGCGCCATCACAAGCAGTGGAAACTAGATAATCATTCATGTATTCTTCCGTCAATTCAATAGATTGTAAATGACAAATCAAAGCGGAGAAAATCCCTTTCGCCGTTAAATCATCTAACTCAATCCAAGTCAAAAAATAAATTCACTGTAGCACAACCAGAAATCATTACACCGAAATAGCTTAACTGTTCCTACTAAGTTCTTGAGATTAAGTTCCTCATTTTTTCTTCTCCATACAATTATACGCCCATCGGAACCAAAAATGTTAAACTTGCTTTCATCGGCAAATGAGACATTATTCCAATACGTTTGGGGCTTATTTATCATTGATATAGCGAAGGAAAGCCCAAGCTTTCTGTTTTTCTCACTCACAAAAAATTTTCTACGGGCAGGACGCCCATGTAATCCAGCTGCTCTGAGAACTCGTCGAACAGTTTCAGGTGAAATTGAAGAAGAAAATGTTTCATTAAATTCTGCAGAAACTTTTACAGCACTCAAACGTGGATTTTCCCCAAATTTTCTAATTATAAATCTCTGATCACGTTTTGTTAACTTTGCCGGACGACCTTTTCTTACCTTGTTTTCGATCCGATTTTCTTCTTTAAAGAGTTTTATCACATACTGCACAGTAGAATGGGATTAATTAAGTAATTTAGCAATATTCCGAACTGATTTACCACTACTATTATGAAAAATAATCAATTTTCGAATGCTGTCTGTTGTTTCTTTACGGCTACGAGCCATTTTTAAATAATAAATATATTATTACTGAGTAGGCAAGCAAAAATTAAAGCCAAACGATATTTTAAATGCCACCACAATTCAAAAACAAAAATAAAGCGCCAGACGATAATTTTAATTATGAATTTATCTGAAAATATTTCAGTGTACGATGACTTTTGTTAGATAAAGTTTTTGCTACTTTTTGATTACTGGTTTCTTAAAAATAAAGTTTTACTATGTTTTCAAATATTTCATGTAGTTTTGCTAAGAATAGATTATAGATCTTATTATTAAATACCCATTCTGAAATATTCACTTTAATTAATAGATAGACCCCTATTTCACTGAAAATATTTCAGTGTACGATGACTTTTGTGAGATAAAGTTTTTGCTACTTTTTGATTACTGGTTTCTTAAAAATAAAGTTTTACTATGTTTTCAAATATTTCATGTAGTTTTGCTAAGAATAGATTATAGATCTTATTATTAAATACCCATTCTGAAATATTCACTTTAATTAATAGATAGACCCCTATTTCACTGAAAATTGTAAGTGTACGAACACTTTTGGGAGCCACTGTATATACAGTAAAATTTCGTTTATCCGACCCTCGTTGATACGGATCTCCGAATAATTCGGATTAGATTTGTAGACATTTTTATTTAATGTTCATATCAGATAATATTTTTAACTATGATAGCAAGAACGTAACTACCAGTACGCCAAATATTCGATTTTTAGTTTGATTCAATGCACAGTTCCTGCCTATATTGTACAGTAAATTATGCTAATGAAAGTTTTTTTGTTGTGTTAAAGAAAGTTTTACTAGACTTATCGTTTCTTTGTTAAGAAATGATGGGAAAAGTTATTTTTATATTTTTCAGTGTCTTATACTATGTAATTTTGTTACAAAACATAGTGTTTTTTATAGTAATAAACGGTAAATCTGCTTAGTTAAGGATTTTGTTTTGCTTATTACCCATATTACTCGGATTATCCGGATTTTGGATTGTCCGGATTGCCTATGGTCCCAGTTAGTCCGGATAAATGAACTTTTACTGTATATATATATATATATATATATATACAGTTGGCTCTCTGTTTAACGACGCTCTAGTTAACGACGATCTCTATTTAAAGACGATATTTCCCAGTCCCGGCCCCTCCGACGTTATGGGAAATGTTACTTCTTCACAAATTCTGTTTAAGGGCGATCTCTACATAAGGACGATTTTTCACGGTCCCTTGAAAGTCGTTAAACAGAGAGGAAACTATATATATATATATATATATATATATCTATATATATATATATATATATATATATATATATATATATATATATATATATATATATATATATATATATATATATATATATATACAGTGGTACCTCCCTTAACGGACACTCCTGAATAGCGGACACCTCTAATTAACGGACATTTTTACGAGTCCCAGTCTTTTTATATAGGACAATCCATGTTATTTCCTCTGGATAGCGGACAGGAATTTTTGAAAAACTTTCAGTTACTTTGGCAAACATTTCAAAATTATTCTATCAAGCAAGCTAAAAATATATGCTTTCGCGTCTTTACAACGAACTTTTCCAGACTCCTCCCTTTCGTGCTTGACACAATGAAATTCGATCCTTAAATGTGCACAATGGCATTCTTCTGCCCCTCTCACCCTTTCATTTTTTGTATTCTTCCAAAACTCCCCATGTTTCTTGGAATTTAGAGGTGCGAAACCTGTTTAAGGGGACTTGGTCGTTGGTCACTGGCGAGGCTAACTTTACTTTCTATTACTAAAACTTTCTATTACTTTCTTTTACTAAAACTTTACTTTCTATTCAGTTTAGTGTGACAGTGCAAACTGATTCAGATCGTGTTAAAATGGCGTGGAAAGGAAGAGATTGAATTTGAAAGAAAAAAATTGACGTTTTAGAAGTTGCTGAAAAGGAAAAGCTGAGCGTTCGTAGCCTTGCCGAACATTTCCACGTTGATAAACGCAGATTAGTAAATTTTTGAAGGATAAAGAAGAAATTCGAAAAATCTGGGTCCTGAATTTGAAAGAAAATTAGAAAAATTTGAAGTTTCGTAAGACAGAATCAAGCGAAATTGACGAAGTGTTGATGAAATGGTTCCGTTCTGCTCGTGCAAAGAACAAAGTGGTGTGGTTTCTGTAAGTGGTGTTTTGCTCCAAGAAAAAGCTATAAAAGTCCGTGAAATTTTGAGAATAGAAACTTTTAAGGCCTCAAATGGATGGCTGGAAAAATTCCGGACACGTCACAACATATCTTTTAAACAGATTTGTGGCGAAGAAAAATCTGTAAATTCAAAAGATGTTACAGATTGAATTGGAAAGCTTAAATTTTTGTGCAGAGGATATGATGACAGAGATATTTTCAATGCTGATGAGACTGGCCTCTTTTGCCGCGTCCTTCCGGACAAGACCTTACGTTGTAAGGCTGAAAAATGTAGTGGCGGAAAATATTTCAAAAGAATGGCTCACTCTTTTGTTGTTTTCCAACATGCTGGAAGACTTCGAAACTCCAGTTGTTATTGGAAAAGCTAATAAGCCTTGATGTTTCAAGAACAGTGTGATGTATGAAAACTTAGTGTTTCGTGGAAGTCAAATAGGAAAGCGTGAATGACCACTGAGATAATCAGCGATTGCTTGGTGGAGTTAGACAACAAAATGAAAAACAAAAGAGAAAAATAATTCTGTTCATGGACAATGCTTCTTCCCATCCCGATGATTTACAGCTCAAAAATGTTAATTTAATTTTATTACCCCCTAACACCACTTCGATGCTACAGCTACTTGATCAGGGAATTATCCGCAGCTTTAAAGTAAGATACAGAAAGCTGCTTCTGAGACATGTGCTTTCACACATTGTCTCCTGAAAATCCAGCGAAGAGTTGGCAAAATCGGTATCTGTTTTGGATGCAATTTCAATGCCCTTAAAACGATGGAACCTGGGTGCGTTCTAAAATGTTTTAAGAAAGCGGGATTTTTGAGTACAAGCGAAGGGGCAACTGACAGTACTACAGAAAAAAGCGAAAAAGAACTTATAGTAGCCAATTTGGATTCAAATGTCAGCGTTGAAGAGTATGTCAAGATCGAAGACAATTTATCCATTGAGGAAGAAAACCTGCATGTTTCTATGCAGTAGTAAATAGTTATTCTTTTCTTACCTAATTAACTTTTCCTTTTTAGTTAAAATTGCAGCCGTAATTTTCAATAAAATGTCAAACAGAAGTGCAAAAAAAAATTTTTATAAAAAGGTTGTTCTTCCCAATAGCGGACACCTCCTAAGAACGGACAAAACTTTTGGGTCCGTGACTGTCCGCTTTTCGGAGGTACCACTGTATAAATATATATATATATATATATACAAGGTGCGCCCATAAAGTAACCGGACATTTTTTTATAAATAAGAAAAATATTACTCACCGTCAAGAAAATTCATCTCCTTCAAAATAATCACCAAAGGAGTCTATATAATTTTTCCAACGTTTCTTCAAGTCATCGAAACACTGTTTATAGGCATTGGAACTAATCGTTCGCAAAATACGCGTAACATTTGATTTAATATCCCAGACGTTTTCAAATGTCTGTCCTTTCATGGATTTTGCATTTTTTTTATTAGAAAGGATTTATTGATTTATTCACCACGAATTTCCTGAAAATCAAACAATTAATTAGTAATTTTACAAGGAGGTGCTTTTTTCTATTAAGAAACGGGATAAGGCGAGTTAGGAAGGAACTGTTTGATTCTCGGCAATGGTTTCTTTTACGCGATAATGCTGGGCCCCATACAGCAATTTCTGTACAACATCTTGCATTCAATTACAGTGATAAATCACCCACCATATTCTCCCGACTTATCGCCAGCTTTTTTTTCATTTTTCCGAAGCTTAAGATGGCCATGAAAGGACAGAGATTTGAAAACGTGTCGGATATTAAATCAAATGTTACGCGTATTTTGCAAATGGTTAGTTCCAACGCCTATAAACAGTGTTTCGATGAATTGAAGAAATGTTGGAAAATTTGTATAGACTCCTTTGGCGATTATTTTGAAGGAGATACATTTACTTGAAGGTGAGTAATATTTTTCTTATTTATAAAAAATGTCCGGTTACTTTATGGGCGCACCTTGTATATATATATATATATATATATATATATATATATATATGAGTGTGTGTGTGTGTGTGTGTGTGTGATGCCCCGTACCTCACGCCGTGGAGGAGAGGCATACGCGCACGATAAACTTTAACTTAAACTATGTAGAGGAGATGAAACACAAACATGTAGACGTAGCCGGAGTGTGAGGAGATGAAGACCATTTCACGAGAGCTGTTGACACATCGGGGAAAAAACCCACATAGATGCGAGGCATTGAAGGGACACACAGAACAGAGATGCGACGCATATTAATTTAATCCGGATTCTAATGTAGACAAGCATTTTTCAGCAAAGCACAGGTATCTTGACAACTGAACACACACTAGCAACGCCACCGGTCCCCGCCGGGGCGCATTCAGAACACCGATTTTACATCATATCGAACAGCAGGTTCGACAGCATAGAGAGTTAGACATCAAGACACAGAAATCTTCTGTTCACGCAATATTAAATGGGTGTTTTGCGATATTGACGCCAGAGGGCCTAAACTACTTAATATTTTAATTGGGCCACTTTAGATTCGTGGAGTTCACGTGTCCACTTAAGTTTATCGGGGTCTGTACTGCTAGATCCCGCGCTTGTTAGAACCGCGAACTATTGACCTGGATGCAGGATAAGTGGCCATAAAGTTCTTATAAAGTGTGGTTTTGACGCTACAGAACCCATAAATACAGAGTGGTTCGAGGGCTCTACAAGAATTTTGACACTATACTGACATTCGGAATCTCATAACTTCTAACACTCATATCTGGGGATGTTATTGAGGTCAGCTACTTCACATGCCTATATCATGATCAGCAGGGCTACGATAAATTATCTTATTTTACTTTTAGGTTGCAATTTTGGAAAAAGGGGTCGTGCTTTATTAACAGGATAATTTTAAAAACGCTTTAGATATATATATAATGGTGGGTCGTTATTATCACACACACATATATATATATATATATATATATATATATATATATATATATATATATATATATATATATATATATATATATATATATATATATATATATATATATATATATATAATCAAACACTTGAAAACAGCCCTTAGAATGAGATTCTGGTTGCGTTTCTGGTTGATTAACCCCTGGAACATACACTGAACTATTGTTCCTGGATGAAAATCATAACAGAAAACTATGAAAGTATTCCGAAGTCTTCATACAGTAACTAACTACACTTTGTTGCAACTCGCGACCACTTTATTTATTCCTTACAACGTTTTTCAAGGAAGAAAAACATTTTGAGGTATTGATTCAAATAATAATTTTTTAATTGTCTACATCTCTTTTCGACTCGAATATCGCTTGGAGGGAAGATATAAAAATCGGCTATGATCTGGGAATCAAGCAAATTAACACTGAAAAAATAAATAAATCGGTGAAAAAGTAAAAGGGGGAAAAAAAGGGAGAGTTTGGTGATATATGAGGCGATAAAGGGGGCAAATACTTGACATTCTGCCGATAAATATACTACTGTAGTAAATTTTAACAAGCCCCTTATCAAACAAGCAGGCCGACAAGACGGTGAAAAAAGGTGAAGTGTTTCCCCCAACCCTTAAACCTCAGGACCTCGGGCTAGCCACAGCGCAGGGGCCCGGCGTAAGACCTAGACGCGTGGTACGATTTTTCTCTTTTCCCTTCTTTTTTTTTTAAATTTGTTCTTTCCCCCTGGGACCGCATCGGCTCTCGACGTTCCTGCACACATCTGAAATTCCGACATTACTCACACAAGTGTGGCTCATAGCAACACTCGAGTAAGGAACGAGGGGGGGGGGGGGGGGGGGGGGGCAGTGGCATAGTGAGGGGTGGGCAAGGGGGTCTATCATGTCCCGGGCGTCACTCGCACAGGGGCGCCAAATGGTTCTTTCACTTATTCTATATATTATATTACTATATATTTTTCGGAAAGGGGGGCGCCAAAAAGGTATCGTGCCCCGGGCGCCAGTTATACTTGCTACGTCACTGGGGGGGTGGGGGCGAGGGGCATGATTCATCGCTAAACTTAATCGATCACCAGGTGTTAATATATATATATATATACAGTGATTTCCGCTTATAAGAATCACGTTTGTTATTACTGTTTTTGATTCTTATAAGCGGTTGATTCTTATAACCGAAACTTCCCTTTGGACAGGCACACATACACAAATATATACTTGTACATATATATAAACACACAGGCACATATATACATAATTTACCATTAAATACTCTTTAATTTACGTTATTTATCATTTATTAAAATTATTTTTTATAATTTTAAAAATACTCAATTTCTAAACAAATACTATAACTCAATTTCTAGACCTATAAGTAACAACACATGATTATAAAATCAACAAGAGGCAGCTTCTCTTTGACTACACTTTGGAAGAGCATCATATCTAATTAACAAGTTCTGTTTTTCAGAAAAACTAAGAGTTTTCCTTGTTTTTATCATATTTGAATTCGACTATCAAAAAGTTCTAACACTAACTGGCAATTTTGTTAGAAAACTAAAGTGAATACTAGCGACGTATGCTTATTACAGTCTCAGACGAAGATTCACTTTATAGCTTACGTTTCACGGTTTGATTCTGAATCAAACCGTGAAACGTTTGATTCAGCATCTGGTTCATCTGATTCAGCAAAATGAATCCGTTTACGTTTCACGGTTTGAAGTGCTGAATCCACTGTCCCTTTTGCGTAAGTGATGGTGGACACTTCGCGGAAGATTTATGTGTTTCAGGGTCCAGAAATCCGCAACCAGGAAGTAAATGGTGGGAAAAACGGAGTGCCTGTCTGGAGAAAAGCGAAATCGGACCCGAGCGGGTTAGATGCCCCTGGGTAAAGCTAATAAGACAGTGTTTAGCAAAAACGTATAAGGAGAAACTCTTATGTTATGTCTAAAGGAATGTATTTTACGACTGTTTTGCACCTCAAAGTTTTATCAATATTTCTTTTCAAAAACTTAAGAAAGAATTTCGTACCTTTTGAGAGTTCAAGTGGCATTTTTTGGAAAAATGAAAGGAAGGCGAAGATTGCAAACTGATTCTTATAACCGGTGGATTGATTCTTTAAAGCGGAAATTTTAACATGGAAATAATACATTTGTTTTTGTTTTTGCGATATTGATTCTTATAAACGGTTGATTCTTATAACCACTGATCACTATAAGCGGTGGTTACTGTATATATATATATATATATATATATATATATATATATATATATACTAGCATTATTGCCCGGGTAGATATATAGATATAAAATTTTTCATGCATTCCATCAAAAAAAATACTGGGCTGAACCCCCTGCCCTTCATGTTCATCTGGCCAGACAGAATGCGCATAGCGCGTTTCTACTGAAATGATATACAAACAATAAGAAAGAAACTTTGAGCCTGCAGACCTTCGTCTGATTATACGTCTGATTTTATTGAGAAAATAACACAGTGTTGCGTGATTCGCACGTTTGGATTGAATAAGTTTACTGTTTAATTATATTTCTTAGACACTGTTTAATTAGATTTAATTAGATTTGTTTGATCCACTGTTTTATTAGAAATAAGTTTTATAATTTACATTTGCCTTTATTATTTATTTTTCCTTTAAAAACGCAGTTTTTTCCGCATCACCCAAGAGGTAAAGTGCAAGATGCGTTATCCCCTTTATTTATTCAAAGTAAGGCGGGATTCCGCATGAAGCCTATTTTCCTTACTTTGGTGATTCGGTTTTTTATTGTCGAGAGGCCAAAAACCGTATAAAAACCAAATTGTAAATCGGTTTTTAATTTTCCCAAGGCCAAAAACCGTTGAAAAAGCGAATTGTAATTCGGTTTTTAATTTTCCTAACGCCAAAAACCGTAGAAAAAGCAAATTGTAAATCGGTTCAAGCGATGAGAAAAACTGCAAATAACAAAGGACATAAAGTAGAGCCGGGAAAGTTGTGTTATTGTATCAACCCTCTTCTCCCCCGCGCATCGGAATTTGACTGATTACGCAGTGTCCAGTTTTTAGCGTGCAGAAATACTCTTCTTGGTGAATAAAGTGTTGTGGGGAAGGGGCTGTATTCACATTTAAGTGGTACGCGCACCTCTTTGAAGCACAAAAAATCATTTAAAAAATTAATTTTAAAAAAACTAATTGAGCCCCAATTCTCGGGTCCTAAACATTAACTGTGCCGAATTTGGTCCCGGTAGGTGAAACAGTCTAGGATTCTATAGCGGACAAACAATCAAACAGACGAGTTCGTTTATATATATATATACTAGCTGACCCGGCAATGCTTCGCTATTGCTAGCTTTGAGTATATATATGTAGATTAAATGAACCTAATTGAAAGTTTGATATCAATTATTGTATTTAGTTAAAAGTCGATATTTACATACACATTATAATTTTTATGTTTCGGATTACATAAATTGTAATTACTGCTTTATTCAATTTTAAGTTCATTACAATGCTCCTGGATGGTGTCCACCCCGTTTCGCCGACACAAAATTTCCTTCCCCCCCCCTTTTTTCCCGTTCAAGCTTCCCTTTTGAGATATTTAGGGATTTCAAGTCGGAGAGGGTTGGGTCAACAACTCCCAGCTTCTCCCAGCGGAGAGAAGCGGAAACTGAAAGAAAGAGCCGTCACAGAAATGACAGTTCCAGTTCCAAGAATATATAAGTAACTATATATTTATACGTAAGCCAAAGCATATTTAGTGTATATTACGAACTAAGGAATATTAGACTTCGTCCAAAATTGTGACGCAAGGAGCATTTCAAAGACTTGCAAATCTGGAAATGACTCATTTTGATAAAAAGCCCTTTAAAAGATATTTTTTTCACCTACCTTTAATATTTACTTTTCTAAAACCACCAAGTTTTCATTTTACTTTTCATTTTATATTTTAAATGCATTTTATTCCAATTTTTACATATTTTTAAAATATTAATACCCCACAAAAAAATTCAAATTTTCGTTCAATTTTTGGTAATTTGAAAGTCCACCATCCCCTTAAGACATCTAGATTTCTTCTTTATGAATATGCATAGCAGTGGTGTAGCTACATATTCAGCGCCCTGGCTCAAGTACAATCAGTGCGCCCCCTTGTTTCTCGGAAGAGTTCTGGCGAAATTTGTTTTCTATCTGATCCTCTTATTTCGATTTAAAATCTTACTGAATAACACTTAAATTTAAATTAAAGACATTTCAACAATAAGATATTCAATTTAATAAATATTACTAAAATAATAAACAAACTATTATTCTTTAAGTACGGAGTACCTACTAATATTTACTACATATTTTATAAACTGTATTGTCAAAATGCACTTATACATGTTTAGTTTCCACATCAAAGAAAAAAAAACTTAAATTGTCGTTTTCCCTTTTTTTCGTTTGCAAATCGATCAATCAATTTCTCAAGATCAAGTTGGAAAGTTATTGTTTTTCAATTTATATAGTGGTCAATGAGTTAAGACGGTGTTGTGGCATGATACTTCTAAAATGTTTTGATTAATTTCAGCTTTGAAAAACTTCTTTCTGCTGTCGTCATCGTCACCGGTAAAGTGAAAATATCAGGCAAGCTGTAATTATGTCAAAGAAGCTACTTGAGTCTGTGGTGTGAATTAAAAGTAGTTCAGCAATTTCGCGTATTAAAGTAATTTGTTTTAATTGAATATAAAAGCACATTTTAAATCGAAGCAATTGAGGTCCAAAATTAGGTGAAATATCGGAAAGATATGCCGATTGTAACAATTCTGATCCTTCCAGAATACTTTTATCAAGTGACGCGGCAAGATATAAACATTTAAGGCAAGTGATAAACATTTAAAAAGTGTACATAACTGTCGAACGGATTCAAATCTAATAGTAAATTGATTAATTATTAAATCCATTCCTTTATAAAACACCTCGACTTTCAAATATCGTTCATTGTCTTAAATGAGTTCATCTACTTGTAATTAAGCAAAGAATTTTTTCACAAGATGCATCTTTTTTGGGGAAAACAAAGTTTAATATTCCATACAGCTGATAACTCAAAGGTATCGTTTTTTAACAAACTCCCAATTATTCTATAAGTTCTGGAATTGGGTTAGGAGTGATGAAAGCATCTCAGCGGATTTCTCTATATCTTCATGAGTACCTTGCAGCATTTTCGAGACTGTATTAATAGGTTCGAGTATTTTACTTTGCACAATTATCAAAATAATTGTTCCGAAAATTTTTCTTTGTCAGACGAGTCTATTTCTATATCAATGTGTTGTGGAAGAATTTCACTTTCTGTTTGAATTGTTTCAGGCGAAGAAATATTCGTAATATCTGTATCTGTTTTGTCTGGAGAATTATTGCCTTGATCTTACGATTTGTTTCCATTAAAATTCAACGAGTGCATTATTTGAATCGACCGTTTTAAAAAATGTTCATATTTTGGCAACTTTCATTAAAACTTCCTTTTCGGCTTCTTACATTTTTAGTCTTCGTTTTCTAAACTGAGCCCCACTTAGTTTTTTTTTACATCTCTAACTACCTACAATACATATATAAATATATGGTATTTATTAACAGAATTTAATACACAGAATATATATAAATATATCTGTTAATTGCTGATAATTTTTTATTTATTACTTTTAGAAATTTTAAAAACAATTTTATTTTCTTACGTTATAAAACTAAATATTATTCTGTATGTTGCAACCTCAATTAACATAATAATTTATAAACAAACCATTTACTTTTAAAATTATACGTCGATGAATCCAAAAGCACACTGTATATAAGTAATTTAGTAAAATAGTCATAAATTTTACAAAGTCAATTAAACGGAACAATAAATTACAATCGCCAGTGCACTCAATAAGTTTTAAAAATTATATTACACATTCATTCCAGAATCAACTTCAAATCCTTACACTGTACAAAATAAACAAAGGAAATATGAAACTCTAAATACTATGCTGGCTTTAAAAAAATCCCGAATATTTGCCTCGATTCAGCGCCGGTGTTAACTTGCGCTCGTGGGATTCCCCGGATGCATGTAACTTTTTTTGCTATAAAACGCAACTTACGATACGCATAGTAAATGCCTATAGTAGTGATTTCAAACATTCTTAGCAATCATCATGCATTTTTATAGGTCTATAAAATGTTAAATTTATAATGAATATTTTCTGAAATCAAAGTTATGATTTCAGTAAAATGCATACTAATATATTTAAAAGCTTTGTTTTATTTATCTAAAAAATATTTCATTTATTTTT
Source organism: Dolomedes plantarius (assembly GCA_907164885.2). Lineage (NCBI taxonomy): Eukaryota > Metazoa > Arthropoda > Arachnida > Araneae > Dolomedidae > Dolomedes > Dolomedes plantarius. The sequence continues at coordinate 93,306,115 of OU015495.1, forward strand.
TGTATATTTCATAGAAAATCTGACAAATTGAATTTTTTATACAAAAGTTTTCACAAATTTTTATTTCACCCTTTCTAATTTTGCACCATGATTCGTGCGCCTGGAGCAGTTCGCTCCAGGCGAGTAGTGTAGTTTGTAAATAAACATTTGTCAACGAGAAGGAGGAAGGCTTTTTTGGGGCGAAACGGGGGTGGTGATTTTCCTCATTTTGGGGAATTTTACAACGAGAGGGGGAAGGAAATTTCAGTGTCGGCGAAACGGGGGGTGAACCCTCTTGGATATACAATGTTTTTGGTGATTCCATTTGGCATATATACAAACAAATCCCTTGGTTTTCAAACACAGGAGCAGGCAACGTTGTCCATCAGGAAAACATGGATTCTCCAAATTCAATCCACATTCTTGCAATGATTGACCTTGTGATTTGTTTATCGTTATTCCAAAAGCCAGTTTCATTGGAAATTGCAATCATTTGAATTGGAATTGCATATTTGATGGTATCATTGGTATACGTGGTATTAGCACATCCTCTCCTTTGAATTTACCAATTAAAATTGTTGCTTTAATTTCATTGTTTAATATAATCTCTTGACTGCCAATCGGGTACCATTGCAAAGTTAATGTTTCTAAGAAGAATGATAAGAACACAAACCTTCAGTTTAATGTTGTGTGGTGGCAATCCAGATAAATAAAATGAATTTAAGAATTCAGTTGGATAATTTACTGCAGTGGCGCGCCCAGGATTTAATCTTGGGGGGAGGGGGGCGAGTTGTACAGATAAAAATATTTATAATGCAAATTCTGTTTCTTTGGGGGGGGGGGCGCAGGGCTTACAGACATACAGGGCATACAGAGCTTACAGACAGCACGTCTTCTTACGCGGGGTGTCAGGAAACACTCTCCCTCCTTCAAGACTCGGGGGTCATGACCTTACTCCTCGCCTCCCTCACAGGAATGTTGAAGGGGTATGAGAGGGGTTGCTATCAGGTGTTGCTAGGTGCTGCCATCCGTACGTGTTGTTTGAAAGTAGAAGGTTCATAAATAATATCTGAACAGACGGCGAACGAAAAATATTTTTAAGTTTCTTTCTACTGGTCAGATCATGGATTTCAATAGCTTTAAACCTTCTCGGGACAACACGGACCATTTTGCAAAAAACCTTGCGTAAATCGGTTCAGTAGTTTTTTATTCTATAGAGGACACACATACGAACATTTTCTTTTATATATATATATATATATATATATATATATATATATATACAGTGGAATCTCGATCTGTCGTTTTCGAAGGGACTGACTGAACAAAACGATGGATGCGGGAAAACGATAGATGCGGGAACATACAAAAAAGTATTAACATACCTTAAAGTTTGATATCCCTAAAATGTATTTACTCACATACATAAATGCATACATACCTGTAGTGTAACTGAAGATAAAATTACGAAGTTGTACTGAAATCCAAGATAATTATAATAAAAAAAGAAATACACGTAGATACACAGGAATTTTGATTCAAATAAAAGTACTTATCTTCGTTTGTTTTTTGGCGGTTTTCTCTCCAAAAATAAACAATTTTTTTCTGTGTTGCAAACTGCATTCTTTTCGGTATTGGTTATTGTGTGAGAGTATAAAGAAGCGGCAGCCGTGGATCGTTTATAACTAGAACCATTCCATTGCACTGGATGGGGTCCGACATAAGACCACCAGGAAGTTCTGCTTCAGGGTGAAACCCTCTTCGTCCAGTGTAGAGCTGCAGCAATCAGAAATTTCTCACATCCTAGACAGGGCGCTTCCATCCCAAGGTTAACAGAAAAGCCATAGGGCAGAAGAAACCGCTCAGGTAGTCTGACTGTGAGCCATTGCTGATAAGAACTAAAGTGCTGAATAGTCGGAGAATTTGGAATGAGTTGCCGAAAATAGGATACTCCAGGGGCTAAAGAATTAAGGAACACCAACGACGAACAAATAATGGGAGTGGTACGATAACTCGAAACCAGGTTAAACAGGAGAGGACAAAAATACGAGACCGTGCATCTCAAATGTTCTGCTGATTGTTTAATTAGAGAGTCATTCTAGCTCAATCCAGACATTTATATTTCAGGTTCAGTTATTATGGAAAAACGATCGATCCGATAAATTAATATAAAGCTGCGATATTCTGAACGAATATTGCGGGAAAACGATGGATCGAGGAACGATCCATGAGGTCCGTTTTTGCTTGTTTTCTATGGAATTTATTCGGGACTGGGTGAAATAAACGATACATACGGGAAAACGATCGTTCGGGGAACGATCGATCGAGATTCCACTGTATATATATATATATATATATATATATATATATATATATATATATATATATATATAATGTTACATGTTTGGGAGCCAATTTGGCGTTTTATCGCCAAAGTGCGATGTTTCGGGAGTTGTGGAATTAAAACCAAGGAGTAAGTGATAAATCTGGATATTAGGTTGATTGTTGGAAAATCGTTTGGTTGTGTAGTGTGGCAACGCGGGTTTTTGTTGTACGAGATTAATAGGGTTTTATAACAGTAATTGAGTTTAAGCGTAGTTCTTGAAGAGCTAGGTGAGCGTTTTCTTGGGAAGTTCAAGTTCTCTCGGTGTAGAGAGAGGTATTTTCTTGGAATAGGGTTCTACGGATCTTTGGTGAAAAAGGTCGTATAAGTTTACTATTAAGTGCTATAATAATTGTATTATTGTATGTGTTCTAAAACTTGAGATACCTGCTGTAAGAGTGGAATGTGTAGGTGCTGAGGATTGTTAATTTCAGCGAAGATTTGCAGTAATATTGTCCTCTACTGCTGCTACTTGTGTAAAAGAAGATTCTATGTTATTTATGTTCTGCTGTTTATATAAATTTCCTCTGTTTCTCAATTTGTGGTAACTGGCATGATTTATTTCTGTTGTATTTGAAATTCACTTGTAGATTTTAATTTTCCCCGTACCACGAAGTTGGTACAATATATATATATATATATATATATATATATATATATATTTATTTCGGAACTAAATTTCTCAAAACTCAAACTCGCCAATGCCAGATTTTGTCTGTTTGTTTGTTTGTTTTTCGGAATTACTTGTTGGAAATTTACTCACCTCTTATTTCCGTCTTTTATGTTTTTCTATTTACACAAAACGTAGTTGTGCCGCATTTAGTATGAGGTCGTTTTATAATTCCTGATGAAAATGACTGGTCGCCTTAAATATACAAATGGATCAATAATTACCCTTTGTAACGACAGTCTTCTAACGACTTTCTACCTTCTGTAACGACAGTGTTTATAACGACAGTCTTTCAGTGCTCGAGATAGAAAACTTGGATCGGTAGCCTGTTTTACCTAATAAGCTATTCCACCGATGAGAGAAACTGTCTCTCATTTCAAATTTTTTTCTCGGACGATTTTATGGCTAGCCTTTGTCGATTTGAATGCTGTTCGGAATCCAGCATAACAACATTTTTTGAAGAGGGAACTAAAAGATTAAGACGAATATAATGTTATGCGATAAATTGATATTATTTTGCAACAAAATGAAAATGTTTTGTAATTAATGTGTAATTAATTAAAGGAAAAATAGACACTACAGAGAGATTTGTTCTCTACTATTCTACGGCTGAAACTTCGAGCTTCAGTTATTTTTCTGTCTCTACACAGACCTCGAGAAACACTGAGAATTTACTTAAGGCGGTGCATCAGGTGGCCTCTGACGTCAATGCTAGGCTTTGAGGAATTTTCTTATTGCTATTTACCTTATTATACTCAGCATAACATCAATTCAGTTTTTCTTTCTTTGCTGCTGAAAGCAGTTCTCTAAATGCTGCGCAGACGTTTTTCAAAATAATTTTTTCTTTGTTTCAAAAAATGTTTTTATTTTATGTATATTTTATCCTGTAGACATCAACGATTTAACGTTCTGTGCAATGAAAAAATTCCAAATTTGAGTCATTACGCACTGTTTGATTTATATTTCTATATTCATGTTGAAAAAAAAAAAAGAATTCGAAAATAAGGATTAGCTAATGTGTGGTTCGCGAGGTTGCATTTTATCTAGGAGCGATAAGCCGAATTTTGTATGACGTCAACTGTGCTTACAACCGAACAAACATGGGGAGTTTTACCCTATTTAAAATGATGGTTATTGTTATAAAGAAACACGAGAGAAAATATTAACATGTAATCATACATATAACACTAAATAAAAATATTGTATATGATTAAGAATATTACATGTATCTAGCACTGCAAGATTCGTTTCTGAAAGCAAAATTTATGTTATTATTATTATTATTATTATTATTATTATTATTATTGTTGTATTCTTATTGTATTCTTATTGTTATTATTATTATTATTATTATTATTATTATTGTATTACTATTATTATTATTATTATATTATTATCAGAATGGTCCCGTTGTTTTATCTCCTGGTATGACGTCACTTATCGTTTAGTGGTCCATGGCTGTGGAAAATATTCAGCTATGCAAATTCTGCATCACAATTTTCCCACACAACCGTATGAATATTCTCAAATTTCTCATACCGCAATGGATCCATTAGTATCCCTGAAAGAGGACTTGAGTATTCCAACCCATTCGAAAATGACGCAAAATAAAAAAAAAATAATGAAATTTTTTCCAATGAATCTGTTTATATCCGTAAGCAGACAAACAGTAACACACTAAAACCGCATTCGCCACGATCCATGACGATTGGAGTTGGAAAGTTCTTTGGTGGCCTGGCAGTGTAATGGTGCAGCAACCTGTTAGACAAACGAATGATCCAAAATTCCATTCCCTAGTCTACTCATAACAAAAAAATTAAAGAAAAGAGTACACAAGGACTTATGGCAGAGTTTCGTCGATATGCAGTGTGAGATGAAGTTTCTCTGCTAGATTGTATCATTTCCAAAGAAGATGTCCCAATTCCCGATGAGTTTCTCTCCGATATCTGAAACTACGATTTCTGCAGCTTATCCCGACCAGCCAGTATAAATGGAGTGAGATAGAAAAATAGTGAAAGCCAATATTCGGCGTTGAACCGAATAATTGCAGGGGGTAGCTGTCCGCATACACATAGTGGCTAGATTAGGATACTGTAAATTGTGATGTTTTAGTAAAAGGGTCACCAATTTAATCAATTTCTGCCTGTCGAGCGCAGTTAAGAGATTAAATAAATACTGTCTGTTTTGTATACTGAAGCGTTTATTTAGCATCGTGCTTACTCCAGTAGTCTTATGTAACACTATTTAAAAAGGGGTGTTTCTATGAGGTCAGTGGGTGGGGAAGATACGATCCCCCCAAGATGTCGCCCTTGGGAGATCGCGGTCAAAATTGTGGTTGTACCTAGCCTAGCATAGCCTAGCCGCACTACTCAACGCGAAGTCTATATGGACCTGGTCAGGCACTTCCGGCCAGGGGGCATTAGGAACAACAACAACAACAAAAAGGGATGTAGGCCACCACGATACCTTTGCAAAATTTCACTCTTTTAACATCGCATCAGATCTAATCTACTCAAAATGAAGTAATATTATTTTTTCTCACCCATTACGGAAATGACGGTTTGTTTTTAGCACATATTATCTGTATTTCAATTACTCGTGTCGTTACTCATTCTTATAAAACGACGTATTTTATAAATATGTCAGATGCATTTCATTCACGAAAGCAATAGATTCTTGCACAGCTACATTTATTTTATTTAAAAAATATTTTAATTAAATTTATCTCTTAACATGAAAATAAGAGCGAGAGATTTTGTAACGTCAGCAGGGTCTGCATCCTGAATCGATTAAAGCATGTAGTTCACCATTTCTTTCCCATATACGTTTTCTACATATCAATTAGATTTTTACATTGGCTAATTGACTGTAATCAAAGTTACTATTGGATCTGAATTTCAGAGTCCGCAGCGGACGATTACAGAGAATATTTTGCCCCAAGTTCGTACATTTATCAACATTTGCTCTGGCTTGAGAGTCGAACCCTACGGGCAGATGTGCTAACCAAGACGAACTTTTTTTAAAGCCCTTGGCAAGTCCATGGCTTCGCACTTTTCTCTCCATAGTCCCCATAAGATATAAATTTTTAGTGTACAAAACAATTTTTCCTACCCTTGGCAATTGACTCGATGCCAAGGCGTTGATACGCTGCTGGTGCTAATTGTTACACAACTAAGCCATGTCATAATCTTTCTATTATAGGTACACTTTCACCCTCTCTTGGAACTGATTAGCAGGGAAGAGGGTGACCTTTGGTCGAAACCACTTAATTTGCTTAGGCGTCTGTATATAACGACCACGCTTATTCACATCCTCACATTTATAATTTTTATTTCTCCGTTAAAATACATTTGGACCTGTCTGGAATCGAACCGTGTACCTTTTGCATATCCAGCTATTGCTTTTTTGTTCAATTTCATGTTATTTGGCTGACCACTATACCACTAAACCATGTCGGGATTATCACTATTAAGATTCAAATAGTTTACGAAACAAATCTATAATGAACGGTGAAAGTATGCTAGAATATCCCACTTTAGCGGCTTAACCATAAAAATTCCAAGTGGGGTTTGCAGGTCAGATTTTGATTAATACAATTATGTCAAAGTTCCGAGTTTCTCAGAGGGGATAGATAGGTTGGGGGTTAGTCCCGTCTTCCTCTGCCTACATTCCTGCTACACTTACAAATTAGGAGAGGCTTAAAATGGAGGATTCTGGACTGAGGCACCGCCAATTCGAATGTTTATCAAGCTTTGATCGTGAGAGGTGCAAACAGAATTCATTTTAATGGAGAATTATTATCTGGGGGAGGAAGGGGGGTTCTTTCACAGGTCAAATCGTCAAGACAAAACACTGTCAATAAAGTTAGGAGGGCGTAAGCATTCCCATTTTTTGCCTATCTAAGCTTCAAAGGTTTAGAGAACAAAGTAAATACCAAATTTTTTAAGGTTCTAATGCAGTCTATGACAGGTATTATTTTAGGAAACTATTAGCCATTTTTTACAATTACTGCTATATTTCTTTTATGCATTTCGAAAAATTTTCTGAACTAGAGCTTGAACCCCGCACCTTTTGTTAATCGGTCAATTACGAACGTTCGCTGAATTTTACAAGTTAAATTTTGAAAACTACAATATTTCTGAATCATTTACTGAAAAAATATAAAAAGTACAAAGTACAAACAAAATATCATCTATCTAGATCGAGTTAGTTACTGAACACTGATACAAGTGCAGCATCGTTTATATGTGTTCCTTAAGATCAGCGGTCGGCAACAGGCGGACCGCGGAAGGTTGACACTTGGACAGTCAAATATTGTTAAATAACTTACCTACCTATTCAATTTAATTAATATTTTTATATAACTAGTTTTAGTGGGTAGATACATAGTTGTTGCTATGCTATGCTGTGTAGCACAAGAGAGTGCGTTGGAGTGCGAGGGTACGGGCGGGGGGAACGTACTGGCCGGTATGTTTCGACACGTCGTCAGCTATTAGGTAGTTGCGTTGCTATCTTGTGAGAAGCATTCGTTCATTTGTGTTATAATTTGTCGTGTACTAAAACGTTTCGTACCTACATCAATATGGATCCTAAAAAGCGAAAAGTTGACAGTGAAAATAGGAAGTTTCTGACTTAGTGGACTGAACAATATTGTTTTACGCTGCCTGATAGGCCTAAACCAGTTCCAGTTTGCTTAACATGCAACAAAACTGTCGCTATTATTAAAAGTGCCAATTTAAAGCGTCACTACGAAACAACTCATCAGCAGTTGCACAAAAACTTTGCTCTTGGCGTGAAGCTCGTAAAGAAAAACTCCAAGCATGTCTAACTTCTTACAAAAAAAAAAAACACGACCTTACTAGTTCGGTGCATGAGTGAGCAAGAAAAATCTGCAGAAGCAACATTGCGTGTGTTCTGGATTCTTAATAAATACCAGAAGCCAGTTTCAGACTCTGAGATAGTAAAAGAATGCATGTTGGAAGTTGCCACGGCACTTTTTGAAGAGAAAAAGAATATTGTCGCCGCAATTCAAGGTATTCTATTGTCGACAAGAAGTAATACAAGAAGAACCCAAATTTTAGCTGAACCCAAAGTTTAGCTGCTGACAACAAAAGTAGTTTGATTGAACTTCTGCAGAAGGCACCTTGCTAATCCAGAGCACTTTATGAATCATCTGACATTGTTGATGATGAACAAATGTCTATTTTCGTGAGACTTTTTGACATTGAAACTAAAGCGTTCGGGGAAGAATTGCTAGCAATATTGCTGTTTAAAGGTAAGACTCGCGGAGTAGATTTATCAAGACTTTTGATGAATTCATAACAAAATCAAATATTAGTTATGATAAAATGGTGTCCCTATCAAATGACGGGGCCCCAGCGATGACTGGCAAAGAAAAAGGATTAGTAAAGAGAATCAGGGATAAGAATGCAGGCGTAATATCTTATCAGTGGATAATTCACCAGACAGTCCTTTGTGGAAAACTTGGTGCTATTCTGAAAGAAGTAATGGACAGCCTGGTCAAGTTGATCAATTTTATGAGGTCTCGTTTTGCTCTTCAGCACCGACAGTTCAAGGAGTTTCTTTCTGAATGTGATTCGGCGTATTCTGACTTACTACAACACAACAATGTTTTTTGGCTAAGTAAAGGTCAAGTTATTGAATGTTTCTGGCAAATAATAGAACAAGTAACCTTCTTCTTGCAAAACTTGGATACGCAGGAAGCAAGGAATCACTTAGAGTTCATAACAAACGAGCGCAATGTGCTAGCTGTGGCTTTCCTGAAAGACATTCTGAAATATTTAAATGTGCTCAACACTGAGTTACAAGGAAAGGGAAAATTTATATGTGATCTGATACAAAGTGTGTCTGCTTTCCGTCGCAAGCTGGATATCTTTGAAAAAGATATTGAAAGTCAAGAATTTATTCATTTCCCAACAATTCTTAAATATAAAAAGAAGAACTCCGAAGAAGACATTGAAGTATTTTTAAGGTTTATATCAGATCTTAGGAAGGAATTTGCTGCAAGATTCCAAAACTTTGCAGAGATAGGGAAGCTGTCTCAATTCCTTAAATCGCCTTATGAAGTTGCTGCAGCGGCAGAATGGACTAACGTGGCTGCTAAGTTGTTCAGTCTTTCAAAGCCTTTACTTCAAATGGAGATAATTGACTTGCAAGAAGATATTTCCTTGCAAATGTACTATAAAACTGCATCCACTAAAGAATTTTGGGGTAAACATGTTATCAACCTGGTTTCTATGTTTGGCTCCACATATGTATGTGAATCATCTTTTTCAAAAATGAATTTTTTGAAGAACAAATATCGTTCGAGATTAACGGACGCCCACCTTAAAGACACTCGTCGCATTGGCTTTTCCCCGCGTGAACCAAACTATAAAAAACTGGCTCAAGACTGCAGGTGTAATTTCTCGTATTATTTTTTAAGAATACCTACCTATTGTGTTTTATATAATTATCTAAATGAGTCAAAATAAAAATTTAAAACTAGTAAGTATTATGAGTTTTTTTTTCTGGACCTCGGTAAAAATTTTCAATAGTATCCGGACCCCACTTAAAATTACTTACCGAGCCCTGCTTTAGACCGTTATATATGTGTTCTCCGTGTATGGATTTTAAACAGAAACGGAATTTAAAATATATAAATACTAAGTGGCCCGTGCGACAATTTCGCATACAAAAGAATAGATTAATTTTATAGTGAGGTTGGTGATTTGTAGTAGGATGAAAGAGGAACCAGTTCATTTGTAGCCATTGTTTATTTGTCAAATAACAAAGGTGCGTAAGAATAATACACTCATGTCCATAAATTAAGGATAATGCCAGCTCCGGCAAATAAAGGTTCAGAAGCAAAACAAACGTGGCTTATTCATAAAGCCCATTTATTAAACAACAGATAAAGAACAAAAAAGATGGTGTATGTATGATACCATTCATAAAAACTACGATTTTTGCTCCCTGGAGCAATTGTAAAAAATATCGCCTCTACAAAAATTTAATATTACATGGTTGGTATGATGGTCAATACATTTTATGTCTCCCATGCGATGAAATGCAGTCCGTACAACGCCTAGGCATGATACCATTCATAAAAACTACGATTTTTGCTCCCTAGAGCAATTGTAAAAAATATCGCCTCTACAAAAATTTAATATTACATGGTTGGTATGATGGTCAATACATTTTATGTCTCCCATGCGATGAAATGCAGTCCGTACAACGCCTAGGCATACTGAGTATCAAATTATCGAGCTGATCTTGGGGAAGATTACTCCACTGAGCAAGCAATGCTCTCCCAAGTTCCGATACATATGTAGGAGGTGGTTGACGGGCTGCAACTCGTCGGCCAAGCATGTCCCACACATGCTGTATCGGATTCAAGTCAGGTGAGATGCTGGCCATTCCATACGGGTGATATCCTCAGATTGAAGGCATTCGTTTACGATGTTTGCTCGGTGATGACGGGCATTGTCATCCATAAACACAAATTCTGCGCCCATGACACCCCTAAACAAACGTACATGTTGTTCCAGAATGACGTCCCGATAAATGTGGTCGTTCATGGTTCCGATTTGAACATGCAGATCTGTTCTGGAGCCCAGTATAATTCCACCCTAAACGAGCAATCCTGCACCACCGTAACGGTGTCGTTCAATGATGTTGTCTTGGTGGTAACGGGTACCTGGCATTCTCCATATGAAACTCCGATGTGAATCAGACTGCAAGCTAAACCTGGACTCGTCGGAAAACATCACACAAGCCCACTGTGACGATGTCCACATTGCATGTTCTCTACTCCAGGCTAATCGCTGCCGACAGTGAGTTGCCGTGAGCGGAACACATCTGACAGGCCTGCGAGCATATAGACCAATATTTACCAAACGTCTGTACACGGTTTGCCTTGAAACTGTGGTACCCGTGGCTGCAGATAGCTGACGAGACAGGTCGGATGCTGTGCTCCGTCTTCGTCTTTTGGCAGTTACTGCCAAATACCGGTCTTCATTCGGTGTTGTAACTCTGGGCGACCTGTACTGTAACGTCTACTGACATGTCCATCATCTTGGAATCGTTGCCAAAGCCTAGAGATGACACTTTGGGCAATTCCAAGTTCCTCGGATACTTCCATCTGAGTACGCCCACATTCCAGGTGGCCGATAATTCTACCATGTAAAAAATCATCCACATGCGTCCTCTGTGTCATAACTATTCGGTTATGGCACTGAGTGGCTTACAGAACGCTTGTGAATAATTTTACTTCTTTGCCACCATTCCTTATATACCTCTCTCTTACACTCTCGTCATTGTGACGTACTATCGGCGTCATCTGGTGGCTTCCTGTAATTTGCATATTATTCTTGAAGATATGTGTGATAATTCTACAGGTGAAATTTTTACTTTAGAGTTCGATTTCCGTGTGATTCTGAATTATCTTTAATTTATGGACATGAGTGTATAAAACTGATTACAAAACACCTTTGGAACACTATTGGAAGTGAAGCATGACACAAAACAGGGGAACATGAGATATGTACACGTCAAAACACATTTGTAGATAGTATTAAAAGTGAAGTATGACACAAACTGGTGGAAAATGGGATATTTACATTATAAAACCTCTTTGTACACAATATTTGATGTGAAAATATAATCAGCAGTACCTTTTTGACTGAATGTTTCCTTAACAGAAACAAAAATATCTGAAAAGCGCCTTACTCTAGAAAAGGCCACGTATAACTGTCCGTGCAAGAAGACAGGGTCAGGTAAGTACACAATTCAGCTCTCTCAAGAGTCTGTCTCTGTGGTTTGTTAATAGTTTGTTAATCGCAAAAGAAACCTTGATGGGGAAATTGTTTTCTTGTCATTTGAAAAGGCATGTTTGGATCGGAAGATGTCAGGTTTATCCGGGGTATGATAGCTGTTTTATCGGAGTCGATCAATTAATCAGTTATGGTGTACTTGCCTAAATGAGTGACGACCAACCTGGCACCATTGATGAGTCCTTGTTTAGCGTTAAGATTTCTGATTTACATAATAATCGCATTTTTCTTCAAGAGCAGTTTATGCGGAGGTAAACCTGAAGGGTTTAGGGAATTGAGGAACTCGACTGGATACAATCGAGTATTGTTTGATTCGTTGCAGTTGACGGAATCACAACTTAGGTAAACTTAGCATTGCCTGGCAACAAATTAGAAAAGACGAAATCGTTAATAGTCATACAATCGACGTTTTGGGAACACAGAATAGCTGTTGAATAAAAATTGGAAACATTATTGTCCGTGATTTCGTTTCTATTGAAAACGTTATAAATTATGCTGTTTTGATCACAGTAACAATGCTTAGGGATTTTGATAGCGTCACTGGAGAAATAACTTTGAATTTCTAAGTCAATGTTCCCTAATTTGAGCAGCCAGTCAGTAAATACATGGTCATCATTTGCTCGTATATTTTCAGTCAATCTTCGAACTTTGACATGAGACCATAAGGGTGAACGTTTGATTCTGGTTTCAACGATAGTTGTCCTACGTACTTGCATGTCTAAGGGCGGGTAGTACTAGTCGAAAATCACCCTCAAATAGAATGATTTTGCCTCCAAAGGGCAGATTAACATTCATGATGACTCTTAATAGTCTATCTACAACAGTAATGGCGTCTTTAGGGACCATGGAAATTTCGTCTCAAATAAATAAATCAGCTTCACGGAGCAGCTATGTATCTTTGAAGCCGCATAGATGAGACGAAAGTTTCTAAGATAGACGCAGATAACTTGACAAGTGAATGGGACGTTCGTCCCCCTGGTAGGAGATTTGCAGCAATGCCTGTCCATACAACTTGTAAAACAATCTTGTTTTAACCTCGTAAAATGTGACACAATGTCGTGTACAGAAATGTTTTCCCGGAGCCTCCTGGTCCGTCAATGAAGTAGCAATCGGGAAGTGTATTCCTTGCGGAGTGTAAGACCTCATCCGCTATCGCTGTCTGTTCTTGGTTTAGTCTACTGTAAGCGTCGTGTCCCTGTTGACGTTCCTATTCCACGTTGTAAGACTCCTTTGACTGTTCTACTACAACAGGTTCTGGTAAATGGAAGTCGTCACACGTTCTACCATGTTGTTTAAAAATGTTGCAATTCTTGCAGTGCGATATTGCAACATTTTTAAACAACATGGTAGGGGGTTGGTGTTGTCTACAAAAATCTTTGGATAACGTGCCCCGAAATGTTACCCACCACTCAGGTATATTGGCAGGGGAATAGAATATGCAGCTGATCGCAAAAAGCCATCTCAACTGCTCTGGCAGTTGGTGACCGGCAGCCTCTTGCAAGCATTCCTTCCATTCCGCGTCGTTAATCACCAAATGTAGCTTTTCTGCAGATTATTGAAAGGAGTGGCATTGTATTCCATCGACAGTGCGTAGGTCTACGAAGTAACTTGGTCCTTTCACGTGCAGTAGACGAAAGTAATACCTTTAAAGTAATACCTTTCTATGTCAGCTGGATTGACAGTGTAAATGCGGCCAATGCATTTAGTGTTTTTTTCAAAACTTTTCACTGTCCTTTTGCCCACACGTAGTGTTCAGGAATTTCGTGGTAGATATATTTACGGGCAGTCTCACTTTCACTGCACAACCTAAAAAAGGCCATGAGTGTAGAGTCTTTGCCAACGTTGGCTTCACCTTCCCGGCCAGCGTGGAAGTAAACCATTTGTTCCTCCTACAAACGGACAGGGAGCCTCTCTACAGTATGAGAACGGTAGAAAAGTTGGCACTCGTGTAGTCACCACATAGCCTCCAGTGACGACGTAACGACAGTTCAAGTAAATATCAACTTCGACAACTGTGACTTGTTGCTGACCTAGATAATCAGGGCCCAATCACAAAGAAGTACAGTCATGACCCTTATAAAGGTATTTATAGAAATATTTCACAGATCGAATTAAGGAGCAATTTTCGACATTGATATGAACATGGTATTTTCAACTTAAAAATCTATTATACGGTACAATCCAGTGATTGCCAATGTCATTGGATCCGACTGACATTGTAACTCCGCTATCGCGTCGCCTGTAGAGAGGGTAGCCATTTGCATTTAAGTTCGTTTCATTCTGGAACTGTTTGGGGAAATCTTTGGTACATTGACCGTCGTCCATGCATGAAATGTTGGGATTTAAAGCACCGCAAGGTCCGTGCACCATGCATTGCTTTATAGTTTCGAAAAGTTGAAGATCATCCTCCATATTCGGAATTTCAGCACAAATTAATGAGTCGACATCTTTAGTTGAACGTAGTTTATGAATGATTTGAAGTATGAGGAGAATGTGTTTCATAAGGTAGACCTCTCTTTTGAAATTTGATAACACAAACATACGCAATAACTACCCCCAATACATGCATTTTTAGAAAATCATCTAGTAACGATTTAAGTTTCAAGTGAAATACTCGCGCAGTGGCACACCCAGGATTTTTTCTTGGGGGGGGGAGCGATATGTACGTATAAAAATATTTATAATGCATGGGAGGGGGGCGAGATGAACGGATAAAAATACTTGTAATGCAAAATCAATATTAATAATGCAATTTCTATTTCTTTGGGGGGGGGCAGGGCCCCTTGCCACCACCCCTGGGTGTGCCACTGTACTCGCGTAACCAAGTCTGATCTGTGTTCAACCCTTTCATACCGCTTCACTTGTGATTTGATTTCAATCCATTTGGGGTTGCAGGAAAATGTGAGGAAAATATCGGGTTTGGCAAAGCGGGGAACTACGGTCATCGCATCTTGATAATTTTGAAGCATATTCCTAGGGCTCCCAATAAATGTTGGGGGAATAATAATAGGAATTCCTCCAACTGCACCTTTTGTTGAGCATCAGTGTGAAGGAAATCCATTAAACCTTTGTAACTGTCAGCTCTAAGTTCTTTCTGGTGTGACCTTAGGTATGCTATCCAGGAGCCCTCTACTTTAACGTAACTGTCAACAATATATTGTTAAAATAATTTACCTGAAGCATGAAGAATATTGAAACCACCTCTAATTGCTAACCGATAACAACAGTACTGCAACTGAGTAGTAACTGTTCGTACAGCAGTTGCATGGATATCGACATGTGGCATACCTAGCTTCCATCCTGCATCGTCACATGGGAAAAGCAATGGATAGCACATTGGATCGGAATGTGGATTCAAGTAAGATATTTTAGTCAATGCACCAGTTGTTTTAGAGTAAATAATAAAATGAAATGTGACTGGTGGTGCTCTGTCATGACTCAAAAACACAGCGGCTACTTCATTTACTGTAGGTGCCTTCCTTGATGGAATGTATTTTCAGTAGTGAAATGTAATTACATGTCAGACGCACCATGAGACACATCTTTCACACTCTTGAACAATTGTGCATAGGGATTATCAGTTGTGAGCATTCTTTGCAATTTATCCATTAAATCATTTGAACACTGCCTATTGGCTTCATGATCAATACTGTGCTGCAATGCACTATTGTAATCTATAATAAAGAGGCCAGCGTAAGTGGATGTGACACCCTCAGGAGGATGCAAACTTCCTACCATATGATACACTTGTTCATGTAGTTTAAAACAAAATGGGCCTCTGCCAAGAATATTGATAGAGTTTACCTGAACAGATGCAAATGCAAGGGCATTATTAAATTGACGGATATTTTCTAGATAGTTTTTGGTTAAGTTATCATTTTGCTCAATGAGTATTTGTAGCACTTCGCAAACTGAAATGGGCTGTAAGCAGACATTTTCCTTGTGGCAACAGATGGAAGTCGAACTGTCACGGATATCACCTGAATGCAACTTAGCTGAACAAAACACACACACTTTATCCATATCTCCAACACTATGTTTCCACCTCATCGTCTTTAGGGAAGAGGGTAACCTCATCGTATTTAAGGAAGCATAACAATAAGTTTTAGGAAGTTTTTTTGACGTCTTCTTGCACTAACATCTTCATGCAGTCGTAGTAAATATGGTGGTGGCAAAAGATTCCTGCGTTGGTCTATCAATTGTTGCCTTTGAGCAGCCTGTTGTTCCTCCAGTACTTATGACGACTTTGTTTTTGTCGTGCAACTCTCTTCCTTTTGTTCTGCAGGTTTATTGCGTACAGCGGCTTGCCTTCTCCTACGCTCAGTCACAGGGTTCAGACATCTCCTGTTATCTATCGTGAAAAGCTCTAAGCAGAGACGTTTAACTGGAGAGAAAATTGTTTCGGAAGCATTTAAATCACATATGTGCAGTAGAGAGAAGAGACGAATTAGAAGCTTCCCTTGACAGCTTAATAGACTTTTTTCATATGCAATGCAGTTGTATAAATAGAATCGAATAAATAAGATTTAAATTTAAAAAGACATACCAAAGAAAAATATCATACCCAAGATGTTCTTCAGGGCGTAAGGAAAGAAGATTTTAATCCAAACAGTTTTTCCAAGCAAAAAGAATAATGTACATCTACGCGGATGTCGCCAGTAAAGAAACTTATTAATTAATTCACAGAAAGATAGTAAAAGCAGACGATTTTAAAATTTAAAAGTTCAGTGCAATAGGGCAGTGTCTCGCAGCATGTCACATCTCAACTCTTGCAGATTTTACTTCTTGTTTGGCGAGGAGTGGCAAAACATTGCATAATTTAACATGGCGTTCAATGAGCATTCTTACAACTTGTTGAATAAAATGCTCTCAGATTCCGCAAATTCTTTAGATACGGTATCTAAACAAAGGTATATCACTAAATTAAACATTCAGGTACAGCCGGGAAAGGTTTATTCAGTATGTGACCCGTATTTATTGACAGAGGAAGACTGGAGTTACGATACAAGACGCTGGCCTGAAGTAACTTATCCTGATATCTATGCATATCTCAACATAATAATAATAATTCTCAACGAAAGAATGGTTATATTCTCTTGAACCTTGCGAAATATTAAAAAAAGTGTTAAAATACCTGTTACATACAACTAATATGAGGAATTTTATAAATAAACTTAAATTATTTAACTCAAAATGAAGGTATTGTCCAAAAACATGCAAACGCATAGAAACGGCTTCTGTTTTCTGCCATCCGATAATCACGTGATCTACAGTAGATGAAAACTGACGTAGCCAGTGACGTTGCGACGTTTCGCCTTATTGGAAAGAAAATAAGATTTTAGTCCAAATAAATGGTTTTTCCATGCAAAAATAATAATGTACACCTACACGGAATCCCCACCACCCCGAACACTTCGCTTGCCCTCTATGCTGATGACACAGCCATTCTCGCTAAAAACCATAATGTCAGATATATGCATACTTACCTCCAACGTCACATTAACATTCTTGAGCGTTGGTTTGATAAATGGCGTATTAAATTAAATCCCAGTAAAACAAAACATATCTTCTTTTCATACAATAGGATTCCCCCACCCCCAGTTAATGGTTATGGTCAGCTCATCCACTTTTAAAGTTAAGTGAAATATTTGGGTATCTTCATGGATAGTAAGCTTACTTGGAAGAAAAATATTAATCATAATATCTGCAAATTTTTTAAAGCTAGAAAAGATATCTCCCACCTCCTGTTCCAGAAGGAGATGAGTATAGAAAACAAACTTCTGCTTTACAAAACAGTACTTCGACCTATACTTCTTTATGCAGTACCTGTATGGGGTTCAGCGACTAACAGTCATGTCCAGAAATTGCAATGCACACAAAATAAAACCTTACGTCTAATCACTAAAGCCAATAGATATAAAGCTAACTACTCCCTCCACAAAGATCTAAATATTGAACCCATTCGCCTGACTATAATTAATCTCGCCACTAAATTTTGTAATAGTCTTTACTTCACCCCTAATGAAGAAATTGCCAATCTTCCTGATTATGACAATAGAGAATTTAATCGTAGACCTAGTGCGACTCTTGTGCTTGACACTGGGATTACTCCCAACTCTTCTTTCCCATAATTTAAAATTTCTTTTTTCTATCTTTATGTCATTCCGTTTTCTTTAAATTCTTTCTTGACCGCTTAATTCCCCCCCCCCATTTTTCCCAATTATATGCAGTCAAATCCTCTTACGCTCTTTCAAAAAAGTTAATGTGTTGTGATAGCGTGGGAATAACGCTTGCGGAAATGTGCCCGAAGTGAAACTGGCCAAGAAAGGGTTTTGTCCCCAAACGGTTTGTGGGGATGGATAGACAATTTCAGGCCAGGTCCCGCTTGGCGTGAACAGGTTTGACAGCGCCTGAGGCATGTCGCCGGGCTGTGGAAAAATGTTTCCCCCCGGAAGGGTTGACGTGACCAGGAACCAGTTCAGCGAGGGAGCAAGGTTTTAAAAAGGGACTGCGTGCCCTCGACGGGGGCTTTTTGCTGAGAAATTTTGCGAGGCGTTGGTCGCCGGACTTTGAGAGGACTGACGGGATCTCGTCAGCGGGCCACGTGGATCGACAGGACAGTCGAAGCGTGAGCGTATATTTCGGCTGTGGGCCGTGTAAACCGAAAGGCAGTTTGCCTCTGCGTATGTTGATTTTTATGTACAGTGCATTTCTGTGTGAACCTTTCCAGAAAAGAATAAAGTGTTTTTTAACACTAAACCCCGCTTCTCGAGTCATTTTCTTGGGTTGTGGAAATAGTCACGGCCAGTCAAAGACGGGACAGTTAGCAGGTGATCGCCCTGGGCACAGCAGTGAAGCGTCTTCGCCTTGGAGCCATCACAACTTGGTGGCAGCTCGTGGGATATTGTGCCGGAAGATAAGGCAAACGGACTCAAGTATTAGTGCTAAGGATTTTTTTTTGGACTTGTGTGATCCAGTGATACGGCAGGATTACAGTGAAAGGAGCCGGACGAGTGTGACTCGACAGAGGCATCTTAGTGTGGAAATTGACCAGCGGTTGGAGCTGTTTGTAACACAAGGAGAGTGATACCACAGGATTACAGTGAAAGGAGCCAAACGAGTGTGACTCGACAGAGGCATCTTAGTGTGGAAATTGACCAGCGGTTGGAGCTGTTTGTGACACAAGGACAGGTGAGTCGATTTTGAAACTTTTTCTAGAGAGGTTTTAACGTATTTCTGGTTTTTGTAATAGGATTAGGAATCCCTGAGGGGAGGTGTTAAAAAGTGATTCGAGTAATCAAAAATTTGGTGAGGAAATCCACAGGGAACCTCAGGGGCACGTGTTGTGCAAAAATAGAAGAAAAGTGTTTGCTTTTGGGATAAATCTCCCAGGTTATGTGCTAGAAGAAAATAGGTTTGATAGGAAAAGTACTCAGTTTGGGACAAAACGCTGATTTCAAATAGCATATTTGTATTAGTGTTATAATTCTAGAAGTGAATAAGCAATTTGAGTTTTGAATGTTGTATGCTATAATATAATGTGATACATGTGTGTTTCTTTTAAATGTTTGATAATATATTGTGATGTATGTTCTAGCTATTATTATGTAATTTGATAGGATTGCTTGTGATTAATTGTATCAGTTTATGTGTATATGTGAAGGTTCTAAGATAATAATTTTAGTGTCGTTATATCTAGTACCTGTCCTATATTTCCGTGTTAGGTAGGGCAAGTGAAATTACATGTGTATTTCTGTGAGTGTATTCAGTGTACGGCATTAGGTTAGGAATAAGAAATTGTGATTTCTGGGTATAGTGTGGGTAGTCTTTAGCTGCAGAAAATGGAAGCTCTTCTAATTAAACAGACTAAAGTTGTTCTTTTGGCTTTGGCCGATGATTTGGACGTTGAGGCGTCGACAGATGAAAAAAAAATAATAATTACCCGACGAATCATGGGAGCGGAAAATTACAGTGAGCTAGTGACCAATGCGTGTCTAGAAGGAATTCTAGAACAGAAGGAAAGGGAAGCGAGCGAAATTAAAGAAGAGAAAGCAAGGGTAGCGAGAGAAATTAGAGAAGAGAAAGAAAGGGAAGCGAGAGAAATTCAGGAAGGGAGGAAATTTGAATTAGAGAAATTACGCATACAGGGTGCGGCGGAGACGAGCAGGGAAATTTCGAACGGCTCTAACACAGAGGTGGCTAGGGGTCCGAGGAACAGCATAAAAGATCTAGTCTCCAAATTTGACCCTAAGGAGGGAGACATCACTTTGTTTTATATGATCTTTGAAAGACAGGCAAAGAAGGCTAAGGTACCCGAAAACGATTGGGTTAGCCAATTGATCCCGTTATTACCGGCAGATATGGCCAAAATTATCGTGAAGAAACCAGGAGAAAAGGGCGACGACTATCCCTATATGAAAAGTCTTCTGTTAAAACGCTTTAGACTGGGCACGGGCGCTTTGAGGACGAAGTTCTTGACGCATCAGCGAAAACCCGGGGCTTTGTGGTCAGATCTAGCATATGAATTAAGGGGATATTTAGAAAATTGGTTGGAGTCGGTGGAGGTAACCAATTTCGAGTCCCTTAAAGAGCTTATGGTGACCGAACAAATAAAAAAACCGGTCCCGATGGAGATAATTGAAAAATATCTAGACGAGTGGGATGATCTGAAAGTGGTTTCTATCTTAACAGATAAGTGTGATCGGTACGAGAACATAAGACACGGCACTAGGAGGCCAGAGAAGAAATTAGGGGGAAAAAAACCTTTTCCGGAGAAAAACAAAGGCCAGTCGTATGTAAAGGATAAAGCCGAAATTAAAGCCGGACCAGAAATGGGAAATAAGAGAGAGGATTCCGTTAGCTCAAATTGGCGCAAAGAGCAGGGTTTTGAAAAAAAGACGGCGTTGACGTGTTATTTCTGTTCGAAGGCTGGACATTTCAAATATGAGTGTCCGGAGTACCAGAAAAGTATCGCAAAAGGGAAAATTGTGAACCACGTAGGGACAGAAGGGAACTTGAGCAGTTGTTTTGAGCCCTACCTGAAGAAAGCGGTAATAAATGGGGTCCCCAGGCATTACCTGAAAGACACAGGCGCAGGGGTTGATTTATGCGATCATTCTTGGGTACGAAACGAAGACCTAATAGGTGAAGTCACCTGGGTAAGAAAACCCCTAGACAACGAATGTGTTTGTTTGCCTCTGGCATGGGTGTCAATTGAGGGCGAGTTCGGAAGGGTTGTGACGAAGGCCGCAATTAAGCCCGTCGGAGTAGAGCAGGGTTATTACCTGTTAGGTAACAAAACTGCGGAATTAATAGAGAAGAAATTAAATTGTGTCCCCGTGAATGCTGTTCTCACGAGAAGTAAGACTCGGGACGAAGCTGAAGGGAGCGTGATTTCGGATATAAAGGGGAAAGTAGGAGAAAAGGAGGTTTCAGAGAACGGGGGGAAAACGGTGGGGGAAGCCAAAGAAATGGAGGTTTTCTCAGGCGAGTCCTTCCAGGAATCCCGGTTGGCGGCGATCACCCCCGAGGGGTTTGTGAGAGCGCAAGAGGCGTGTCCCTCGTTATCGAGCCTGTGGGAAAAAGCGAAGGCAGAACCGTCCGGAGAATTTGTGACGTTAAAAGGGAGACTCGTGAGGGTTATGAAGTCTAAGCAGGGAGAAGAACGAACTCAATTATGCGTCCCAGTTGATTTTCGCAGAGAGATCTTGGACTTGTGTCATAATTTCGTGTCCGGACATCTCGGCTCGATTAAAACAAAAGACAGGATTCTGCAATGCTATTATTGGCCCAATTGTTACAAAGAAATCGAGGAGTACGTCCGATCATGTGATGTATGTCAACGGGTGGGTAAGCATAAAGACAAACGGAAGGCGCCGTTAAAATTAGTCCCGATAATCACCGAAGTATTCTCTAAAATTAATGTGGATGCGGTGGGGCCGTTACCAATTAGCAAGAAAAACAACCGATACTTGATTACCTCAATTTGTGTGGCATCTAAGTATCCCGATGCGATCCCGGTAGAGGACATAAGCTCCACCTTAGTAATTGAAGCTTTGTTACAGATATTCTCCCGAACCGGATTCCCGAAAGAGATTCAGTGCGACCTAGGGAGGTCATTCACGAGCGAGTTAACGTCGGAATTCTTTTCCAAATTTGGAATAAGGGTCAAACATAGCAGCATCTGTCACCCTCTGTCAAATAGCGTGGAAAGGGTGCACTCTACCTTAAAGAGGGTCCTTAAGGCGTTATGTTTGGAAACGGGAAGCGGATGGGAAGCGGTGCTACCCATGGCTTTATTTTCCTTACGATCCGTGACTCACGAGAGCACGGGATTTAGTCCTGCTGAACTAGTACACGGTAAGAATCTGAGGGCTCCTCGTTCATTAGTGTATGAAAATTGGTTAGAGCGGGAGGAGGTAGACCAGAACGTGGTCGAATATGTGCTGAACTTGATGAAAAGACTAAAAACCTATCAAGAACTGGCGGAGAAAAGTATGATAGAGAGTCAGGCGAAGCGTAAAGTGTGGTACGATAGGAACGCAGTCCTACGGAAGTTTAAAGAAGGGGACCCGGTCCTGGTGTTGGCCACATCAAAACCGAATAAGATGGCGGTTAATTGGATTGGGATCCGGCAGGGTGACCAGGGTTTTATCCGAAACTAATTATGTGGTAGACGTACCTGGAAAAAGGGATAAAAACACTATATATCATGTCAACTTGTTAAAACCATACCATCGCCGACCCGAATTTATAAATATGATCATTGATCAGGGAAGTGAGGAAGGAGGGGACGAAGTCGAAATTCCTTATCTCTCCGCAGACTCCACCCAGCTCGACTTCTGGGAAATCGTCAGCGGAAGCGATTTAGAAAGCCGTTCGTCGGCTGATCAGATAGGCAAATTTAGAGAAGTGATAGAAAAACGGGGGAGGGTTTTCTCTTCCGATCCAGGGAGGACGCATTTGACTGAAATGGACATCATTTTGGAAGATGAGACCCCGGTTAGGTCAAAACCCTACCGAAACTAAAGGTGAAACCCACCAAGTGCAAGTTCGCCCAAGATCATGTGAAGTTTTTAGGACACGATGTAGGCTCTGGGAGGAGGTCACCTAGTGAGGTGAAGATACGGGCAATTAAGGAATTTCCCACCCCCCGAACAAAGACCCAGTTGAGAGCGTTTTTAGGGTTGACAGGTTATTACTCGAGATACGTCTCGAATTATGCCGCCATAGCCGTCCCTCTAACGGACGCGCTAAAAGGGAAAATTAAGAGAGAAAAGATCGAGTGGACCGAGAGAAATGAGGCGTACGAAGAGTTAAAATCCCGGTTAATCACCAGTCCGATTTTGTATGCTCGGATTTCAGTAAGGAATTTATCATGCAAACGGATGCAAGTGCATTCGGGGCGGGAGTGGTCTTGTCCCAAAATCAGGGAGCCGAGGAGCACCCCATAGTGTTTCTGAGTAGGAAATTCTCAAAGGCGGAGCGTAACTATAGCACCGTAGAACAGGAATTGGCAGCTATCGTATTCGGGCTTAAAAAGCTAAATCATTATCTAGACGGCCAAAAGTTCCGAATACAAACGGACCATAATCCTGTCGTTTTTCTGAGGAAAATGATGAGAACAAACGCCAGGCTGACCCGTTGGGCTTTGTGCCTACAACAATATAACTTTGAGATAGAACACAAATCTGGAAAGTTGAATGGAAACGCGGATGCGTTGAGTAGGACAGAGGGTCTAGATGAAGAAGGGCACCTCGAGCCGTCTCTAGAAGACATATAATAGCCGAGGGCGTACTTATCTTTTACGTAAATGTATAATTCTGGGTTATGTATATGATTTGTGCAAAATATATTTATGTTTTTTTGTGTGTATCCATATGTCCTATGTCATGATTGTATGTGTATAGATTCAGTGTGAATCTTATGTGGTTTTGCGGGAACAAAACGATGTCCTGCATTCCTGTCGAAATAAAAAATGAAAAGGAACCCACGGCAGTTTGTCCTAACCTGAGTACCGTGTCCCAGACGCGTAGTTCTTCAAACAGGCGGATATAATTGCTAAGATTAACGACCAGAGAAGTCGACAATATAGATACCTCTCTAGAAGTGTGTTTCATCTGGACGCATCTAAGGGACTAACTTCTGAACTTTTTGAAGTATAAAAAAGTTTTTTAGGGGGGGGGGAAAGCTGTGATAGCGTGGGAATAACGCTTGCGGAAATGTGCCCGAAGTGAAACTGGCCAAGAAAGGATTTTGCCCCCAAACGGTTTGTGGGGATGAATAGACAATTTCAGGCCAGGTCCCGCTTGGCTCGAACAGGTTTGACAGCGCCTGAGGCATGTCGCCGGGCTGTAGAAAAATGCTTCCCCCGGGAAGGGTTGACGTGACCAGGAACCAGTTCAGCGAGGGAGCAAGGTTTTAAAAAGGGACTGCGTGCCCTCGACGGGGGCTTTTTGCTGAGATTTTGCGAGGCGTTGGTCGCCGGACTTTGAGAGGACTGACGGGATCTCGTCAGCGGGCCACGTGGATCGACAGGACAGTCGAAGCGTGAGCGTATATTTCGGCTGTGGGCCGTGTA
Source organism: Dolomedes plantarius (assembly GCA_907164885.2). NCBI lineage: Eukaryota > Metazoa > Arthropoda > Arachnida > Araneae > Dolomedidae > Dolomedes > Dolomedes plantarius. Next base: position 93,330,561 of record OU015495.1, read on the forward strand.
AATCGAAAGGCAGTTTGCCTCTGCGTATGTTGATTTTTATGTACAGTGCATTTCTGTGTGAACCTTTCCAGAAAAGAATAAAGTGTTTTTGAAACACTAAACCCCGCTTTTCGAGTCATTTTCTTGGGTTGTGGAAATAGTCACGGCCAGTCAAAGCCGGGACAGTTAGCAGGTGATCGCCCGGAGCAGAGCAGTCAAGCGTCTTCGCCCTGGAGCCATCACAGTGTCGTCTCGTTGGTGTAATATTCCTCTGCGAATCCTCATGGTCAAATTGTGAGCCGTCCTCCCTGATAATTTCTTCTTCTAAGCTCCTGGATCCTGTTTCGTCAACCAATCAGGTTGCGGGACACATTTTATTCTCGACCAGTAGTTAAGCTTGATCTTTTTTAACCTCTGTAATACGAATTCATCATCTTGCTTCCTTTTTCGGACTGTTTTCAAGCACGGGTTTCTTGATAGTTCTGTAGTGATAACCTATTTTATTTAATTTATAATTGCATTTCATTTCATTTACTGTATAAAAGATGGCACCACCATCCAATGTCATTTCATGTTGCACGACACCGATAGGTGGCGTGGCAGTATTGTCTTAAGAAATTCTCAATGCTTGTTAACACTTCGCTCGCTGATCTGTAACCGGTAGGTGATGAAGGAGATTGAATAAAGTTTATTGTTAAGTTTAATATCTGCTTCCATCCGTCTCAATCAGGCATCCAACCTTATAACAATGGTGACCCGTGAATACGCACAAGTAAAATAACGGACGCCTGGACTTATTTTTGCCTATATGGAAGGAAAACTTATTTTTCGCTGACCACGTCCTCACCAGTCTTGAAATATAACGCAAGAAGTCGGAGCAGTCAAAATACCGGCCTACAATTTCGCCGATCCTTCACTGTGGTTCCTGATGTGCGAAGCTACGTTCGAATTAGGCACTCCGAAAGCTATATCGGAAATCAAGACCAAATTCAATTATATAGCTTCTAACTTACCACCGGAAGCAGCTACCGTGGTACGGGACATTATCGCCAACCCTGACAAGACCGACCCTAACGGTGTGTTGAAAAGGGAGCTGATAAAAAAAGAAGCGGTGAGTCATCCCATCAAAAAACCGGAAACTTCTCGTCGGCGAGCAGCTGGGAAATCGCAGACCTACCGATCTACTTCGCGTCATGCGGCGACGCGCCGAATCTTACAACGTGCCGGAGGAATTAATGATGGAACTATTTCTATAACATTTGCCGACGCCCGTATAGTCAATCCTCGCAGCAATAACGCCGTTAAGCCTAGAAAAGGCAGCGGACATCGCTGACAGAGTGACGGAAGTGACACCTATGCCGGTAAGTGCTTGTTCTGTTTCCTCAGCTCATTCTATTGAAGATCGATTGCTTGCGGAAATTAAAAAAATAAATACGTGGATAGATGAAATTTCGTTGCGTAGAAGTCGCAGCCCTCATGGCAACCGTGCGCCGCGTACTCGTAGCAAATCCCGATCCAAAACTTTCACTAACTGTTGGTATCACCATAAGTTTCGCCAAATTTCCAAGAAATGCGTTCCCCCGTGCAATTTTTAAAAAAACGACGACGGCCGGGTGTAGAGGCGACTACCACCTTGCCATTAAACTCTCGTCGCCTGTTCGTGCGCGATCGGCGTACCAATGTAAATTTTTTGATTGACACAGGAAGTGATGTTTCCATCATTCCTGCTTCAAAATTACAAAAAAGAAACGCTTTACAAATGACACTTTCGGCAGCTAACACCTCTCCAATCCAGGTCTATACAACCCAAACCCTTTCTTTAGATATTGATCTTAGGAAAATTTTCAAATGGACATTTTTAGTGGGGAATGTATCCAACCCAATAATTGGTGCTGATTTTTTATATAATTTTCATCTAATGCCTAACTTAACCTCCAAAAATTTAATTGACTGCCAAACTAATATTACCTCTCCCTGCATACTAAAGAACAGTGCGATTCATTCGATTAAAACTGTATCAGGCGATAGTGTTTATCATAAATTATTATTGGATTTGCCCGACATCACTACACTCCCTCGTCCAGACCAAGAAGTAAAGCATTCGGTTGTTCATTATATGCAAACAACTGGTCCTCCTGTAACAGCAAAAGCACGCCGTCTCGCACCTGACCGTCTGCGCATTGCTAAGGACGAAATTCAAAACATGATCGAACTAGGTCACATGCATCCTTCTAAAAGCAATTTCGCATCACCTTTGCACATGGTGCCGAAGAAAGACAGCGCTGAATGGAGACCAGTTGGGGATTACCGAGCACTTAATGCTCAAACAATTAAAGACAACTATTCAGTCCCAAACATTTTGGATTTTACATCTAACTTACATGGTGCAAAAATATTTTCACAAATAGATATGATTAAGGCATATCACCAAATTCTAATAAACTCAGAAGATATCCATAAAAGCGCCATAATAACACCTTTTGGATTATTTGAGAGTACTCGAATGCAATTTGGCCTCTGCAATGCTGCAGCAACGTTTCAAAGGTTCATTGATGAGGTAACTCGTGGACTTCATTTTGTTTACGCCTTTGTTGACGACGTTTTAGTCGCTTCAAAATCTCCAGAGGAGCATATCGAGCATCTCCGTATTTTATTTGAGCGATTACAAAAATATGGGCTTAGTTTAAAACCATCTAAATGTATTTTTGGCGTTTCATCAATTCAATTTTTAGGCTATAAAGTTTCTGAATTTGGCATTGAACCCTTAACAGATAGAGTGGATTGGATTTTAAAATTTCCGAAACCAAACACATTAACACAATTGAGACGATTTTTAGAGCTTCTAAATTTCTATCGACGGTTTATACAAAAAGCAGCACACATTTTAGCACCTTTAAACAAACTGTTAGAGGGAATTAAAAATAGAAAGAAATCTAAAAGACCCACTCGCAACAATCCCCAGGATACACTTCAATGGAATGAGGAGGCTGAACAAGCATTTAATGATGCAAAAAGTGCTTTAGCAGAAGCAACCCTACTTCACCATCCTATTTCAGGTGAAAAATTAAGTGTATGGGTTGATGCCAGCGATTTTGCAGTTGGCGGTTTTCTTATGCAAGTGCATGAAAACAGATGGGAACCAATTGCATTTATGTCTGTAAAGCTTTCAAAAAGTCAGCAGAAATTCTCTACTTATGACCGAGAACTGTTGGCAATATACACAGCTGTAAAGCGATTTCAACATATGCTAGAAGGTCGCAGCTTCACAATATATACTGACCAAAAGCCTCTCATCTATGCATTTAAATAGAAACCTGATAAATGCAGCCCTCGTCAGTGGCGGCATCTTGACTATATATCTCAATTCCGCACTGACATTCGCCACACCAGTGGAATCAACAATACTGTAGCTGATACTCTATCTAGAGTAGAAATCAGTCCTATCTCCAATTCATTTTTTCTAGATTTTAATGCTTTCGCAGATGCCCAAAGAGTTGATCCTGAATTGAAAAAGTTGCAGACTGAAAATTGCACTTCTTTACAATTTAAATACATTCCCAGTCCAGTGACAAATACCAAACTTCTATGTGATGTCTCTACAGATGTACCTAGACCATTTGTACCAGAAAATTTTCGCAGAACTCTTTTCGAACACTTTCATAACCTTGCACATCCTGGTGTAGCAGCAACCACACAACTAATTTCATCCAGGTATGTTTGGCCTCAGATGAAAAAACATCTTAAGGAATGGGTGAAAAACTGCATTGCATGCCAGCGATCAAAAGTGATTAGGCACACGAAGACACCTCTAGGCACTTTCGCATCCCCTGATGCCAGATTTTCTCACATCCACATCGATTTGATAGGTACCTTACCTCCATCAGAAAAACAGACCTACTGTCTGACAATCATCGATAGATTTATCAGATGGCCTGAGGTAGTGCCTATTGCTGATATTACTGCAGAAACTGTATGTCGTGCTCTGTTCAGTGGTTGGATCTGTCGTTTTGGATGTCCTTCCACCATAACAGCAGACCAAGGTCGACAATTTGAATCCCTTCTGTTTCGAGAGTTGACAAATATGCTTGGCACGACCATAATCAGAACAACTGCCTTCCACCCCCAGTCCAATTGTTTAGTGGAACGTTTTCACCGTGTCCTAAAGAGTGCTCTAAAGACTCATGAAAATCCTAGATGGACTGAATGTTTACCTGCCATCTTACTTGGACTTAGAGCTGCTGTGAAAACAGATATAAATGCATCCAGCGCTGACTTAGTGTATGGTGTTTCACTCAAACTTCCAGCAGATTTGTGTACAGAATCTTCACTGACTAAAATTTCACAAAACAATTTCATCCAACAATTGTGGGAAAGGATGAATCACATCAAACCCATCCCTACATTCCATCATGTGAAATCCAAGGTTTTTGTGCACACAGAATTAAACACTTATTCTCATGTATTTCTTAGAGTGGATAAAGTCAGTCCATCCTTGTCGCAACCCTATACTGGTCCTCATGCAGTACTTCACGAGAGACCAAAAGCATCACCATAGACTTAAATGGGAAGAAAAGTTGTGACTCACTTGATAGAGTCAAGCCAGCTTTTCTATTTAATGACTTACCTGAGACTGATTACCCTGAAACTCAACCGAAAGAAAAGAAATCACCAGAAAATCCTGAGACTTTAAAAACTCAAGTAACTAAATGTGGTAGACGTGTAAAATTTAGTAAGAGGTTAATAACAAAAATTGGTTAAAACATTTTGTATATATTCTTAAAATTGCATCATATATACACTGAAGTGCCATTGAATTAGGGATACCTACCTAGTAACGAGTTGGGCCTCCTCTGGCCTTGATAACGGCTGCCACACGACGAGGCATAGATTCAACAAGTTTCTGGAAACGTTCCACGGGAATGGCTTGCCAAATATTGGCTAAAGCTGTCCATAATTCAGTAAGGTTCTTTGGTGCTGTGTGATGGCCTTTCACGCCTTGTTCCAAAACATCCCAAAGATTCTCAATAGGATTTAAGTCTGGGCTTCTAGGTGGCCAATTCATGACAGAGAAGTCAGAGGAATGCTCATCCAACCAGCCAGTAGCCAACCGAGACTTGTGAGAGGTACAGTTGTCTTGCTGGAAAACTCCATTACCGTGCGGATAACAGAACAGCATAAACGGATGGAGGTGATCACCCAGCAACTCTACGTACCGAATTGCATTGAGGGAGGTTGGTACACGCACCAAAGATTCCAAACTGTGCCACGAAAAAACACCCCAGACCATGATTGAGCCACCATGCCCTTGTACAGTTCCAGCCAGGCATGCAGGATCCATTGCTTCATGAGCCTGACGCCATATTCTCAGCCTCCCGTCGGCGTTAAGTAGTCGGAATTGAGACTCATCACTCCATGCTACTCGTTTCCAGTCCTCTACACTCCAGTCTCTGTGCTCTCTTGCCCAGGCAAGACGTGCAGCCCGATGGCGGTATAGAGCAATGGTACTCTCGTAGGTCGACGGCTCCCGACACCCATACGGTGAAGCGAGCGTTGCACAGTCCGTTTACTGACTGTACGACTGGCACCGTCATTAAACTGGGTGGTAATTTGAGCTAATGTTTGGCTTCGCTGGCTACGCACAATACGCCTGAGCCGTCTCTCACCACGCACTGTCAAGGCTAATTGTCCTTTGCAGTTTGCCCGATCGCTAGTTTTTTCCCATCATTCATGTATTCTTGGTATACTCTTGACACTGTCGACCTTGAAAATCCTAGCTGTCTGACGATTTCGGAAATTGAATGGCCCATGCGTCGCGCACCTACAATTTGTCCGCGATCGAAGGCGTCTAAATCAGGCAGTTTACCCATACTGACAATTCCAACAACTAATTCAGAACAGCCACAGTACGCGCTATATACGCAGTTACCACAGCGCCCTCACTTGCGCATACATGATGCGCAGCACTACACAATTTGAATAGGCTATGCTATTCCTAATTCAGTGGTACTTCAGTGAATAACATTTAATTTTTGACAGGTATATACATATTCATATTTTGTAAAGTAAATTATTTCTCTTTAACCTTTGCTGCATTTTGTATTCAGGGACGTATATTCATTATGGTATTAACAAGTGAAATGTGTATTGCATTCAGATATTACCTAGACTGTTTTCTTTATATATTAATTTAATATGTCAGATTTATATGCCATATATATTATTTTTTTTTCATTTTATTTATCTAGTAAATTTGCATCAGGTATCTCTCAAAGAACAATGTGCATGTGAAATATATATATATATATATATATATATATATATTTTAATCATTGTATGTTTAATATTTACTTTTAACATTTTGTCGTTCCTTCACGAAGTTCATCACTGGAGGGATACTCTTGTAGTGATAACCTATTGTATTTAATTTATAAATGCATTTCATTTCATTTACTGTATAAAAGATGGCACCATCATCCAATGTCATTTCATGTTGCACGACACCGATAGGTGGCGTGGCAGTATTGTCATAAGAAATTCTCAATGCTTGCGAACACTTCGCTCGCTGATCTGTAACCGGTAGGTGATGAAGGAGATTGAATAAAGTTTATTGTTAAGTTTAATATCTGCTTCCATCAATCTCAATCAGGCATCCAACCTTATAACAGTTCTTTCCCATCCTGGGTTTGATCCCAGCATTTAATATCTTTGCTGCTCGTGGTCCTCTGTGGCTCGTCTTCGACTTTTGAGAGTTTAATCTTTATATTTTGCTTTTTATTCTATCTTATATTGGAACTTTTTTTTTATATACTCTTTCGTTCAAGTCTTGCTGATTTAATTTTGTGTTAACTTCATCTTACTAAATTCTAACATTTTTATTTTTATTTTTGTAACTTCTTTAATTTATTTTGTAACTTTTTTTTAAAACTTGATTCATTTCTTCTTGGACCATGCGTGAAAAGCTTCAGTGCTTCCCATATCCATACCGAGGGTAAAGAGCTTTCTTAGCCCTATTTGGAACCTCAAGAAATCTTTTTGTCCATGTCCATGTCCTACACGGATGTTGCCAATAAAGAAACTCATTAATGAATTCACAGAATGATAATAAAAACACACGATTTTAAAATTTAAAAGTTCAGTGTGATTGATAATGGTAAAATAAAAAAAAGCTAGCGCGCGCCATCTAGGGGAAGAAAATTGTTTATAATATTTATACTTCGATTTTTAAACGAACAATAAGATATGTAATTCTAAATTAATAATTCGCACAAAGCGGATATCTTAATATTTAAAATGGTACCTCATTTATCGATTTTAGTTAAGTATGAAGAGAGAAAAAGGGATAAAACAAAAAAATATCTTTTAGAAATAATATATATATATAGATTTTTTAAAGAATCCTTGTATTTTCGCGACGTAAAATTTTACATTCATGCATCATGATATTTTACTCGAGATTTTTACCGTAACAAAGTATGATCAACTGTTGTATTTTCGTCATTAATGAAATTGCCGGGGATCTTGAGAAATAGAATTCAGTAGCGGGGAATAGACAGTTTTAATTGGTACAAATCACAATTTTTGATGTCTTTGATTTTATCACCATTTATTTGAAGGTGATTTAAACAAAACCAAAAATGGAAATTTTCCCTTCACGAAGATTGCATAATCTGTAAACTTAATATTTTATCTCTGTCAATTTAAAAAAGATTTAAGTCTATAATGTTTCAATGGTAAGAAGGTTGTGCATGGAAATTTGCTTAATTCCAGTAAATAGTATATCTAGGACATATGCTACTTATGGCGACATTGTACTGTTTGGCGAACAGAAAATCTGGCGTAAATTTCTAACGAAGAATTTCGTATTTTCAGAAATAAAAATGTCTTTTGTGCAATATTGCAGTGACCATGAGTGATGAATTCGTTTGCCAAAGCGTGTAATCTAAATATAGTTTATTTTTATCGAATTTTCATCATTTCTAAATTATTAAGTTTATTTTATGCTTTTAATCTCTTCAGCAAATGAGAAAAAAAATCAATTGGTTTCTGTAAAACATTCGTTATTTTAAGTCTTAATTTCTTAATAAATTTTGTATCTTCTTTAAGCCAAATAGCAACATAATTCTTTTTAATTATATTCCTTTTCTAATAGCGCTTCTACATTCATGCAGACAAGTATCCCCCGACCCCGCTTGACACCCTTTTGGGGTCGATTAGTCACACCCCGCCCCGCCCCCAAGGTCTTTTGATACTCTGTGCAAAACCGCCTGATCGCAGGATCGTTGCAGAGCGCTGTGCCCATAAATCACTGGTTTCCCCCACAGAATACTGTGCAGTGCGGATGAATATGTTTGCTAAAAGAGTCAGGTTTCATCCAAGCTTATTGCAATGCTCTAGGCTAGTTGGAAAGTGATCGACAACTTTCTAATTAGCCTGGTATTTTTTAGGCTTGAAAAGAGCGCAAAGCTTAATGAGCAAATATAATATATTTGCCCATTATGGGCAAATATATTATATTTGCTCGGGTGGTCCATCCGACGAAGGTGTGTTTCTCGCCTTTTTTCAACTCATTCAAGGTTTTGAATGATAGTGGTATTCTCTCACAGAGAAAGAGGAATTTTGTGTTTCGGAAGGGGAGGAACTTTATTTACGGATGGAATGAATATTAACATTTGATTTACCATTTTGTTCACCAATTTGTTTTGTGCTCTTGGGGGAAGGGGAGTGGAGGTTCCTAAAACCTTCACCGATAGCTATGCCTTTGCTTAATAAGAAAATTGAATTTTTGAATATACACTGCTTAAAACAATTAGGGGAGCACATGGTTTTAACGAAATTACACAAATACTTACACCGACAAGTAACATAAAATAAATCATCCATAATTTAAAGCCTAGCAGGAAACAGAAGAAGAAAACTTCATATGCAAATCAAAATTCATGACGTCAAAAACCAGAAAAAGAACATAAGGGCGAAAATCGGGATGTTGCAGAAACGTCTGTTTCACTGCCTTAACTGTGAAATTCGATTACTCAGTTATTCTTTTTGAGAAAAGGTGACTTGAAAATGTCTCAACAACGTGATTTACCGGAATCCATGGCTTGGCGTATAATAGGCAGACTTGAATCCGGGCAAACAAAACGTAGTGTCGCGGACGCTGTTGGAGTCGCCAGACGTGTCGTTGCAAGGCTGTGGAATCGATTCCAAGAAACAGGGAATGTTAGACGTCGACCAGGGCAAGGTAGGCCACGCATCCGCGGTACCACTACAGCAACTGATGACCGGTATATGCTCTTAACAACTCGTCGAAACAGAACAGACAATGCTACTCAGCTGCAAAGACAGTTGCTCTTGGCAACAGGACGAAGGGTGTCCAACCAAACAGTACGTAATAGGCTTCATCAGGGAGGTCTCTATGCACGTAGGCCAATGGTCTGCCTTCCGTTCACCTCACGCCATCGTGCGGCCTGAAGAAGATAGGCTGCTGAACATCGAGATTGAGAGTTTCCTACTCCTGGAATTTTTTGCTCAGTAAATCAAGAAAGAAATAGCATGTAACTTTAGCTTGATAACGTTATAACACTTACGGAGGTAAATGGCAACGTCTGTATTTATAAGTGATTCAGTTCTATATGAAATTCGTAATTATTATACAAGGAAATTATCCAGTTAGTTTTAGACTTATACCTTCATTGAAAATAGGGTACTTACGTATTATAGCTGAAACTTGGCAGCTTCTCACCCTTGGCGCAATATCCACCAGCCAACACCTAATTTCACAGTGGCAACCTATTTTCTAACAGGAAGTTATAAACAACATTTCCAGCAATATCATGTTTAAAAATTACAAATGTGTGGAAAACGTGTCAGATGAAGAACAAAATTTCGATTATAAATAATTTTAGCTTTAATTAAAAATTGCGCACTAATGACAAAACAGAAATGCACGAAAAATATGCAAAATGAGTATGTTAAAACAAACGCAAAACTTTAGAAGCTTAAGATGCTAAAATTTTGCATGGTGGTTACTCCTAAGTTCGACGTGCCCACTAAGAAATTTTTAAAAAAAAATTACAAATTTTAAGGGTGTTAAAAGGGGCTTAAACCCCCTCCCCCTTTAAAATACACCCAATGTATCTCTTGAACAAAAGGGTCCGGGAAGCTGAAATTTCGTATGGTGTGGTTCCATAAAATCCTTTTCGCTTCTATTTACAAATGCGCGTGTTCTTGACAATAAACAATGATACTGCAGAATCAATTTTATCAATTTCTTAGATATAATATGATGTGTAAGGCGCTAAGTCAAAAACAATAAGGAAAAAATCAAATAGTATCTAAAAAAAAAAAAACCTATAACCCAACTTCTAATGGAAACTTTTTAAAACTTTCAATCCTGACGTACAGGGCTAATGAAAAAATGAATAAATTGTAGAGAAAAAAAATTGAATTTCTGCAGTTTTTTTCAGTTATTATATGTGTGTAATAAGTTTACTATTATGAAAAATATCGAAATTACATTTAAAGTCATCATCATGGGAACACAGTAGATAACTTTAAAGTGAACTAAAGACAGACATATTGCTCAATTACAGTTTCTCGTAAAATGCAATTAAATTTTTCATCGTGAGAACACAGTGAATATTAGGGAGCAATAGGGTAGGTGGGGGCAAAGGTTCGCATGGGGCAAAGGTTCGCACATACATTTTAAAATGACCGGGAAAAGTTTTAGGAAGAATAGGGTAGGCAGTGCATTCCTCTACTTCCAGTCAGTTGCCTCGTAAAAAATGTTGGAGTTAAGACCCCCTCTTGCAGAGAAAATGAGGTAAGTTTATTTTCGTCACTTTTAATGTAATTTTTTGCAACTTTTGAGTAATTTTGAGCATCACTCAAACTCACGAACTGTTTTGGGCTTATTTTCGCATGTTAGGGTGGTAAATAACCTTTCAAATCCTACCTTAAGTTTTGGGTTAACTCAAATACAGTGGCGTCCATTCTGCAGAAACAGAACCAGCACAAAATGGGGTAAAGGTTTGCAGGAGTCATGGGGTAAAGGTTCGCAGTGCAAACCTTCGCCCCATCTGCAAACCTTTGCCGCCCTAACTATTAACATTTGTTTCATGTCCTCTTTTCATTAAGAATCCTTATTAACAACGTCTTTTATTATTAATGGGAATTCACATTTTTGTAATTTGAAAAAAAATTATGGTTTTTGATAAAAACTGCCTGTTTTTAATCAGAAAATTTTTTGTAAAAGGCTTGAAAATCCATAAATTAAAAATAAAATAAATTATTACAACACAAAAATAAAATAGCTCTGAACAAAGACCTATTTTACAAGATAAAGGAATTAAATGTTGTTACAAGACATTATAAGCTTCGAAGGTCTGGTTAGGGAAAAAAACTCTAAATGAGTAATTTCCAGATTTGCAAGTCTTTGAAATGCTCCTTGCGTCACAATTTTTGACGAAATTTTATAAAATTTATCACAAAGACTCCTATTATACATTAAAATAAAGTTATGTATCCATTTCAGGTTTAGACATCATTCAGATTATCAAAGTTTAACTTAAGCGTGGAAAAGTACAAAAATTTCACGAGAATTCAGAGTACAAGCATAAAAATATTTCCTAAAAATTAATTATTCAACGAAAGCACAAATCAAAACATAACCCTGATCAAAATGTATCAGCAATCTAAATGCAAAATTAAGGATAAGGTTAAAAATTGGATCGCAAGGAGCATTTTAAAAAACATAATAAAAATTTCAATTTTTTAAATATATAAAATAAAATTTTAAATATTTATAAAATTTTATAAGGTGTTTGAAATAGTTTTACTTTAATGAATATTTATGCCCAATTTCATATCTCTGAGGTAAAAATTTCAAAAATTGCTTTGTAATGTCCCCCATCCCCTTAATTTGCTTAATTTTTACGGGGTTTAAAAGAATGAATAAAGCCTAAGATATAATATAACGATAGTGTTAATAGTTGATATTTTAATTGGAAGTTCTTTAGTTTAAGAAAAAAATTATTGAGATTAACCCCTTTTCATTTTGTGAATTTCTTTGTTAGATTCAACTTTCTGTGTTAATAGTTGATATTTCATTTTGAAGTTATTTAGTTTAAGAAAAAATTTATTGAGATTAACCTGTTCAATTTGTGATTTTCTATATATGTAACACCTTTAAAAAGATTACAAAATGTGAAATAAAATTATTTAGACAACTCTTTTTGTGATTTTCGATGCCTATACAGTAAGAAACCAACGAGTGGGGTAAAGGTTTGCAGTGCGAACCTTTGCCCCACCGATTGGGGCAAAGGTTCGCAAACAGGTCTTTTGGTAAAATTAAAAATTCGGTGACTAAATATTTCGGGAAAAAATTCATTATTTTATAGAAGGTAGAGGAGATATCCAACTACAATACGAGTGACTTTTTGGGGCGATAGGATCTAACGGAGGCCCGTAAGAAACCCAAAACTCAAAACTGCAAACCTTTGCCCCCACCTACCCTACATATCCTCTTCATTACCTCGGTCCACATTTGTGGACCTTCGCTTCTTAGATTCTAAAAACATGCCATGAGAAAATTTGTAGTTCTAACCTCGCTGTTACATACGTGGATGTTCACGCTTTCTGGCAATTCTAATAGATGGCTGCAGTTGTACGGCGTTTGGGAAGAATTTCACATTACAGAAGTGATTTTCCAAAAATGGCGTCATATCAGAGTGCACGAAAACGTAAGTAATTTTCATTATTGTATAATTTAGTTATTCACAAAATAATTTTATTTCTTTAAACTTATTAGTTCTATCATCTGTATGAACATTTTTATTTTATATTAACCTAATATTAAAATCTAATATAGTCAAGAATATGCAAGTACACGTGTGTGTACCTTCGTACGTATGGCTAAATTGTGACTGTAATAGTGATCATGTGAAATCCCATTGTACTATGAGTATTAATTTTATATCTATTTAGTAATATTTTTATGGGTATTTCAGTTAAGTGATTAATGTTTAGGTACATCTAATACCTATCTTTCTGGATTGTTTTTCCATAATTTTGAAATTTTACCCCCAAAATTAGATAATTAAAAAAAATAATGTTAGCTAATTTTCAATATATTTAGATATTTTGCATGGTTTGCATAACTGAAATAGTTATGAAACTAAAATTTAATGTAATATTTGAATAATATTTATAATAGCATATAATTTTAAAAAATTAATGTTAGCTAATTTTGTAATGTTATATAATTTTTAGGAATACTGACTCAAGAGGAAATTGAAAATATTTTGCAGCAGAGTGACTTATCAGACATATCTAGTGATAGTGATGATGGTTGGCCCATTTCTAAAAAAACGACTATCAATGCGTCTGATATAGCTCTATCATGAGATAGCGATGATAGATCTACGGCAATTTGTGCCTAATAAACCTAATCCTCTTGGATTTAAAAATTTTGTTTTACCTGCAGTAGATGGCTTAGTTTTAGATTTTATTATCTACGATGGTAAACGATGTGTTCCTGTCGAAGATATGAGTAATTTGGGTGTAGGTGGTGGCATTGTTAAGCGTCTTTCTGAAGCTATTCCTCAAGATTCTACACATATAATTTATACCGATAGGTATTTTACTGGAATTAAATGTGCAGAATATCTTCTTGAACATAATATTTTCTTGACTGGAACTGTGAGGAATAATAAAATTGGAATCGCTCAACAGAAATTGAGAAGTGATAAAGAAATCAAGAAAGGTGCGTGGGCTGAATTAATTTGGGGATGATGAAAAATGTGTGTGTTGAAATGGAAGGACAATAAAAGTGTCACACTTTTATCAACATGTGTAGGAAGTGAACCAGAATCAAGCTGTCGTAGATGGTCTAAAGAAGAGAAGAAAAAAGTTAGGATACCTCAACCTGCCATAGTTCGTTCCTCCAATACTTCTATGGGTGGTACAGATCTTTGTGATAGGTACTTAGCCTATTATCGATGCACAGTTAGAACAAAAAAATGGCCAATCCGTGTATTTACTCATTTTGTAGATCTAGCAATCTCCAATTGTTGGATTCATTATGTACTCTATCATAAAGCAAATAAATTGACACATATGTCCCTTTTGAAATACAGAATGCATATTGCATTAGCACTTATAAAATATGAAGGAAACAAAAAATGTCGTTGCACGTAGAGGAAGACCTAGGATTTCTTCCTCAAGCTCAGAAGAGGATGATATTACAAGAAAACAACGCAAAATTATAAATCAACCCTTGAAAGCAATAAGTCTTGATGATGTGGGACATTTTCCAAGATATATGGACGATAAGAACGCTTCAAAATGTCGTTTAGCAGGATACAAATCGAGAACAAGAGTTATGTGTATTAAATGCAAAATGTACTTATGTATCCTAAAGAACAATTGCTTTGAGAAATACCACACACAATAAGACATTCTATTTGCTAATGTATAAATGTTTAAAAACACAAAAAAAACATTGTGTGCGTATTTTAGCAACACGAAATAAGCCATAAACTGTGCATTTGAATTTTTTGTCATAGTGTAATATGTCAATAATAATTAGTTGTACTTTTTCATTTGAAATATTAAAGCATTGTACTTAGATAAAAATTCAGATTTTTTTAAAATTTGATTTTCTTTCTAAACAATTATTAAATACATTCATTATTATACTTAAATTAACTATAATACAATAATATGTATATTTGTACCTGATTTAGATACTATTTATCATTTGGAATATTTAAGTATTTTTACTTTGTTAAAACCTGAGGTACACATAAGTGTACCTAAAATTATTGGCCCCCTAACAGTAAAATTTATGTTTTCTCTATTTTATTATGACTTATGAAGGTAAAACAGAAATTTGGAACTGTTAAATATTTTTTTGAAATAATCTTTTATACTTCAGTAGTGAAGAGGATAAGCATACTTCTCTTTTCTGGAGTCTTCCAGAAAGCATTTCAAATGTCATCACGAGAAAAGAGATCCTAATTTATAAACGACTTATACAAAACATATATATTTCTCATTTCGTTTCTCGTAAAATGATTTCAAAATTTTTCACCAAACGAACACAATATATAACACATTACACATAAGAATTAAGGTAGAACAGAAAGAGAGTAGTAATTGTACTTCGTATTAGAGAAAAAAATTTTACACCTTGGGGCATTTTTCAGTTTTTAAAAAATGCATTATTTTAAAACTTAAATTATTTGGGGAAAATCTGGCATAGTGGGTTTTAAATGCTCATAAATTCCTGTGGTGGACGAATTATAAAATGAATCCCATTGAAAGGTGCAGAAGAGTTCAAGCCATCTGAAAATACCATTTTATTAGATTTTATCAGCATTTATGTAGCTGTCAACAGTAGACACACAAAGCGTTCCAAGTTTCATTAAATCTATTAACTTGCAATAATTTCAAACAAAACAAATCTCCATGTTCAAATTAGATACAAAATCAGATGGAGAATTAAAAATTTTCTAACTAGTACATGTTTTCCGATAACGAACCATCTCTTGGGGCTACTTTTCGAATTAGCTATCTAATCGCTAGGGAGGCAGAAGCATATAGTATACTATTGCTGAAAAATTAATGAAACCTTGTCTTATAGATGTAAATTCTTGAAAACTTGGAGATAATTTCGTTAAAGACATAACTAGCATACCACTTTCTGATACTACAATGGCAAGGTGAAAAAATTAAATGGCACAATACTGTGAACATGAACTTTTGTGTCAATTAAAATCTTATTCGCATCGTTTTACGTTGCAATTACATGAATCTACAGATGTCGCTGGCTTAGCTATTTTGATTGTATTGGTTCGTTACGTTTTTAATTCTTCAATCCAAGAAGATATGCTTTTTTTGTAAACCACTTATGGGAAGAAATACTGGAGAAATTTTTTTTAAACATATTCATACATGCAAGAACATGAACTAAGCTGGGATTTATGTTCACATATTTGCACTGATGGTGCAAAATCTTTATTAGGCCGAGAAAAAGGAGCTATATAACGAATTATTGCAATACCTCCACATATTGAACATTCACATTGTTGTCTTCATCGTCATCAGTTAGTAGCAAAAATAATGTCAAAAACATCAAAGAACATTTTGGATAAAGCGGTACAGATAATGAATTTTATGAAAAAAGAATTAAATTCAAGATTATTTAGATTATTATGCGAAGAACTATCTAGCACCAGAGCCTGACTAAGGCAGGGGCATACGGGGCAGTTGCCCCGGGCCCCCACATCAGAGGGGGCCCCCAAATCGAATAGAAAGTTTAGTAATAAGTATTAAGTTCTTCATTACTGAAGTAGTGAAGCAGAGGGGGGCCCCAAAGAAGTTTTTGCCCCGGGCCCCAATTGGGCTAAGTCGGGCCCTGTCTAGCACACATAAAACCTTGTTGCTACATGCGAAAGTGCGATGGTTAACGTGTGGTAAAATCTTAAATAAATTTTTCTTATTAAAAGATGAAATTAGAATTTTTTTAAATGATCGTAAACATGAATATGCTCAAAATTTAAATGAGGAAATATAGTTACAGTTATTGGCATATTTGGCGGATGTATTTACAACTTTAAATGAATTAAATAAATCTCTTCAAAGCCTAAAAGTTCATATTATTAAAGTGAACAATAAAATCAATGCTTTAATTTTAAAATTAGATTTGTGGGAATCTTATGTGAAAAAAATAATACGCAATGTTTTAAAAAGCTAAGTGATTTTCTAATCGAAAATGGAATAAATTTGAATAAAGTTGTTAAAGACATAATTCAGGAGAATATTTTACAATTAAAAACCACTATCAGGGATTTTTTCCTCAACAAGAAGAGTCCCATCACTGGATTAAAAATCCATTTCAAAATTTCTATAAAAATCAGAATTTATTACTGACAGAACAGGAACAACTGATTGAACTATCAACATATTCTATGTTAAAATGCAGATACGAACGAGAAGATCTTGATTTTTGGTTAAAAATTGACATGGAATATCCTCAAATTTCTGCAGAAGCTATAAAAGTCTTAATGTCCTTCGTTACAACATATTTGTACGAAAAGTCGCTTTCAACATATGTCGGAACAAAATCAAAATACAGAAATAAATTAGAAGCTGAACATGAAATACGTTTACAAATAATGACAACAGAACCCGACTTTAACGTTTTATGCAAAAAAAAGGAAATTAATCCCAGTCATTAAAACTAAAAATTTTATTTGTACATATTAACTTTATTTTGTTATACTTTATTAACTTTTATTATAATGTAATAAAAGAATATTAAAACGTTTTTCTTTATATGTACAACCTAGATTGGGAATATTTTATTGTTTATGATCCCGGGTTCCGTGAAATAATTTTATACTCATAAGAGTTCCTTAAATTAACAAAGTTTGAAGACCTCTGACTTAGAGAATGAGAGAAACAGTATTACTATTCTATCCAGTGGATCTCGAAACTCACTAGCAAGCACAAAATAAAATTAATGTGTACAACCGGAAATAATCCCTCCACCCCATCAGCTTCAGATCTGTAAATAGAACCCCGCTGGACACGGAGGCTGAAGGTCGAGGGGGAAGGTAGGTAACTTCCCACACTTCAATGAGGGGAGGAGTTTGAGGTGAAAACTCACGTTTTACAGCTGGAAACAAAAAATTATTATTTAGAATGCTAGTTACCTATTACACCCAAAAAATGCCAAAAATATCTTTAAAAAAGCCCGAAGTTTCAAGATTTGCGTCTTGTTTTCCAAATTTTAAAATTATTATCAGTTATTTTGTTACAGAGCATTTTAGCAAGCAATGTCTCTCGTTTTGGAAATTTGAAAATGTAACTTAATTTAAAAAATATTTTGAATAATAAGGAAAAAAAATTTAGCAAATCCCCGCATTTATTTTGGAAGTCTACTTTCAGATTCCAAAAACATAATTCAAAAATATTCACTAGGGAACCCGGTATGCGAAATGTTATTTCGCCATTCATTAACATTGAATCGTACATCTGTGAGGTCTACTGATGCACCCCCTCAAGCCCTAGGTGCACACCAATAAATCTTTCTTTTTTATGCTCAAATTTTAAGGGGTTTAGCTAGCCCCCCCCCCAAAAAAAAACCACTGTATCTCTGGAACCATAAGGTCTGGGAAGCTGAAATTTTGTTGGTTAGTTTCCCTTAAGCCCTAGGTGCACACCAATAAATCTTTTTTATTTTGTTCAAATTTTATGGGGTTTAGCCCCCACCCCACCCCCCAAAAAATAAATAAACCCACTGTATCTCTGGAACCATAAGGCCTGGGAAGCTAAAATTTTGTTGGTTGGTTTCCCTTAAGCCCTAGGTGTACACCAATAAATATTTTTTTTTAGTTCAAATTTTAAGGGGTTTAGCCCCCCCCCATAGAAAAGAAAGAAATCCACTGTATCTCTGGAACCATAAGGCCTGGGAAGCTGAAATTTTGTTGGTTGGTTTCCCTTAAGCCCTAGGTGCACACCAATAAATCTTTTTTTAAGTTCACATTTTAAGGGGTTTATCCCTCCCCCCCCCAAAAAAAAACCGACTGTATCTCTGGAACAATAAGGGCCTGTTCACATAGGAGTCCGTTGCGTTGCGTTAAGGAAAAGGTGACGTTGAGATGAAAATAAACCAATCATAGGCGTTAAAAATTTCATTGCTAATCGTTTGGAGGGATATGATTGGTTTATTTTCGTCTCAATGTCATCTTTTCCTTAACACAACGCAACGGACTCCTATGTGAACAGGCCCTTAGGCCTACGAAGTTGAAATTTTGCATGGCGGTTCCTCTTAACTTTGGGAGGGGGGGAGGGGGGTTAAAGTTGACTTAATGTTCGGTAGGAAAAAAAATTCCTAAGGAAATTACCCATCCCAAAAGAAAGTTTCTCTTCTCAAAGTGAGGAAAAATCCCTATCGAAACCGTTTTTTGGTTGAGCCGCTGCGGATATTGATGGAAATATTTTGCTAAATTAGAAAAATAATTCTTAGATAATCTTCCCTGGTAATATCCTCTGCTAAGCTCCTGGATCCTGTTTCGTCAACCAATCAGGTTTCGGGACACATTTTGCTCTTGATTAGTAGTTAAGCTTAATCTTTTTTAAGCTCTGTAATACAAATTCATCATCTTGCTTCCATTTTCGGCCTATTTTCAAGCACGGGTTGCTTTATAGTTCTTTCCCATCTTGGGTTTGATCCCAGCGTTTAATATCTTTGCTGCTCGCGGTCCTCCGTGGCTCGTCTTCGACTTTTGAGAGTTTAATCTTTATATTGTGCTTTTTATCTTATCTTATATTGGAACATTTTATTTTGACATGTCTTGCTGATTTAATATTGTGTTAACTTTAACTTACTAAATTCTAATGTTTTTATTTTTATTTTTGTAGCTTCTTTAATTTATTTTGTAACTTTAAACTTTTTTTTTCTTCTTTTTTTAACTTTAAGGCAATCGCTCTTCTTGGACCATGCGTCAAAAGCCTCAGTGCTTCCCATATCCATACCGAGGGTAAAGGGCTTTCTTAAGCCCGACTTGGAACCTCACGAAAGCTTTTTGATCCTTGACATATCTTTGGTGTTAGAAGTCGAGATGCCTTATAAAACCAGAGTTTTATGACGGATTTAAAACCAAACTATCTAAAAAAAATTACTTATATTTTCAGCTATATATTTATGGAGTCTGAAACTGACACTGCAGACACTTTCTTCTTTTTTTTCTCTCTCTTTTGTTTATTTTTACAACTTCTACTCTTACTCTAAATCTAAAATGGCTGCGCCCATGAGATATGCATTGTGCAGGTCTTTTAAATTTCTTTCTAGGAGATCATTTTATTATGTTACAAGTTCATTAAAAACCTCCCGCTTAGTTCCGAAACAAGGTATAAATACCTGTCGATGACAGCTTAAATTTTTTTTTTGTAAATCCCTGTGAATTTTATAATGAATGTTTACCAGCACAACAGTAGTGAAGTACACTGAATAGTAATTATCTAAATTTATCATTTTCTCATTGAGAGGAAAGAAATATATAATTGAAATGCGTATTCAAAGTTTTCCTGCTGAATATTGTGTTCTTTGTTACTCAAATATTGTTCAAGCTGTTATTGTTCAAATTCTGTTTAAGCCGGCATTGTTACCGGCTTATACAGTGCTTGAATATTACAGAGTAATGTTAAAACTAATTCAAACAAATTGATATACAACGTTTGACAAGTCTAATTTGAGAACCTTAATTAAGTAATGGTATTAAATGCAAGGAATCTGTCTACTATGTCATTGACTGGGAGATATGATTCTACAGAGTATTTATGTTGCGTGTGAATCCCCTATAGGTTGGTTAGAGAAAAAAAAATGTCCATGACAAGGGACTGATTCACTACTAATAAAATTTCTTACGATAAACATTCTGATTGTTAAAATAAAATCAGATGTTGAGTGGTAAAAGACATTTACTGGTGTGGGACTCATCATTTACAGATTCTGAAACAGCATGTTCTTAAGGTGTTCTGTGGTTTACTGAATAGTCTTTTGACGTTTTATATTTTGGATTTTCTTTACTATATTTTTTTTTAGTTATCTTTCCACTAGTATTTTGGTTAATTATTCATTTATAAAATGATTGAATATTTTCTTAAAGTTAGTCCTTATATATTCTATTTCAGTTTTGTGAATTTCAAGAAATAGTAAAATATCAGTGATGTTTACTTAGTAATTGTTATTTTACTCTATCATTTTATAAAAGTAGGAATTTTTTATTAGTAATACATGTTGATACAAGGAGGACAGAAACTTTTTGTCTAGAAAAAGGGTTGTTTTTTTTATGAAAAATTTTGTTAATCCCATTTAAATATTATGTATTTACAAAATATCAGTGTATCATACTATTGTAATACCTGAATTTCATTTGCCTCCATTTTAAGTACATCCATAATGATAAAAAAATTCATTAAAATATTATTTTCAACAGCATCCACTGAATTACCATTGTCCAGACAGTTCCAGACATGCAGTATCAGATGTTCTCAGCAAGAAGCTGCTCAAGATCAAGATTATCACACAATTATCAAAGATACCGAGCATGCTGATGGTAAATGAAACTTATCAGTCATGTAACTTCTGAATAATTTTCATAGTAGCATTTAAGGTTAATTTTAATGTTTATAAAACTTTTTTTTAAAATCAAATCTTTTAAGTTTTATAACTGACACATTAAATATTTCATAATCTATGTCCTAAATCTTATTAAAGTGCTTTAAATTTGTAATTTAAAAAAACAAGTAAACCTTTTCAAATATTTTTTAAGGAAGGATATCAATTTTTCATACAGGTTAAGGCCCGTATGTCGATCAAACACTTACGAGAGCTAAGCTCTCGCAAGGCCCCTCCCTTCTGCAGAGGGGTGAAAAGTGAGATGCAGAACAAACAGCGAGAGCTTTTTCTCTCGTAAATACAAACGTCACGTGATCAAAACTTGCGGCTAGTAGGGAGCTCTCGTAGACCCGTCTTTTCTCTCGCAAAGCCGGAATAGTCATTCGCTTTGCGAAGGAGAAGGATGTTATCCCTTTCTTTAAGCAGGGAATGGATATTACAAGATACGGATAATCTACTTGAGATGGAAGATGAGGTTTTTATTACAAAAATTTAGACTGCAAACATGAATTTATGTGTTTATTACATTTTTTCTACAACATCTTCTTCAGCATTTATGAGCTCTAAAAGCTTATTATTTCTGACTAACAACTTATTTTTGTCTTCCATTATTTTAATTAATGTTTCTAAATTTTGATTAATTTTTAGCAGAATTCCTTGCCGGGATGTTGTTTCGATTTCTTGCACCATAGTTTTTTGGGTTTGAAGAGCCTCAGCTTCAAATTTATTTAACTCAGCTGCTTCTCTTTTTCTTATTAAGGCTAGATGCCTCCTGCCACGTACTGTTGAACTGTCTAGAAAATAATAAAAAATACATAGTAAATGAGATAGCACATGGAACAGAACTATTATTTCGTACATAAAAATCAACATAAGTTATTTCATAGAAGTTATTGTCACAGATTATATAGTAAAACTGCAAATAATTACGTCGAAGAGTTCTATGCAGGCATTTACATAAAACTATGTATGTTACGTAAAACATACAATTGTTTAATTTCTATAAAGTATGGTACTATAAAATTTTTAAATATCTCCAACAATTTCAGTCTGAAATTTATATTTTAAAACTTGTTACAAAAATTTGATTTAAATTTATCAAAATCCAAATAACTTACTTGATGATTGAGCAATATGCCAAGACTTTGTTTCTGCTGTTTTAGTGGTAGTTACAATCTTAGGTATTGTAATTCACTTTGAATAACAACAACTTTCTGGGGGGGGGAATTAATTAGTATAAATAGCAAATAATTTTGCTTTAAATTTATTTAAAAAATTCAAATTTTTCAAAAGCATTATGAAACAAACATTCATTTTGTTAGTTACTATAGCTATTTTGTTCTCTAGGATTTTTCTTAGCTTTATGATTATTAAATACATAGTTGTATTTAACAATCATAAAGCTAAACATAATTCTGATATGACTGAGCATTGGCAGTAATCTTTTGAAGCACAATTATTAAATTTATATTTGCTATTTAAGTGTATAATGTCATGGTCTCAATCCCCACCCTCAAATATTAATAATGCAGTGATCTTTATCTGGTAACAAAGCCTCCAGCAACAAAATATTTTGTTCTTTGTTTAATGATTAACTAACAGCATTTTTAAAAATTTATAATAAGATTTATAAACAAAAATAGAAATATGATATTATTGTACACAAATGCTTCCGCACTCGGGAGGAGAAAAAGGGGGGGGGGGGCTTGACCATATAAGGTTTCCGTACACATCTTGATGTCATCATTTGCGGAAGCGCAAACTGTTTGATCAGCATAGCTAAAATGAGTGCTCTCCCCCTACTCTCGCAAACTACTCCCGCTTGCGAAGCGAGAGTTACATCTTTCAACCGTTTGTTCTGCATACGGGCCTAAGAAAGGATGTCTTTTCTAATCGTAAATAAGTTTCATTGATTAATAGTGTAATAGCCAATTGATCACACAGAGAGGTTTTGAGAAACTTCAAATTACAGTCCTAAATCCTACTTTTAGATTTTCCTCAACATATCTTTTTGTTTTGAAACTATTTTCCTGGAAATTGTTCATTCAGTAAAATGGGTTTTTCAATGCTATATCTTATTCGATGCAGGTGTTTTAATAGACAGTCATGGCCAGTAACAAGATGAAGGGCAGCCACTGATTTCTTTCTAGGCCATAACAGAATGTCCAAAACCCCACCAATCCACAATTTTTGAAAATTCCTTTCAGTAACATCTTTCCAAAAAGCTTTTCTGTAATAATTATTTACTAATCTTTTCACAGTATGAAATGGAATGGAATTATCACTTATTTGTAGAATGTTGGCTCCTTTTTTAAATCTGCACTTTCATTTCCATGGTGCCACAGTATGATGGTATCCATTGTATGGCGACTTCTTTGCCATTTTTAATTAGATTGTTTAATAACTGACGACATTTTAAAATAACTGACATAGGAGATTAAAAAGAAGAAATTGCTTGAAGAGCAGCTTTAGAATCAGAGAGGATAACAACCTTTGAAAAATGTTCTAAGTGGCATTGGAGATGGGACAGGGCTAATATGTATGGCTGCAACCTCAGCATTGAAAGCATTCTTGTTCCTTTTGACAGGGTGCTGGACGATGGCCGAATAGCTAGGGCGCTGGCATTCAGTACCGGAGTCTGTGGGTTCGAGTCCCACTCTTGGCATGGATGTTTGTAGCCGTTCGGAATCGGCTTTAAGCTGTAGGTCCCGGTCTAATTAGCCCTCGTGTAGCAAAAAATGACCGTAGCGCTCCAAACCAAACCAAACCAAACCAAACCAAACCAAACCTTTTGACAGGGCTGTAGAATGAGAAAAGTTTGCAAAAGATGCCAACACCTGCATTGATGCTGTTAGCCAAGATAGAGCCATCTGTAAACACATGTAGCCTCTCGAGAGCTCACACATTCACTCTTGAGATATAAAGCATTCAAGGTCTCCAAAGACATAGATTTTAAGACCTGGTCATCTGTCTCCCTCTTGAAGATTTCATGAAGCAGATTTATTTTGACTACATATTCTTTTTTATCAGTTGGACATTGTAGCTTAATAAAATTCTCTGCCTCCCAACCTAGGCCCAGCTGATCTATAACTGGAAGCACTCCTTGAAAAAACCCTCTCTGGCATTTAAGGTTTTTCTCAGTCGATGAAAGGGGGTAGTTCCACAGGGAAAAGCAATCTAGTTCTCATAAAAATTTTCCCCTTAAGATCAGTGCTCTTTCTTCCACAATGGATTTGATATCCATATGCTGTATGGATAGTTAAAGTGCATCAACTGGAGTGGTTTTAATAGCATCAGTGATGAGCCGGAGGGCCTGGTTGTGAAACTTTTTAAGAGTGTTGATCACTTCATTATATGCTGCCACAAGGGACTCGTAGCAATAAGTGATAAGGGGCAGAATATAGGAGTTTTATGTCAAATTAAGAGAGGTTCTAGAAAACCCCATTTAGATCCAGTAATTCTTTTCACTCCTTAAAAAACTATAAAATTTAAAATCACATTATTAATTTCACCACTCCTTAAAAAAACTATAAATTTTAAAATCACATTCAAGCTGTGATTTTTTTTGTTTGTTTATTCAATAACTTTTTGAAATCTAAATGCACACATGATAATTTAATTAAATTTGAGCAAAAATTTTTTTCTATAGGTGCTTCTGAAAAACTAGAATTTCAAGCAGAAACACGAATGCTTCTAGATATAGTTGCTAAGTCTTTATATTCTGATAAAGAAGTAAGTATATCATTGTTTTTAATGAATTGTTTCAATTATACTTTTTTATGATTTCATCTGGACTGAACTCAGACATAAAAAAAAATAAACAGTTTTGATGGTATATTAAAAAAAAGCATGTATGTATTTGTACATATAGAATAAAGAGAGAATTCAGGCTACTTCACTGCTATTTAAAATTAGTGGTTAAAAATATGCTTGTTGTTTTGTTCTTTTGAATCCTGTCTTCTGAATTTTGTTACCATTATTTTGTTACTATTATTTTCATACCATTAAATCACTTTTAAGTCCCTGTGACAGGGTTTGGAAGAGTGATGCTGATCTAAACATTTAAAACTAAAACTGATATTCCAAAAGTTTCAATTTTATTTTTATAATTGTGAAAGGCTTTAAAATATCATAATTAGAATGATACTGATTTTTGATATATGTAATCTAGATTAAAATTTTGAAGAGTATTATTTCTAGATGGAGTAGTAAGTTTAGATCCTTAGACTTTCATTGAATTGATAAATTAGATAAAAACTGTCTAATTAATTACTGCTATTCAACAAATTGTATGCGAATGCAACTGAAATAGTGTACCCATTTTGGATCCCAAGATGGATTGTGTGTTTTGTGGAAACTATAAAGAGAAGTCATTTTCATGTATTTTCGTTTTTAGCCAGTAAGATCAATAAGAAAGTGTATGTGCCAGATAGCTCTACAATAATTTTTGGCTAAAAGTAGAAAAATAATTTCTGTGTATTAGTAATGAGGGATTTTAATATAATGTATAACTTGGGATTTTATTTATGCTATGTTGACTGGCTAGGTGAAAATTAATAGACCAAAATATCAGCAGTGTGTGTCATGCTAAAGGAAAAAGAAAATAAGAAATGAATAAGTTATAAGAAATATATATAGAGGCTTCTTATGTGTAAATATGTTTCTATATCATATACACTACAGAAATAATTCTTTTCAATATATTTTATTCTAATTTTATGAATTTTTTTTCTTTTTTAGGTATTTGTAAGAGAACTCATTTCAAATTCAAGCGATGCTCTAGAAAAGCTGAGATATACTCAGTTAACCAGCGGAAATACACCTGATAAACCTCATGAAATACATATAGCTACTGATAAGCAAGCCAGAACATTTGTTATACAGGTATAATTTTATCACAAATCACGTTTTCAAGGTATATTTTAATAAGTTATGAAAATAGATATT
This sequence comes from Dolomedes plantarius, assembly GCA_907164885.2. Taxonomy (NCBI): domain Eukaryota; kingdom Metazoa; phylum Arthropoda; class Arachnida; order Araneae; family Dolomedidae; genus Dolomedes; species Dolomedes plantarius. Next base: position 93,356,671 of record OU015495.1, read on the forward strand.
TTGCTAAACATATAAAAACAAATATTTATCATCAACAGATATTTGATGACAAATTTTTCTTATATATTTTTATCTTATATTTTTACAAGCTATTAATGCAAATGCATATTAAAAAAATATATTGTATTTTGAAATTATTTTTTACTCTTTGAATTATAAATATTAGTGGCTGAAGATTTGCGTCTTCAGTCAGTATAATGAAACTTACAAAAATATTGAAGTAATTGAAAATAGACAAAATGTTAAATTCTTATAATATGACATAAACATCAGGTATTTAAAGTTATTAAAATTATTCAATGAAAAGTAATTGTTCATTTTTTCAAAATCATTGTTTTGTGTATGATGATGTACTAAATTAGTGAGACAATTGTATTTATTACATCTTTTTAACTCTTCTTGAGTACATGGGCTAAACTTAGAAAAGTTCATCAGTATTTCTGTCTCTATACTGTATATGAATAACAAAATTTATAATTAGGAATGTTATTCAAAAGTAGATCGAAGAGTAGTTGTAATTATGGATTATTTGGGAAGGATGTATTTGTCAGTGAAACAGATTCCCTTCTATTACAAGTAGTAATATTGCTCATTGTACTTTAGTAAGTTGAAGTAATTTTTTATGATGTATAAAATTTAAAGTAAGAAAAGTTTGATTTGATAAAAAATTGATGTCAAAATTATCAAATATTCTTCAGATAAAACTTTTAAAATTAATGAACGAATCTTGTTATTACATGTGAACATATATGTAATTTTATCAGTGTAATAATGAGCCTGTGTGACAGAGAGTTTGAACTTTTAACTTGATAGAATCTGTGTAGTTGACACTTTCATCGTCAGTTACTGTTATTGTTCCTGGTTGTATATAAAATGCTATAACAGGCTTTAATCATTTACAAAGTTTTTACAAGCAATTGTTAGTTGTTTTAATTAGCTTGTAATGAGTAGTATATAATCACTTGTGCTTATGATTTACTCATTTTAACAGGATACTGGAATTGGTATGACGAAAGAAGAAATGATTAGCAGTCTAGGAACTATAGCTCGATCTGGATCTAAGGTATTTTAAAAATACTTATTTTTAGATTTCTATTTTCCAATTTTTATAAACTATATGTTTAAATTCATGTATCAGTTTCTTATGTAATTGATTTATTTTGTAAAATATTGTAAAAAATTATGTTTCCTATAAGTAGGTACTAGTATCATGTGTGGTTTGTGTGTTATTTAATTTTAGTGAAACAATGCATTTTTAAATGAGCAGCCTTTATTTATCTGATTCCCTTGAAACAGTGTATATTCATACTTGAACCTATAATTGCTAATAGATTACCCACTCCACTATGGTATCATTAGGTTTTTAATTACATTGCCAGGCATAAATGCCATGTATGAATGCTTTCTAACATAATGTACTTCAAGTAGACATTAAGTTTATTATTATTAATAGAATTATTCCCTGGAAGAGAGGGGACTTAGTATCTTCTCATGAAGTATCTGGGGATACTTCATGAGATCCCCCTTCATGGGTATCTCATGAAGTAAGTTGGATGTACTTCAGATACTTCATGTCCCCAGATACTTCATGGATCTATCCCCATGAAGTATCTGGGGATTTAAAACTTTCTTCTCATTTTTAGCTTTTTCCAAACATTAAATTAATCATTTTAGCTTATTCGAGACTATTCAAAGACCACAGAAAAGGAAATGTAGACTGTGGTTGTGATTTTAAGTTGTACATGTATTCATTATTGGTCATCCAGTAATCTGATTTTCTAAACACTGATAATCTGGTTAGGGTGGCTACCTAAAATGTACTTCCTATCCTTATGTACACTGGTGAAATTAAGAGAACTTGCAGACCTGGTCGATTATCTCTAGAACTACTGTACCAATTTTAATGAAATTTGATATGTACATACATTGATACAATACAAAACAAATAACCATTCAATAATTGTAATACTCACGCATGATCATGTGTAGCACTCGTTGGAGTTGGAAGGTATGAAACAGCGGTTGCAGAATAAACAAAAAAATGGGTTAATAGGGGGTATGGTCCCCTCTTACAGATATACAGGTCTCGCAGCATGATTTCATACTTGAAATAAGGCAGTTTATCATTTCCTGTGGCAATTGGTCCCACTCATTCAGCAACGCTGTCTTCATTCCCTGGATGGTTCTCGGAGGGGGGTTGCGAGTTGCAATTGCCCTCCCCAGAGCATCCCAGACATGCTTTATAGGGTTAAAGTCTGGAGATCTGGCTGGCCAATCCATCTGGCGAATATCCTCACTCTCTAGAAATTCGTCGACCAGAAGAGCTCTATGTGGCCTCGCGTTATCGTCCATTAAAATGAACTCAGAGCCAACTGCACCCCTGAAAAGGCAAACATAGGTCTCCAAGACCTCATCCCTATACCTTACACCAGTCACAGTGCCTCTTTCAAAGACATGGAAAGGTGTGTGGCCATCCAACATGATGCCTGCCCAGACCATTAAACGTCCTCCGCCATAATGGTTGATTTTGCGAACATTGGAGGGTAGGTAGCGGGTCCCTGGTTCTCTCCATATGAACGTATGGCGAGAATCGGTGTTTAGGCTGAACCGGGACTCATCAGTGAAGAAAATGGTCACCCATTGATCCATACTGCAATCTCTATGCTCTCTGCACCATGATAAATGGATTCTCCTGTTCGTAGAAGTGAGCGGGACGCAGACAGCAGGTCTTCTTGCAAACAACCCTCTCTCATGAAGTCTTTTGGAAACAGTCACCCTTGATACACGGGTTACTGTGGCTGCATACAAGTCGCGAGAGCTCAGAAGCTGTAGCACTCCTGTTATGCCTCGCTATAATCAACAAATTGCGATCTTCTCTGGCCGTCGTGGCTCTTGGACGACTTTGCCCAGGCTTTCTTTTGATGGATCCGGTATCCTGGAATTGTTTCCATAAGTTACGCACGACGCTGGGCGTTAAATTGAACTCTCTACAAATTTGGACTTCAGATTGGCCTGCTTCTAGCCTCCCCACAATTCACCACCTCATTCCATCATCTAAACGTTGGTGGTTACTCATTTTTACTGTTACAATTTGAAATTAACCGATTGCTGCAAAATAACACCAAGAAATTCGCCGAGGTGTGCTAGCGAACGAAATGAGTCTTAACTTATGCGCACTTATAAAGCCTGTTTCTCTACTGGCTCTGCCTACACACACATGTACGCTTACGTATTTGACGTACAAGATTTGCATTTTTGTCTAGAAGCAGTGGTTGTACATTAAGTTCAGTTCTTTTCATGAAATTCGATAAAATATGCAAATTCTCTTAATTTATTTCGCCAGTGTATTAAAAAAAATTAGAGATTTAGAATTTTCAGTTTATACTGAATGGGAAATTAACAGCTTGATACAACTAAAATGTTAAGGTGGAGTTTTAGTAACAACTAATAGTTCTTGACTAATTTCCATAATATTACACAGGATAGAAACTACTCCTATTGCACTCATATTCATCTCTGTTTGAATTTTTTAGTATCTGTAGTTTTTCCCCTTAATAATTATTATATGTAGAGGATATAGAGGGGTTTGTGTTGAATTTGAGGTACGTTTAAAGATAGTTTGAGTTTATAAAAATTAATGGATTTATATGTTAAATATACTAGTGTAAGTCATCCATAAATCAATTAGCCTACTTGTCAGCAATGTTATAAGCTTATTAAGCTTCTATTCACTCCTGCTTTCATGATAAGAGCATGCTATGATTTTTGATGTTCTCATAGAATGCTGCATAAATATAGCTCAGTTTCCAGAAGAAAGTTCAGTACAAAACTTTTTATGAATTTCTAAGTTTTAGACTGAACTGCAGAGTGGCATTTCTTTAACTTCAGTAATTGAAGGTCCTCTAGAGCTCAATATCAAGTGAAAAAGTTATTAAATCATTAAGTAAGTTATTACCGCTAGAAAGACAGGATTTTTTATAAAAAAATTGTTAAATACATTAAATTCTGAACTATTCCATACCAATATATAATAAATTAGTATATATTTAGATATATTTGTATGCAGGTATACCAGGCTGACAACCTGGTATGGTTTATCAGTTAAAAACATGCAGTCCTTATTTTTCAGCACAAATATTTCCAAAGAGCCAATATTTCTGTTATTTGCAAAAGGGGGAAGAGGCGAAAAGTAACTAACATTTTTCTGGAATTATTTTAAAAATTTCTGCCTTTTTTCTATATTGCTGTCAAATTGACGACTTTTAGTTTTAGTAGGTATACAACACATTTTCTCCCCCTCTTTACTATTGAATATAATTTTGTAAATGTGTGGGCATATTTCACATAAGATTAAAAAAAGTCATAAAATTTCAGAAGCCTGAGGGCATAAATACAGACATAGAGCTCAATAGTATGTCTGAAATAGTCAAAATGACAGTAGCCGTCTTTCTAGATTTAAGTAAGTAGGTATCAGTGAAATCAATGTCTTGTAATATAATGTTAAAATATTTTTAACTAATTGGAACACATTACAATAAGAATGAATATATATATTGCCTTTAAATATACTCTGCCTATGGGTAGACGTATATTTAACTATAATCAGGTTTCCAAAAATTTTTCCGAGTCAATAAATTTAACTTGTGTTTGTCATCTGCCCATTTACAATAGTTATTTAGATACGACACATGGTCATGTAATAACAGGCAATTTGGATATTGTGGAAAATGTAGCACTGCGAGAGTTGATGAATTTGGGAACTAAGTTTAGATTACCTAGTACTAATAATAATAAGAAAATAATAAGTTTCTTAAATGCTGATTTAGATAAATTTATTTACAAAATAGCAGTTAATTACTCTATGCCTACAGAAGCATTCAACCCATGGAAAATTAATTTACTAAAACTAGTAAAAGCTAAATTACCCAATAATAGTAATAACATTAATAAGTCCTATAAACACTTTAAAGCTGCTATTACAAAATTTCAAGATGACTTTATAGTCACTTATGTAGATAAAGCAGCCAACAACTATGCTATAATTTGTAAAAAATATTTTGCCATATATTTAAAAAAACAGCTAGAAAATAGTGATCTTTTTCAGCCATTAAAAGATACTACTAGTATTATTATTAAGAAAATAATAGCAAAATATAAACTACTAGGTATTTCATCTAACAATTATCTTTTTTCTTATATTACTTTAGTTCCTAAATTTCATAAAACACCTATTGCTTTTAGAGCAGTAACCTGTGGTCACAACACTTATGCTACAAAAGCAAGTAAATTATTATTAAAGTACCTTAAATTAATCTATAAAAATATAACATCTGGTGTTTGTGGTATAATTGATAATAACTATAGTCTAATTAGAAAACTACAAACATTAGATAACTGTAAATATATAGTAACTTATGATTTTAAAGATCTATTTAATAATATTGATATAATTGATTTAAATAGAATAATCATAATGTTAGTACAAAATAATATACAATACTTAAGCAACGAAATTAAACTAACTCGTTTCAATAGGCTCCTAGAATTAGTAACTAAACATAATTACATAGTTCATAATAATAGTATATACTTACAGTCCAAAGGTGTACCACAAGGTGGTAGTGCTTCAAGTATGCTAGCTAATTTATACTTATATTATTTTGAAATTAATAATATAGAAAATAGCAATTACAATATATTTAGATACATAGATGATATAATAGTAATTAATAAAAGTAATAACCCTATAGACTTAAATTTTTACCCTCCTAATCTGGAACTAATTAAAAATAGCCATGATAATAATAATGTAAACCTTTTAGATATTAATATTAAATTAAGTACTCACAGTAAATTTACTTTCGACTTATACGACAAAAGATCTGACTATAATTTTAATATTGTTAAATTTCAAAATTATCTAACCTGTTTACATAAATCTGTTTTTAATAACATTATTGTAAATCAGTTAGTTCGTATAAATAGGCTATGTTCTAAAGACAATAGGATTAAGCATATTATAGACTTGAAAGCTGTGCTAACTCGGAATAATTACCCAGTAAGTCTTTCCAAAAACATAATTGGTTGTTTTTGTTTTAATGAATAGTTTGTTCTGTTGCATTAATATGTTAAACATAACAATAGATTAAAATAGAAAAAATAACTACTAAAAATAAAAATAAAAATCATAAGTAAAATAAAATAATAATAAAATTAACTCATAGTAGTAATAATAATAAAAGCTAAATAATTAAGGGAATAATAGTCTTAAAATACAGTAACCTAAGTAAGTCTGTAACTGAGAATCCACTACCTCATTGGTTGCAAGTTTTATGACGTCAGTCATCTTGCGGTTACAAGTTCTTAACTTCCACTCTGACTAGTGCCAGGCTTGGTGTTCTTTGGTTAAGTACTTTTAATCAATCTTAATTCATTTATTAATCATTTCTTCTGTTAATAATGGATTGTACGCTGTCTGAGTGTGTTTATTTTATAGATCATACATAGACTGATGTCATCACCAATGGACATCAGTCATGTCCATTGGTTTTTAGACAGTATTGACACCGCTGATGAAGAAATGCTGTCAAAAACCTTATTCATACTTTACATGTTGATTGTTCCTGGCTGCAAGTAGCTTTAGAGCTATTACTGGTTTTCTCTTTCATCTTATTCTTATTTATTTATATATATATATATATATATATATATATATATATATATATATATATATATATATATATATATATATATATATATACGACTGAATTGAGAGTGACTGTAAGAAGGGATTTAATGTATTTATTCCCTATATCTGGCATGATTTATGAAAACTTATCATTTGTTAATATTTAAAAATTATTTTATAGGCGTTTATAGAGGAAGTAAAGAAAAATGAAAGTACCAGCTGTGCTGTCAACAAAATTATTGGACAATTTGGTGTGGGATTTTACTCTTCTTTCATGGTAGCAGATAAAGTTGAAGTATATTCCAAGACTCATGATCCAGATTCTAAAGGTTACATGTGGACATCTGATGGGTATAAAATTTTAGTAACTTTTCAATATATATATATATATAATATGTATGTTTTAATGTACAAAACATCTATTTCATTTTTTTTAAAAATCACCAGGCATTTCCCTTTTTTTTATATGAATAAGCATTTTTGGAACAGCTGCGTCAGACGCCCCCTGAAAATTTTTGATGCCAACTTTTCCCGTTTTCGCAGACCTGTTAGGTTTAAAGTGTGAAATTTAAACAAAAACATCAATGGTGACAAAGAAAGAACAAATAAGTGGAAAACAAACTTACCGCTGGTTGTATGAAATTCGTAGGCACATATGGGATCTTTGCTTTGCTCAGATACCGTTGCTCCACTCTGCTTCGCTCTGTTATGCACCAGTCCAAGAACATTACAGAAATTCTCACCTGCTGGTTTGTAGTAGCCAATAACACACCTTCCGCTGGCTTTAGTGGTCAGTAAAACAAACCTTTCGCTGGCTATATGAAGTAGTAGGCATAAACGCCAATTCTTCATACAAAAACCTATTACACACCTGTTTCCCATAAAATACATCTTAAACAACAACCTGAACTCAGTCATGTCACTCATTTTGCCACACTCTAGAAGACACAAAATAACATTTAACTTCAAGCGCTGTGTTTAAAATCAACCACCATGTTGTCAAAACTGAAATGCACAAACACATAAAAACAAGCAACATGTAAGTTCATCAAATGACATCTAAGTTAACCATTTAAATTAACAGTTAATTTCAAATAAACTGCTAAAACCTCATTTAGCCAATAAATTTGCTGGATTACAAAATAGCAATGGCGCATGTGTGAGATAAAAGCACAGCAGAAATAGCCTGAAAAAATACAAAACATTATTCAAAGCTTTTAACAGAAATTTCAAATTCCTCCCACTTTATATCCCTAACAACCCCAACAGTCTGCCTATGTCTTGAAAATCTACATCTAATACTATCCAAAATACGCCGTTGATATTTCACAACAACATGGTCGCCATAATAAACCATGTAATAAACAAGCAATGGCCACAAGCCCACACGACTAAATAGCCATTCAAACTGGGTTTCCACAAAAAACAAAATCTCTCCAAAATCGCTTGGTTACTATGCCATACACAAGATTGTCAAACTTGGTAGGGGTGTGTGTCTGATGCATCTATACCACACTTTTTTTCCAGTGAAGGAATTAATTATATCTACTTTTGTTTTAAGTTTTATTGTGTTGGAAGCTATATGAAAATAAGAAAAAATAAAAGTTCTCCACATTATTATCTATTTAGTATTATTGTAGGCTGTATCGTCATCACAGTGAAACACGCTCCTCATATGATAGTAATTTAATTTACGGTTTAAATTTGTGAATCTCTGAGTTTTGTGTAACTTGTGTTTTTAATTATATCAAAAATCACTACTTGGGAGTTACCTAACCAGACTCAATAGAAAGTTTTTTTTCTTCTAAAATAGGTTAACAATGTTTTTATGTTTTGTATTTCTTTTTGATTGTATTTCTTGCTTAAAGTGTGTATTAAAAGGCAGGAATAAAATGAGAATCACAAACTGTTTGTCAGATATCAGGCTTATCAAACTATTTTTGGTTGGATAATTACAATATATAATTTTGCCTGTGGGAAAACTCATAGTTTACTGTAAGAGGGTGACTGGGAAACAAATATATTAAAATATTGTGATGTATTATAAAAGTTTCATAGGTAAAACTATTTACTTGGAACTCCTTTGAAAGTGGAAGTTGGGGGGGGGGGGGAGTGAAGAAATAAACAAGTGCAATTTTTTTTCAATATTTTTTAGTTGCATATGCTTTGTAAACACTATATTTATGACTATGTGTACACTGCTTTCTCGCCTGCCTATAATATAGTAATAATAATTCAAAGACTGTCCATATGATATATTAATCTATATATATAAAACAGTTCCGTAATTGACTGACTGACAGATAAGGCACAGACCAAATCGCTGGACCTAAAGGGTTGAAATTTTGCATGACAATTCTTCTTATAGTGTAGAGGTGCACTAAGAAAGATTTTTGAAAAATTCTTCTTAGATTTTTTAAAATTAAATTTTTAAGCTGTTTTTGTAGCATTCTTTAACAAGTTCGCTGACACTGACGCTCTAGTGTGTCAGAATGGTGCTACCTCCCATGCCAGCGACGCTTTGGTGCGTTGGTCGACTAGGATAAGCTATTTACTATATATTTAGTGCAGCCTTGGAGTTTGAACAAAGATCTTGTTGAGGCATGTTAGTGAAGCATTTTTTAAAATTTTATGCACAATTTTATGCATCAAATTTTGTGTTTCAATTATTTTACATACGTTTTTAAAAATGGTGGACAGTACAAGTATGGCAGGACCTTCACAGCCCAAGAAAAGGAAGGTAAATAAAAAATTGACTGGTGCCGAAATATTAGAATTACTAGAAAAGAGTGATCTTTCTGATTATGACAGTACAGGCGATAAAGATTACGGTTGGGATTCTACGAGCCAATCGGAAGGAGATAGTGATGTTGCGGTAGACACCATAGAAACGTCGGCATCTGAGGATGGATATGCCAATTTCAGTGGCAGCGAACATGTTAAAGTTTGCATTTAAAATAATAATCTGAGGGTTATAAAATTTATATCATGGGAAAGATCATAAAAATTTCCTTTAAAATGAAATCTTATTTGAATCTGTAGCTCCATTTTCTGATTTTTGGTAAAATTTTTAAAGATTAATTTTTAGAATTTAATTTATTAATGCTGATCACATGGTTTCTTTTCTTTAATTGCATGCATTGACTGTTGTATTCAATATGAGTATTTTCTTCTACATTATTTTGTCTATAACAATATCCATTATGATTTTTTTATACTTATATTTTTTTGTTTTTTTGGCTTTACATTGACCGTTGTATTTAATTTGAATGTACTCCGTAGTGAAGCACGGGTATTTAGCCAATAATCATACAAAGGAAGAGTTGTATTGATTTTTGAGAGTCAAGTTTTAGTGGGATTTTTCATAGAATGTGTAATATTTCTTGTATAATAAAACTGTTGCACTGTGTTTGTAAATGTCCTCCTATCTATTTATTTACAAACAATTTAATCTTCTAAGTCGATTGTAATCCTCTTTTTCTTTAATGTAATTGTACATATTAAATCTATTCTAGTTGTAAACACAGTTGATGGCATTATTTATTATGCTTAGAACACAATTTCATTTTGATATTTCTAGGTCTGGTACATATGAAATAGCAGAAGCTCAAGGTGTTCAACCTGGAACTAAAATTGTTGTTCATCTCAAATCAGATTGCCGGGAATTTGCTGATGAAGGAACAATCAAAGGTCAATAATTCCGATCTCATCTTTCCCCTAAAGTCTCCCAATATCATTAATTAATTGTATTTTTTGTTAGTTTTAAATAATGTTCTTCTTTTGCAAAGCTCGATTATAATAGATCATAATATATTCTGGTGTTAAAAGCTAGATGAAGTCAGAGCAAAAATAATTTCAAAATTTTAAAAACTGTGAAATCCTAAATTTTATAAATTCTGTATCCATAACATTTTACACGCCAATGTTCCCTAAAGGGAACATCAATTTCAAAATTCTGTGAAAAATACAATTTTATTCATATTGCTCTATAAAAATTATTACTTAGAAAGAAAATATGGATTGATTTTTTGGCATCAAGGTTACGTTAATAAAATAAGTAGTGTCTAGGGGGGGAAAATCGTAACTTTGGCTTTTTTCTAACTTTTCGTCGAACAAAATTCAAAAATTCGTATAAAATTCAAAATTTAACAAATGATTTTAAAATTAAGAGGGAGTAATTAAAAATGATCATTTTCTTGGTAGAACATAAGTTATAACAATAAAGATTAAATTTTGTTGTTACTATTAGATGAAAAATTTGCATGTTCCCAAAAGGGAACATTGGCGGGAAAAGGTTAGTTTTTCAACATAATTAAGTTCTTTTGATTACAGTGCATAGGATTATTGATAAAATTTTTCGAATACGAGAGCTATTAGTATGTATCAAGGAAAGTTGTTTACGACTGTGATCTACTTTCATTACCCCTGTTCCCCCCCTCTCCCCCATGTGTGTGAGGGAGAGGGGGGGGGGGGACTCCGATAGGTCTGAAGTGGATTACTCATAGCTGCCGTTGAAAAACATTTGTTTCTTGATAGTTAGACGTTGTTTATCACTATTGGAGGGGCACATAATATGTTGGAAAACACGTGATTATGAGTTCTCATTATTTTCCTTTACTCTGCGATTTTCTGCAGTTGAGAGAGGATATGTCACTTCCATTCTAAATTGAGTATAGATGAATCCATAGTGCCCTGTTACGGTCATCATTCGGCTAAATTGTGTATACGGGGTAAACCAATACAGTTTGGTTTTAAAATATGGATGTTGTGATCCAGCAGTGGCTATCCATATGCTATGAGAATCTATAGTGGAAAAAGATCAGAAATAGAAAACTCTCCTCTTGGATCTAGAGTTGTGTGAGAGCTTCTATCCAGTGTTGAAAATCCATAGATGCATGAAATTTTCATTTACAACTTTTTCTGTTTACTGAGTTGTCTGAAAAGGGTTTCAAAGCAACTGGCATGATTCGGGAATTTCGGACAGGAAGATGCTTTCTTAAATCACCAAAGGAAGCCTCAAAATGGCAAAGAGGAAATTTTGAGTACCGAAGTGATGGTCAAGCTTATATTTGTCGCTGGACAGTGCTGTAGTAGCTATAGCATCCAATTATTCGACCGATGAGCCTATCGGTAAAACCAAGCGATTTTGTCAAGAGAAAAAAAAAATTGATGTTTCTCAGCCACATCTGATAAAAATGTATAATGAGGGGATGGGAGGTGTTGATTTACTAGACAGATTTCTTGGATCATATCGACCTATGTTTAGAAGCAAAAAATGATATTAGAATCTATTTAGCAATGCGCTAAATATGGCTGTCGCTGCTGGATGGATTTTGCATTTATATTTGCACAAAGCTACAACAGCAGAACTATCATATCTCAATTTCCTGAGTGAAGTGACTTTGTATGCTTCGCATGAAACCGAAAATCCACTCTGTTACTGGACCTCACGCACATTGCTAGGAATCTTTGAGACACTCAGATGCACATTTTATTGTGCCATCAGCACGAGGATGTTGTGTTGTATGCCAAACGAATACTAGAAAAAAATATTTTGTGTGAGAAAAAAAATGCATGAGAAATACTTTCCTACCTACCATGGACAGGAGAACACATGTAGAACAAAAAAGCTAAGAACAAAAATCATTTTTCGTTTTCTTTTTCTTATTTTAAAGAATTTTGACTATTTTTCTGCTTTTCCTGTGCTATTACTCCATAACTTTTAGAAATTTACTTATAACTATTAAAAAATTGGGTACAGAAATCGAAATTTGAATGTAAGGGTCATTAATCATATTTTATAAAAACATGTGGAAAAACTAAGTGTTTCCCGCCAATGTTCCTTTTTGGGAACATGTTATAAATCCAGTTTTAATGTGATTTTTATCAATAAATAGTTTGTGTTACCTTTCAATCATAGTGCGGCGTGTAAAAGGTTAATAACTAAAATTTTATAATCTTTATAATTAAAGAAATTATATTCATGGTACAGTAAAATCTCGTTTATCCGGACTAACTGGGACCATAGGCAATCCGGACAATCAAAAATCTGGGTAATATGGGTAATAAGCAAAACAAAATCCTTAACTTAGCAAACTTATCATTTATTACGATAAAAAACTATGTTTTGTAACAAAAATACATAGTGTTGTTTACAAGACATTAAAAAATATAAAAATAACTTTTTACATCATTTCTTAACAAAGAATTGATAAATCTAGTAAAGCTTTCTTAAACTCAACAAAAAAGCATTTTATAACCCTAATTTATCGTACAATCTATGCAGGAACTGTACATTGAATCAAACTAAAAAGCAAATATTTGTTGTACCTGTAGTTTGTAGTTACATTCTTGCTATCATAGTTAAAAATTATTATCGATTGTGAACATTAAATAAAAATGTCTACAAATCTGTTCCCGATTATCCGGGGATCCAGACAACAAGGGCCGGCTAAACAAGGTTTTACTGTACTAAAAAGAGATTTAAATGCTCTATTCAACTTATTTATTTTAGGATAAATTAGTAAAATTTAGTGTTTTCTTGTTGTATATAGCTTTATATGTTTTTACCCAGACATGTTTGTGTGCATGTATATTAAGAAGTTTATTCTAAAATCCATAATATGAAAGCATTCTTGAAATAAATCGGGTTAAATGATATCTTGCACACAGCTAAACTATATAAAATGGATTGTTATCCTTAGCGTTTGCACCCCTTAGTTCTTGCCCACTGTTCAATGAAATAATCTATCGAAATTCTATATTAATGATTTCTATGAGTAACTTTTTATTCTTCGTCCTATTTAATTGAAAAGAAGTACAATGGTACTTTCTGATAGTATTTATTTTAATCTTTTTTATATCTGTTTTTCTCCTTTTTATGATTATATGTGTTTATTATCATAAAAGGAGGTAAATCCCTTCAAACCCAATCTGCCCTGGAGATTTTTGAAAAATTTATTTAGTAGAGAAATAATTTTTTTAAAAAAGATATCAGCAGGGCAAAGAAAATTAGTTTTCCCAACTGGAGTATTTAGAAACTATTTTGTAAAATTGGTATTTATATGTACAGGGTTATCGGGAAAGAATCATCCGATTACAAAATTTAACATTTTCCATAATTGCAATCAGAAAATTATAATATGTCATTGTAAAGGGAAAATGTCAAATTTTTTTTCCCACAGGTATAGCCCAGTAGCTGGGTTCAAATAAATGGTCTTACCGAACAAAAGATTGGGTATTAGATGATTTTTTTTTCCTACTTGTATATGTTTAGTCCAGTAGTGAAAAACCAAGTTTTCCAATTCCTTGTGGAATTGGAAAACTTGTCATCCAAGACCTCGGTGGAATTTTCTGTGGCCTAAAAACTGCTAGCCACTTTTTAAATCGGCACTTGTGTTGTTCCTTTGAAAATTTGTCGTATACTAATTTTCATCGATAGTCAAAATCATCATATGACGTGAAACCAATGAGGATTGTTTTGGCGTCACGGCCCACATGCCGTGGACATGACCTTGTCCTTTTTCTAATACATATATATATGAGCACACTGTTGTAACAGTTGTACCACCTTCCTCTGGTATTCATTTTACGATTTTTTGTTTTGATCACGAATTGTGAATCTGTTATGTTTTATCTAAATTAATGAAGTTATTTTTACCTTAACCCTTATTTTACTTGCTGCTTTCTAATTGCTCATGCTCATGCCTACAATAACAGGTTACATTTTTCAATACTTTGCTGTTAAAAACAAATTTTTTTTCCAAATATCTCGGCAATGGTTGGTTCTAGAGCTTAGATTGCAACTATAATCTTAAAGAGGACAAAAATTTGAACAACTCTTACATCTACATCTTTTTTCTAAACCTTATAACAAGCAAGCTACACTGTCAGGAAGATCTAATACATAAACACTATAATGAAATTGTGAAAATTTTTGTACAACACTGTACTTTTATAGCTCTAGATAACATGATTTTTGTTTAAGACATTTACAAACTAAATTACCTTAAAATAATGACAGGAAGGAATAATGAACTATAGTGACGTTAAATGAAAATGTATAAACAAATTATAATTTATTCATTTGTAACTCTATAAAATTACAAGAAGGCCTAAGCTTAGCTGAAAATTTTGAATCATTTTTCCTGAATGCAGACCCTTCTGCCAAAAGAAGCCGAAAATTCAAAAGGGAGCAAAATTCAAAATTCCTATACCGTGAATCTACAATGACCTTGTAAGACCCAGCAAATAAACCAAAATAACAGATTTTTTAAAGATGATAGAAGGTGCAAAAAATCTAAATGGAGAAAACGGTTCTGAAAGTGAAGATGATATCGTTCAATCGAAAAAACGTTCTCGTTTGATTGTACTGAGCAATGATGAGGAAGAAATTTATTAAATTAAGGTCGCATTAAATGAAAATATTTTTTTTGTTTCTTTTTATTTTATATTATACATATATTTATATTTTTAATAAAAATTAAGTTGCTTATATGGAGTTTTAAAAATGATTTTGCTTTTAATAAGTTAACTGTCAAACATCACAAATGCGTTGTTTAAGTTCGGGCAAATGTGTAGGCAAAGGTGGTATGAACACAAGATCTTTGACATATCCCTAAAGGAAGAAGTCACATGGAGTTAAGTTCAGTGATCTAGGAGGGTAGCTGTGTAGGACTAAATCATCGGCTGCACTGAATCCAGTGGTGTGGTATTTTGTGAGTTGTGTGTCAAAAATGTTACAAACTAAAAATTTAACATTTTTCCTTTACATTGACATATTAATTATAATTTTCTGTTTGTAATTATGGAAAATATTAAATTTTGTAATTGGATGATTCTTTCCTGATAACTCTGTATAATAAAATATTTCAAATATACTTTTGTTAAAAATTATAACATTAGATGTAACAATTAAGTAACCTTAGCTAGCCTTTCATAGCATAATCTGATTGAGAGCAGAATTTTTACATCTAAATGTTTGCTTTGGCTTCAGGGATGGCAGTGTCATACAACGTATGTCACTTTGTCTAAAAAATTGAAGTCTGCTGTTTATGGTTGTTACTTTGCTAGATGGTTTGATTTATACATCCTGTCTGTTTTATGAAATATAAAGTCTTTATTAGTGAGTTCATTTTAAATTCATCCATCTTTGATTTTTCCCTTTTTTATGTTAATATTTAAATACAAACAATTTATTTTTTCACATTACAGATGTGATTCAAAAATACAGTAACTTTGTCAGCAGTCCAATCTTTGTAAATGGTACTAAAGCAAACAATGTACAAGTAGGTATCTGAAGAATGTTTCACTTATAGCTTATTCTCTGAATAAAAAATTTATTCATGTGTCTAAATTTTATAATTGAGTTATTCTTGTTCCTTTTAAAGCAGAGATTCCTAAAGGGGTCCAGGTGGACCCCTCGGGGGTAGATGAAAGTTTAAAAAGGATCTATAGTATTCTAGAGGTCTATTGGGGGTCAATGATAAATTTTTTTGTTTTAAAATTTAATTTGAATTTTAAGGAATTTAATTATTAGATAATATGTTTTAATATGTGTAAATACAGATTTGCATAAGGCCGAGTGATCCACACATTGTAAAATTGTTTGGGAAATTATATATTTTTATTCGTTATGTTAGTTATTGTAACTATATGACGATAAAAAATTTCAGGCTAAACTTTAAAAAAATTGTGTCAATGCATCAAGCACGACCACCACATTAATTGAAATTGAACTTTTATGTGATTACAATGTGTTTCTTAAATCTTGTTTATATTTGTGAAATTAAAAATGAAAATAGTACAAAAATAATAAAACATAAAACTAATGAACCACTTTTTCTAATTTTTGTTCATATTCTTAGTCAAATTGTTATCTTTAAGTGTTTTATGTGCAATTATTAGTATTATAATTATGTTGTATGCTGTATATTATAGAGAAAAATACGAGGGGGTTGATTAAATCCTTTGAAAAGGTGTCAATGTAGGAAAAAAGTTAGGAACCCCTGCTTTAAAGCAAAGAGAGAGAGAGAGATTTATCTATTGTAGTACTCAGTGTTTGTTTGAGACATTGTGTTATATTAATATGCAATTTTTTATTTCAATGTTTTTCTTTTTGCAGCATTCTGTTTTGGGACTATTTGATGTATTAAAGTAGAATTTAAAAATTTCATTAAGATCATGGCAAGAATGTTGTATCAATTATATTCTTTAAACTCAACTTCCAAAATAGTGACTACTCTTGATTTGGAGGGCCAGACAGCCTTGTTACCAGAATCTGTGGGTTTGAATCCCACTCTTGGCATGGATGTTTGTACCCAATCAGATTTGGCTTTAAGCAGTAGGTCCTGGTCTAATTAGTCCTTGTGCAGCAAAAGTTGACGTTGCACACCAAACCAAACGTTGATTTGGAGGGGTTTAAATGAAAACAAACACACACACATACCCCCCCCCCCCCCAAAAAAAAAAAACAAACAAAAAACTGAACTTTAGTTCAGTTCTAATCATTTTTACATTTTGCCTGGAAATCAGATTGCATTAAATTAATTTTTTCACTGAAAGATGAATTATGTTCATTTCCTCTGTGTTTATATTTGATGCAATATTACTTTTAAATTTTGCATGCAGTTAGTTAATGTATCTTACTTATTATATGGACATATGCATACTATTGTAAAAATGTTTTATTATATTTCCCAATATGCTAATTTTGCCTCATGCCATTAAAAACATCCTTATTTTACCTATCTAGGCAGTGTGGCTTATGGATCCAAAAGAAACTACCCCAGAACTTCATAATGAGTTTTTCCGCTACATAGCCAATTCCTATGATTTTCCTAGGTATAATTTGCATTATAAAACTGACTCTCCACTGAATCTCAGGTGCTTATTATACATACCAGAAGGAAAACCTGGGCTGTTTGAAATGAGCCGAGATTTAGAAGCTGGTGTAGCACTCTACAGTCATCGAGTTTTAATAAGAAGCAAAGCTGATATTTTACCTAAGTGGCTACGTTTTATTCGAGGCAAGACTTTTTTTTAAAAATCTATTACCATATTTTCTGTGAAATATTGTAAAGCATATTTTGTTTATGTTATGTATAAATGAATATTTTTTTCCCCCCAAATGTGACAGGTACTTTGTCCTAAGGAGGAAAAAAAAGAAATATGAGTATAGAATTTTCCCTTTTAAAGTTGATTTTTTTATTTTAAAGGAAAGATTGGCTCTAAAAGTTTAGAAGTTACCTCACAATTTTTGTTCTGTTAGTATTTTACCAAAAAATTTTGTTAGATTTTTGCATCGTTGAAAATGTCATTTCACCCTTGAAATATGAAGGGGAGCTGAGATTTTCCCAAGACAACTAAATGTAACGTAAAGTAAATAAATCATTAAAAATTAACAACTCTTCAACTAGAAGAGGAATATTTTCTATCAACCCTCTGAAGGCTGAACATGCAGAAGTCCAGATGGCCGGCCAAAATTCTCCTAGATTGCCTCTCCCCCTAGTGCCTGATAGGTGGTCATTATACCAATAGTTCAATGTCACCGTACAGTTGTTCTTTTATTGTCTAGAACCGATTCCAGCGTACTTTATGACCTGATGCTGATAGTGGGTCCTCACCCCACCGTGACAAATTTCAGTGCAATCATCAGGATGTTCTGTGGGGGAAGGGAAAGACACTTCTTGTACTTCGCCAGACTGGTCTTTTGGGGTGAGCTGCAAAATGGGCCTTCGGTCATCAGAGGGTTTTAATAGGCATAAAGCATAATTGTTATTTGATTCTACTATAGATAAAACTGAAATTACTAAAAATTTCCAAAATTTATAAATATTATGTTAAGTGCTTTTATTACTGGAAACAAGTATTCATTTTTTGATTGTGAATTTTGCTTTTTGATTTCTCATTATTTACTTTTCACAAACAATTTTTGCAGGTGTTGTGGATAGTGAAGATATTCCTCTGAATCTTAGCCGTGAGCTGTTACAAGATAGTGCCCTTATAAGGTTACTCCAGAATTTTTAAGAAATTAATCTTTGTATTTAAAGTGTTATTTATCTTTTTAATTTTTTAAGTGTCTATGCCTCAAAATTCCTTAAATATAAATTATCCTCTCCACCTTAACATTTATTAATGAGAAGGGAGAAAATTTCTGTTTATAAGGATTACAATTACTTTTTTGACTGATTTTGAAATGTTTTTATATTAATTTCAAATTAGTGATACTTATGGGTATTTTAATATGAAACAATAATTAAACTAGAACATAAAATCTAGTCTTTGGACTAATAAATTTCTCACTTTGTGGATTTTTCATTTGATTTATTTTTGTTTATATTTGACATTTGTTTTTATTATTACTAATATTTTGAAAATATTCCAAACATTTGGTAGAGGTCACAATAAATTTTTTTAAAAGTTTTAAAAAGTTACTATATTGCGAGTAGCAAATGAGTTGCATCTATCTTCATACAGTAAAAGCTCCCAAATCCGGATATCTCCAGAAACCCCTCCAAATCCGAAATGTTTTAATAAATGGCCAATTTTTCTTTTCCATTTTACCGATAGATGTCACTGCCAAAATGATTGGTTAAAAAAAAGTGCTTCCTTTCAAGGAAGTGATAGCAGTGATTTTGAAGGCTTTCAAGTGTTTGGGAAAGAAGCTGAAATAGTAGAATTAGTAGAATGTGCAAATAATGGCAACATTAACTTGGATAAATTGGACATACAGAAAGTTCTAGACATCGACAAAAATCTGTCGATTTTCGGTTCTCTGAGCGATTCTGAAATTATTGATAGTGTGGTAAATAACAAAGGTTATGATGACAGCAATTGTGAAAGTGATTCAGAATGCCCCGAAAATGAGAGGATGTCAATGAAAGACCTGATAAAATCATTAGATAACACAATATTAGACTTAAAACACTGGAATTTTATCTCGGAACATGAAATTATGGCAGTATATAGGATTCGAGAAAAAATAATTTCTAATAAACAAACTAAAGCAACAGTCATGATTGACTGAAATGTTTAAATTATAATGTAATTATATGTTCTGTATTTAGATTTATTTAATAAACAATTTTACATGTTTTTAAAATTTTTTCTCCTAAAATTTTGTTGTTATTTAAAATCCTCTCAAATCTGGAAAATTCCCAAATCCGGAATTGCCATGTCTTGCGATTCTGGATTTGGGAGGTTTAATAATGAAAAATAATTTGTAGTGAGAGGTGTCATAACTTTGTTTTATAACTTTCTGTATTTTTAATTTAAAATTATACAATAATGGCTCTTTCTCTAAACATTATATCTCTGTGTATAGGAAAATCTCTACAATGATTACCAATAGGCTATTGAGGTTCCTTCAAGAACAGATGAAGAAAGATCGCGATAAGTATATAAAATTTCATGAAGATTATAGCATCTTTTTAAAAGAAGGAATTCTTTCAATTAATGATCAAGTTCAAAAGGTAATATTTTTAAAAGGAATAGTTCAAAGTAACTGTTCTTGTGAATGTGCAGTTTAAATGTAATTGGCAAAGTAGGTGGCCCTGAACCTACTTACCAGATAAATGAAAACAGTGATTTAATAATGTTTGCTTCATGAAGCTAAAGAATGAGGAGTAGCTCAGTGTTAAAAATGTGTCTTACATTTGGTCGCTGCCACTAGGTGGCACACCGAACGCAGGGCTTTGACACAAAAACCATAATATGGATTTTTCATATTTTTCAAGAGAAATGTTTATTTTAGTGCATATTTAATATGAATTCGTTTATTCAACTTAACATTATATGTATATATATATATTTATATATATGTTAGTTGAATAAATGAATTACATATATATATATATATATATATACTAGCATTATTGCCCGGTGTTGCCCGGGTAGATATATAGATATAAATTTTTTCATGCATTCCATCAAAAAAATACTGGGCTGCACCCCCCGCAAAATAAACACTTTGCCCTCCCCCCCAGACCAACTCTCAAACCACCCCTCAGAACAAACTTCATTTCCCCCGCGTATCGAATTAGACTGGTTGTGGTGAAGGGGCTGTATCCACATTTAAGAGGTGCGCTTAGGGGCACAAAAATCATTAAAAAATTCATAAAAAAATATTGTATATATAATTTATATGTATATATTTAAAAATTTGTCAAACAATTTTAAAAACCGCGTGTCCATACAATGCAATGAAAAATCTGCCCTTTGGTTACATGTCGTGCCATCTGTCGGTGAGTAACCATTATCGGTCCATTTTTCAAGGAATTCCCTATTCAAGCTTACGCTCCTTCTTATAGCTTCATGGTTTACTTTTGATGACCAGTTAATAAAGTTACATAAGGAAAAGCTACTAAAGATACTAAAGTTCTTACAGTTTAACATATATTTGCTATCGATATGATTCCCATTTGCCAAGTTTGAACTATGATGGCCAAGCAGATTGCTCCCATTTGGTCCTCAAATCCATAATCTAAGTATTGGAAGCAACAAAGTGGATTATAAATCAAACACTAAATTTATTTGAATCTGGATCATATCTTTTATCCAGAAGTACAAGGCTAAAAATAAGGATGTGTAGTTCATAAAAGTTGGTGGTGGGTAGGGGAGATTAATAAAAGATGTCTTGCATAAAGTGCTGTCTATGACGATGACTGACAATTCATATTTTGCAGTCATGTGTTTTCATCTATATATACCTTAAATAAACAATTTTTTTTAATATTTTCACTCTAAATTTTTCTTTTATTAGATATTTACGAGACATGGGTTCTTCAGGGGAGAGGTTATGAATTTAAGTAAATATAGTAAAAGATAGTATGATCTGCAATAAATGTAGTAAATTTCACTTTGACAACAGATAATTTTTACTGTTGGCAATTAGCTGTTGTGTATTGAATTAGTATAACTGCCGTGTTAGATCTGATTATATATCTACCAATCATAGAATATAAAGTTTTAAGTGCTTTGATGGGAACTGCCAAAGGGTACAACATGTGTAGGACTAGGAAAACTTAGAAACATGAAAAATTACACTATAATTTGATTGCTCAGGGTTTTTGTGATTTTTTAGTAATACAATACAAGTATTATATTTTATTCTTTGTTTACTTGGTATTATATATGTCGATCTTAGATACCTTGAGTAAGAGATGGTAAAAAGTTTCCATCCTCAAATACATGATGCAAGTATGGTTTATTTTTCATTTAGTATCTTTGTTTTATATGAAGGACTATGTTCATTGACAAGTGTTTTTTAGTTCCATCACTAAGAATTAGTAGAAGCTAATGAAATGCTGATAATTTTTAAGCCCCAAAATTTAAAAGTTATTTGTTATTTAAACCTGTAAGATAAAAGGAATCCAGTTGCATGGTTTTTACGTTGTTTCATTGAAACTTCCTTTAAATATTATGTAAGGCTAACTTACGAAAACTCTTCCTCATAAAAAATTAATAATGAGATCATTGTGCTAATCAAATTACTGTAGGATTGTATATTCAATGTAACTGTTATTTGGAGCTAATATGATGATATAGAATAAAATTATTGTCTAAAATGCTTATGTTATCATGTAAAGTGAATCTATTCATCAAAGTTTTTTTATTTTACCAGGAAGACATTGCAAAGCTACTACTTTTTGAATCCTCTCTTCAACCACCTGAAACTAAAGTTAGTTTAGCTGAGTATGTTAGTCGAATGAAAGAAGGTCAAAAGGATATCTATTTCCTAGCAGCACCAAGGTAAAATTTATTTCAAGCCTGATATTTATATGTGTAGTTTTAATTATAAAGTTTCTAACTCTCTTCATTTAATGCTTGAATACATTTTTCATGCCGTGAAACTTTTTCTCTCTACCATGGGCTCTAAGCAGTGAAAGCAGAATT
Organism: Dolomedes plantarius; assembly: GCA_907164885.2. Taxonomy (NCBI): domain Eukaryota; kingdom Metazoa; phylum Arthropoda; class Arachnida; order Araneae; family Dolomedidae; genus Dolomedes; species Dolomedes plantarius. Next base: position 93,379,253 of record OU015495.1, read on the forward strand.
AAATACTTTTGAAGCAGCGATATTAATAACTTTTAGATGCACATTTCCCTTTTTTATATCTAAAAAAATATTAATATGATATACCAACCAACAAATTATAAAAATATATATATTGCAGTGAGGCTTTGAAAGTCTGTTGAAAGTTTTGTTAATCTTAGTTTTGTTACACTTTGATAGTTCCTGGCTAATATCTAATGAAGTTTCAATTTTATCTTTCATGGATTAATATTATCATTATGTATTATGTATGTAAATTAGAAATTATGTATTATGCATGTAATCATTATGTATCTAAATTAGAAATATGTATTATGTATGTAAATTAGAAAACTTTAAATTTAACTTAGATTTAAAAATATTTCAAGTGTCTTTTTATTGCACTCTATAATCATGTCATCATATTTAAGTACTCTTCTTTTTTTTTTAGTCGCCAATTGGCTGAAATGTCTCCATATTTTGAAGCCGTTAAGCAAAAAGATGTTGAAGTCATATTCTGCTATGAACCTTACGATGAACTAGTATTATTTCAAATGAGACAATTTGATTTCAAAAACGTTATATCTGTTGAAAAAGAAATGCGCAGGGAAAAAGAAGATACTTCTGTAGAAGATTTTGGTAAGTAAAGATATTAGCTTATTATATTTAGCATATTTTTTTAAAAGACAATAAACATTAATATAAGGAAATTGCTCAATAGAGAAAACTTTAACATTCAAATCTACATTTGTTTGTAAAAGCATAAGTAAATAATAATCAGAGCCTGCACTTGATTTTCATTTGCAGCATTTTTTTATTTATTTATTAATCTAAAAACTTTTTTATATTCAAATTTACCTTTCTTTATTTGTAAAAGCATACTGTCTTAGTAAAAAATTATAAGAGCTTGCACTAATCTTGCATTTTTCACAGTTTGTTTTTGAAAATTTGACTCTCAGTTTTAGGACTAGTGAGTCACTTTGACTCTCGCTTTTTGAAAAGAAGTATGAGCTTTGATTAAGTTATATTTATTAAAATCACATTGTGTACTTTTATTTTGGTGTTAGAAAATTCAGTTGTATAAGAAAGTCAATATTATTTGTATAATAGATTTTCCTTAATAGTAGCTGATATTTTGTTTGCATATTTTTAAAAAGTTAGCAAGAAAATATCCTACCAGCTGTCCAAGAGCTTTACAAATGCTACAACTTTGAGTTTTGTATTTTGGTGCTGCAAGATTATTATTCTGGAGATACAAGACAACCAGAGGTATAACTAGGCTGGGGCAACCAGGGGCCCCAAAGACAGGGGGTAAAAAATGAAGTAATATTTCAATTTGCGTCCTTGTCCCAGGGCCCCTTAAATGCCTAGTTATGCCCCTGAAGACAACATGCAAAATATATTCATGTCTTTTTTATATGTAAATCTTTAGAAAGAAAATTCAAGTGTTATTTATTTTCTTTAAACAGAATTGAATTAATTTTACATATTTATTTTATGCAACATGTACATATTTATTTTATGCAATTACTGTAGTTGATACTCTTTGAAACCATAGTCTTGGGTTTTAAATCCTGTGGCTAGGTCATTTTGGTACACTTTTAAGATATAGGTCCTGGGTAGTGGAGCTCTTTTGTTTTAAAAGATGAATTTGGGCTCAAGACTAAACAACCAATTCATGTCATAGAGCATCTTTAAAAGTGTTGCTAGGAAACCAAGGCTGATAGATTCAATAAATTTTGGCTGATTTCAGCCTTAACATTAATGAAATGGAGATACAAAGATAACAAGACAATGGTACCATATATTACATAGTTTTTTTGTTTCAAGTAATGAATATTTAAAGTGATAAACTGGAGAATATGATGCTACTAGGTTTCCCCTCCCCCCCCCCCCCATTTAATAATTTAAAATTTATTTTGCTCCCAGCTTTGCTTTTAAGGACTTCATGCTTGAAAGGTCAATATTCAGTGTTTGAATAAATTACAACTTTTTGGAATTAAGTATACTTTATGTAATTTATATTTTCTCAACAAGCATTCAACATTTTTAATGCTATTATTATTATTGACTTTAGGAGGAGATGCCTTGCCCAAAGAATCTGCCGATAGCTTGATGAGGTGGTTATCTAATACCTTGGGCTCTAAAGTGCACAAGATAAAAGTAAGTGGAAGAAACTTTTTTTATTACTATCAAACTTACTCATAGTGTAAATAGTATACACTTTTTAACCCTTATGTTGGCTCATCTGTCTTTATACTGTTCCCCAGCTCATCAGTCTCACAGACCGCCACACTATAAAATTAGGATATTTTCCTATTTTAAAAAGTTTTTCGTAGTTATAAGTCATTAATGCAAAACTACTGCCACCTCTCGTTCTTGAAAAGGGTAAATAAAAAATAGATTATTCAACAAAAATTTCAGAATATCAATCTTCAATCTGTGATAGTGCGAGAGAGACAAAATGTCTCATTTGTTGTGAAACATGAGGATTTCTTCCAGCCATGCTAGCCTCAACGATAAAACAAAGATCTTGGAAATAGAATGCATGCAGACTGACAGATAATTAGTTTGGTTCAAGGCTTATCAATCATACAAACCAGTAAAAATTTAAATCAGTTCAAGGCTCATTGGTCCAAAAGACCGACTATGTTTTACAAAGATTAAATTTACCGACAAAATACGAGTAGGCGAAAAGCTTCGATGTGTTGTACTAAGGTCAGGACCCGACTGAAGAACTCACAAACCCTCAACAGTCTGACCCCCCCCCCCCCCCCCCAACAAATTGTAAATTTTGTTGAGTTATCAACAAAATTTACAATTCACATTTTCAGTAGAAGTTCATTTTTTAAATGTACAATATTTCAAACATATATAGTATTCAGTTTAGGATAGTAATTTTTGCAATACACTTTATTGAATATTTTATGTAAAGCAGTATGGGGAGGTTTAGTGCGGGGAAAATTAAATTATTTTCAAATATGAGAGAAATCTTTATCATCAGAAAATTATAAATTAGTTGAGAGCAATATATATATATTTTTATAATTAACTGATGACTCATTCTTTTACTGGCATTTATAAGGTCTACTTCTTGTTTTGAAGTTCATGCCTCAGTTTATGGTGTTACTCCAGATTTATATCTTCATACTTAATGTTAAAACTGTAAAGCAAAAATGAATACCATTTACACACTTGGTTTCCTTAACATGGTTCAGTTTCTGTACACTTTGAAACTGAACAAACACTAGGCCAGTTATAGTAGGAGGTGATAAAACAAACTAAAGATTGTTCTTTCTCTTTTCATGAAAGAAATCTACTTAAAATCTTTTTGCATTTCACAAATTATGTACAATGTATGTTAAGATTTTTTTGTTAATTTAGGTTACTAAAAGACTATCCACTCATCCGTGCTTAATTTCTGTGGAAGAAATGTCTGCAGCTCGTCATTATATCCGAACCTCTTTGCAGTCTATGACAGAAGAACAGAGATACAAGATTCTTGAGCCTACTTTAGAATTGAACCTCAGGTATATACTACTTTTGATGCAGTTTTTCTTCTTGTAGCTCAGTTGAAGTTTCTGTACTCTTTATGTTTTTAATATTACTCTTTAATATTTTTAAAGGGTATTGAAAACATTTTGATTAAGCTGTTCTATTTTTTTACTTTATTACTAAATGCACACGCTGCTTTATTTATAAATGCTCAGGTAGATTATATGCCAGTTAACAAAACAACAAGAACATCAGAAACCACAGTTTTTACTAAATCATGTTACTAACAGTAGGATTATGGTGTGGATAATTTCAGCTAACTGGCTGAGTTGTAATTCAGTTTAACCGAATATTTTGTAAGGATTTCCTAGCATTTTTGACAGTTAAAAAAAATCTATGCAAGTCTTTTGTTGTGCAAACGACAGTGTGAAATGTTTTTCTTTGTGAATAAAATGCCCTAGTTTCTCTCCAATCATACATAGAACATCTTTCATTACTAGAGAAATTAAATTCAAAACTATTGTACAATTTTTACTTCTAACATCATTATGGTAACACAACTGGAATTTAGACTGCACTTTGCGAACTAACAAGTGCAATGTCACATTCTTTTGTTTTGACAAGCATTTAAAAAAAAAAAAGTGTATGAATAGAGAATAAGTTTCCATTATAAGTATAGTAAAATTAAAGAAGGTTGAGAGCTACTGGGTGTGACGGAAATTAGTTGTGTTTTTCATGTATAGAGGGCGTTAGTCATCCATCTGTTATGTATTTTCAACATTGCTTTGTCTTGTAATTTGCTACCAGTGTTCAGCACTCTCTTTGTTAGAACCACCGAGCATGGCATCCGTTTAATGGACGATTTGATAATGAATAAATATTAACCAGGATAAGAGATGGCTGTTTTATTTGGAGTCTGGTCATCATTTTTGCCTCACTGGGGCAGATTACATTTTCTGCTGTAAGGTTCTGTTGCTATCGTTTTGACAGATTTGCATTTCTGCCATTTTCAAGTTCAGCAAAAGTTCCTATAAAACAAGTAACAGCAATGCTTTGGCGATGTTTAACAGATGAAGAGAAAAATAATGAATTTAGTCAACATCTTGGTGCATATTTAAAATCTCAAACTGAATTTTTTATTGTTTGTATTTTATAAACTTTTTATAAAAGTGTGCAAGATTAAAAAGAATTCTAATAAAATCTTCCGAGTAAGTGTTTATTAAATAATAGTTTTTTTTCTCCCCCAGCCATCCAATCATTAAGAAAATGAGTTCTCTGCAAAGTTCTAATCCTAAACTAGCTGAATTACTAGCTAATCAGGTAAACCTCTCTTTTTCATTTATAAATAGTAATTTGAAATCTTGCTATTATAAATGAAAATAATAGTATTTTCATTTATAATAACATTTTAGCAATGCTAAGCAAAGAATATACAAGTTTTTTATGTTTGTGTTTCAATTTAAAAAATTATACGTATGAATATGTATATAAAACTTTTTTTTTTTTGCGGATGCTGAAATATCTTTGAATATCAAGCAGGATATAAATGTTAAGCTAAAAATGTTTGTAATAGATATATATGTAAATATAACATTGTTCAGCAAGCTATTGGTGAAAAAGTAGGTTGTAAAGTTTGAATGTACACTACAGTAATCAACTGAAATAGTTCATTTCATTATAATGGAATGAAATTTTTATAATTTATTTAAATGAGAATTAATATTTGGTGAAAAAGGATAAATAAACATTTTGCTAACGAAATCATTTAAGGAAGCATTGTTAAATACAGCTCATAAATATAAGTTAATATCCAGTTATTTTTCCGCATAACGTTTTGTTTTCTTCACTCAGGTTTTTGATGCTGCTATGGTATCTGCTGGCTTAGTTGATGATCCACGCAAGGTGACTACAAGTTTGAATGAATTATTAGCCATGCTTTTAGAGAAACACTGAATCACTCAATAATGTAGATTGTATATAACATTTTTCATCAGCAGTTGTATAAAATCCTGATACAGTATTGAAACTCCATACTAAGTTTGATAATGAGCTTTTCTGTATCATGTCACTTAATGATTAAATGTTAATATTTTAAACTGTGGTAGCTGTAATTTTATTCTAGCTCAAATGATTTTACATTTTTAAAATGATATACAGGCATGAAATGATATGATTTAAAGACATATAAGATTGTTTGACCAATTTTACATTAATGATTTAAACTTATAAGAACCTGGTGCAATCTCCATTTTTAACAGAATTACTTTAAAATCTTATAAGAAGTTTAAAGAAACACTTTTCTTTCTCTACCGATTTTCAGGAAAAAAACAGAGGCAAAAGTTGACTTCAATGTTAGATCAAATTATTCATTATAGAAATTTAAAATACTTTCTTAAGAGCAGCCACCAATAAAATTTATATGAAAAATATTAATATAATTTTCGTGGTTATGTAGTCAAACAAATTAGTCCTTAAAACAATTAATCATCTATCTAATGTTGTGGGACTGCAGTTCATTTTTTCAAGTATTTCTGAATAAGTACACAAAATATGATTTTCTCTGAGGGTTTGAGTATTACGGTAGATTTTGTGATGCCTAAATTAACTGTGGATTTCAACAAAATTATTACAATTACATTTGAAAAATAGCATGTCTCCCTCTAAAATTAATATGGTCATTTAAGCATTTTTTCTTTTATTTTCTAATAAGTCATTCAATGAATAATTTTGGAAATCTGCTTTAAATTTAACCAATGTTATTAATTGGATAAAATAGACTTAACAATGAATAAATTTTACTTGGATTGTGCTTATTTCTACCTTTTTTGTGTGACAGCGCTTTTTAAATTAAGGCACTCTTACTCAACTGCACTGTTCACAAATCTGTATAAGAACATACTTCAGTTTTTAAACCCATACACAATTCCCTAAACCCAGAATTTGTATAGGAAAGTATTCCAGTTCTGTTGGCTGAGAATGCACATGCTGTTTACAGTGTGTCGTCCTTTTTTTAATTAGATAGTTTGAATGTAAATGTTTGAAATGAGAAATAACAAGTACAAAACACAGTTTTATTTGATTTTTTTTTTTTTTTGGTATTTAAAACAACTGTGTGACTAAAATTGAATAAAATCTTATTCATTGGCCACTTAAAATTCTGATTAAGGATAAACTGATATTAAAAGCTTTTCTCTATAAAGTTGGTAAATTTCTTCGTTACAAAATTTTTTGTAATTTTCAAAACATTATAAAGTATGTAAAAACTGTTACAATAAGCTTTTGATACTACTTGGAAGCTACTACAAGTGCATTAAAGTTTCAGTTTATCACAAAATTTCAGAAGACTGACAATTAAAAATATTTGGCAACTTGAATAACAGGCACAAAGAGGGAAAAGAAAAGTCTCATAAAAGGCAAATCATTTAAAAACATGGCACACAAAAGGAAAGTAAATACACAGTAAGGTAGTTTGTTTAGAAACAGTCTTGACTCCAAGTATCATCATCACTAGCCCTTGACATGTTTGCTGAAGAAGGCACTGGTATACCAGATCTGAAATACAATTTTGCAATCTTTAAAATCTACTTGATTTCAATAAATCTTCGAAAAAATTCATTTTTAGTACAATATAATCTTATTAATTTTGACAAACTGGGGTTGCTGTTGTTGAGATAAATTGGAAAAACATAAAAAGATTTTATATAAACTTATTGTCATTCAAAGCAATAAAACATTGATTTTATAATTAAAATATATAAGTATGTGAAGTAGAGCAAAGCTAAATAAAGGGATATTTAAAAAAATAAAAATATATATTAGGCTTTGGTAAAATTATGCAATTCTCTCAAATTTGTGATGTTCCTTAAGATACTATTTCACTTAAATATGGTACAAACACTGGCTTAAAAACTACTTTTCTATTTTCACATATGCACTTTTGATTGCTCAACATGCAGATATCTCTCCATTTTTGCTTGCCTCAACAAACCAGATTATGCAGTTAAGGTGTTCTCTTACATTGTAGTTTTATTTTTGACTGACTGCTGTCATTGTTGTCCTTTAATTCATTCTCAGTTCTTGTCACTGCTCATCAAAATTTCTTCCTCTGTCAAAGTATATCATGGGTCATCTTCAATGCATCTTTCTGTTCATGTATTGAACTTAAAGCTACATGATAATATAGAATCTTACAGTGTATTTTTACATCCAAGAATTTGTCACAATGAAGATTTTTGTTCTTTCCAATCCCCTTGGTGTAGGCCAGGGGTGGCAAACCAATGGCGCACGACACAATATTTTGAGCATGCCACCGATCAAAACGGTTTGCAGTTAAATTAAAATTAACAAAGTTCACTATGAAGTATTACGATCGAACAGGAGTAAGCCTGCACTACGGAGTGATCTCGGCACCGTGTGCGGGGGGAAAAGTCACAAGTCGGCACTGTATTCATGCTGCGTTTTCGTGATACGGTAAATAGTACGATGTTAAAATCTTCAGAAATCCGTAATTAAAGCTCAAATTCTTTTAAAAAGGTACTAATTTTTTTATTTCATTGCTTTCAATAATATACTTATAAAATCAAAAAATGTGCAAATTCTCCATTGTCTTGCCTTAGTTACGTCGTGGACTACAATTGTTAATGACGCATAGTTTGTTTACGCATACTCGTCTCGTCTCGTAACTTTAAAAGTTTATCTAGTTTATTTGTGTTATATTTACGATTTTTAACTGTTATTTAACATGGCTAGTTCAGCAAAAAAAAAAAAAGTGCAAGATAGCAAGTGTAACAGAGAATTTCAAACCTGGTGGACCGAGAAATATGGCATGATTAGTAAAGGCAACAAAGCGGTGTGTGTTTTATGTTCTGGAACAGTGGTATGTAGAACATCCTCTGTAAAACGGCATTTTGAAATAAATCACAAATCTATTTGTCAAAAAAGCAAACCAGAGCAAAAGGAATTAATTGCAAGTGCAATAAAAGACAGAAATAAACAGTCAACGTCTATGATTAAATATGTTGGCAAAAATTGTCATACGAGCGCGGCAAGTTACTCGGCTGCAAATGTCATTGCTCGGCATAGTAAACCTTTTCAAGAGGGAGAGTTTTTGAAGGAAGCCTGGTTAGCATGCGCGTCCTCACTTTTTGATGATTTTGATAATAAAGATAAAATAATTCAGCGCATCAAAGATACTCCTTTATCTAGAAACACAATAAAAGAAAGAATCTTAAAACTGGCCGGAAATGTAACAGATCAACAAAAAAATGACATTAACTCTGCTCTTTTCATATCGCTATGTCTTGACGAATGTACTGATGTCACTAAATCTGCACGTTTAGCGGTTTTTGCTCGATATTGCATAGGAAACGTCATTAAGGAAGAATTAATTGCGATAATATCATTGCTAACAGCTACAAAGGGCTCAGATATTTGTACGGCTGTTAAAAATTCGCTTGCTGAGAAAGAAATTGATTTGAAAAAAAAAAATTGTCTCAGTAACAACTGATGGTGCTCTAAGTATGGTGGGCAAAAAAAAAAAAATGGTTTCATTAGTTTATTTCAAACAGACATAGGACATTCGATTCTTGAATTCCACTGCATCATTCACCAACAAGTCTTTGCTCGATATTGCACTTACTCGACTTAGCACAAGACATGTGCTAAGAGTGGTTTAACATGTCTTGATAATGTAATGGCGTTAGTCACAAAAATTGTCAACCTCATATCGCCGCAGGCTTAATAAGCGAAAGTTTGATGCTTTGTTGGATGAAGTCAACTCGGTGTATTATGGCTTACTCATGTATAATGTTCGCTGGTTGAGCAGTGGGAACATACTTCAAAGATTTGTTGACTGCTTGGTAGAAATCAGACTGTTTCTGCAAAATGAGGGAAAAATTGATCAATACCCACAGTTGCTGGATGTTATGTGGCTTTCAAAAATTATGTTTTTTACAGACATATGCCAGCATTTCAATGAATTGAATATAAAGCTTCAAGGCACAAATAAAACAATTATCGTCATGATGGATCTCATTTGCGCTTTTGGTGCTAAACTGCATGTTTTCAGGAACGATATTATTACAAAAAAAAAAAACTACAAATATTTCCCAAACTTGAAAAAAAATATCAAAGATTTAGATGTACATGAGAAACCAGACGAAGAAAAAGTTATTGATGAATTAAGTTCCGTAATTGATTCTTCAATCAAGGAATTTTCAGCGAGATTTTCTCAGTTCAAAGAATTATCGGAAACGCTCCAGTTTATTATGTACCCTGATGTGATTTCATTTGATAAACTGAACTTGACCCAATTCGATTGGTTGGAAATTGAAGAATTTGAAATGCAGCTGATTGATTTCCAGTCTAGTTCAATATGGATTCAAAAATTTATTGAAACAAGGAAAAAGTTGGAATTGATTGAAACAGAAAGACTAACAAGCAATATAAGTAAAAATGCCAGTAACAAAATTTTGGCAACATGGAATTCGATTCCAGATACATTTAACTGTTTGAAGAAGCTGGCTCATGCTGTTTTAACCATATTTTCATCTACTTATGCCTGCGAGTCATTATTTTCAGAGATGAATAACATTAAAAACTCGCTTAGAAACCGTTTGGAAGATGATTCCAGTTCAGCATGCATTCTGCTAAAAGTAACATCTTACTACCCTAATATAAGTTATTTGTCATCTAATCTGCAACAACAGAAGTCACACTAATGTTACATTAATTTGAATTACACATATAACTGTATTTTTTGTTAGTAAATAAAGAGTTTTGAGTTGTTAGTGTTTAGTTTTATTATTTTCCCAATAATCACTAAGTCAAAATTATTTGACGGCACATCTATGGCCTCATTAAACATTTCTTTAGAAAAAATGGCACTTGATCCATAAAGGTTCGCCACCCCTGGTGTAGGCTTTCCTACACCAAATCCAAAGGACCTAGGTCCTCAAATCCTAGATCCTTGGTGAAGGGTAGTAAGAAGCTTCACTTTAAGGCGAGGTACCACTAGGGCTGAAGTCTGACTTGACCTCGAAGAACATCAGTCCCGCAATTTTGAACCGAGTCAAGTGACGAGACCTGAACACTTGACCCTGCACCTCGAGAGGTAAATTTGAGAATTTGGAGAACATTGTAGCCACAACCTATTTTACGTGCCCCGGCTACCCTTAGTGAACACAGAGGTGGATTTGCAACGATGAGCATTGAACCAGGGATGTTCAGATCACTGGCCTGCTGCTCTTGCCAACTGGGCCACTGTACCCACATTGAAGATTTTATAATCCTAACTGAACTGCAAAATTTTTAATCATTGATCTCAAGTTGAACACTTTAAAACCTTGATAGTGTGTTGTCTTCTATGCTATCGTCAGAGGCTGTCTACTCAATCTCCATTATTTCATTTAGAAATGCCTTTAGCTGAGTATATGGATTTGTGGTCCAAATATGCAGCTTGAATACAGTAATATTTGGAGGCAGGTTCTTGCACTTAATCATCCCATTACTGCTGGAAAGCTGCTATGCATCTGTGAAAGTTCTATAGCATAATCAAATTCAATTAAAACTATCATTTCATTTTTAGGTATTTTTAAATATTCTGATAGTGTGATTTTTAGTAGTACTACGTTTCAGAAATCAACAATACCTCAAGCATTTTTTAAAAAATTATATGGCCAGAGACAAACATCTACTAGATGATGTTTTCTATGGCCATAGTGCATAAGTTAATTTCGGTCAGTCCTCCAAAAGCAGTTACTGTGCACAGTGACGCAGCGAGCATAACTGGCACCCAGTGCATGATCACTTTTTGGCGCCCCCCCCCCCCCCCCGCAAAAAAAAACAAACATAGTGATATAATATATAGAATTAGTGAAAAGGACCATTTGGCACTCCCTTGCCCTCCCCTCGCTATGCCACTGACTGTGCATTCTAGCCTTTGGAGTACACTCTTCCCTAAATTCTCGTAAACTGTTACTGGAATTAGTTTCCTTTTCTCCTGAAGTGTAGTGAACAATGACAAGTGGGAGTTGATAGAGTATGTGTCACATGCATGTAACATTTCAGCTCATTCCAAGAATATTCAATAGTATTGAGGTTGAACTATGTGGCATAGAAGTCATTTCAGACATTTCTCTATATCATAATAACATTGTAAGTTGTAGGCACATTGAATTGCACTTGAGAACGTGAAGTTACTGATTCTTGATAACATAGAATACCTGGCATAACTTGTAATTGAATACGTCATTTTGTAGGTCAATGATTTTTCATCAGACTACTTGCCAAAATATTTTAAATTAAATTCACTAGGTCTCATGCAAAAGTGCAGCTTTTACCAGAGTAATCTAGATGCAAACCTGCTACTTTAGCAATTTATTTTTGGACAATAATGAAGTATGTGTGTGTGTGAGAGGAAATCTACACCATTGACATACTACAATGTGATATTAAAACATTGCCAAAATATACAAAAAAATGTTCAGTTAGAGATATAGTCAAGGTTCTACATAAATAAAACCCTCAAACTGGCTAATTCTTATTCATCTTTGAAAATATTGAAATAAAATGAAAGTCTCAGAAATATACACAGTGGAAAAGAGAAATTAGAGCATCTGAGGATACATGTACAACTTCGTAAGTCAACCTAGTAAATTATTTTAGGCAATGGAATTAAAAGGCAAAGTTCTAAGGAACTACACAAGGTCCTGAAGTATATGGAAAAAAGGAGTCACCTTCAATAACTATAAACTTAGCACCTTTCTATAAACTTTATCACCTTTCAGGGGAAAAGCCTGTTCATTTGCATATCTATTCTATTCACTTACCTTAATGCTGGACTTGGTATTTTTGATGGCACTTTAAGTGTTCTGACTTCTCCATTTCTTGGAGACATAAGATTGTTTCCTTTCTTTGGAGACTGATGTTGTACAGTTGACAATGGGAGACGCCTAGAAGGGGAATGTGAAGCAGCTCGGTGGTATTCTAAACCTGGAGGAGATCTCAGATTTTGAGGCTGAGAGTTGAATACCTTTGTTGGGCTTACTGTTACAGATGAGGATGTGCAGTATCTAGGATAAATAGTGTTAGATGGCACTGGAGAAGAAAATTTACGGTGGTTCTCTCTCTGATTTGGCTCCAGAGATGAATTGCTACCCAAAAATGGAACAGACTCTCGTCTTGGCGAAGGAGACAGAACATTTACATCACGACGTGATGAAGAGTTACTTCTTGAGTGAACTCTGTAGGAAGAAGGGAGTGTTCTTGCTTCTCTGTGATCAAAGGCAGGTCCTGCTGATTTGACACGAGAATCACAAGGGCCCTACCAAAAATGAAAGTTATGTTACTTATATACATGCAAATATTTAAATAACAGATCTTTATATAAGGAGTAAATTGGTCTTCATACTAAAGGCCAATAAAGTACAGATCTGTTAACATGCTAAAAATGGTCTACTGATATTGCTCAATCCTCTACATGTCCTAACAATAACTCATTGCTTCAGAAGTTTTTGAATTTAAAGGATATTTTTACATTTTATGCACCCAAAATTTTTTATAAATTTGGGGGAATTTAAGCCCAAAATGATACATAGTCTCCTTTCTAATCTCGTAGAAATTTCATCAAATTATGAGGTGGATAAAAATGTTCATAATGTCATTACAATTACTTCACTGAGTCGGGGGGGGGGGGGACTACTACATATTGAAATATTACATAAATACACAAACCTGATCTAATGTTCTGGAAAATGGCCAAATGGCTAGGGCACTTGCATTTGGTATCAGAATCTGTTCAAATCCCACTCTTGGCATGGATGTTTGTAGCCATTATGAATCAACTTTATGCAGTATGTCCCAGTGTAGCAAAAAAATGACTGTAGCTCTCCAAACCTAACCTGATCTAACAAATCTTATTTCTCCCCCAAAATAAATATGTTATTAAAATATTCTTGAATTTACAATAAAGAAAGGTGCTTTTATTTAATAATCATAGACATGCATAACTTTTTAAGACATTTCTTATCTTGAAACATGCATACCAGACTTTCTGAAATAGAAAAAGTAATAGGTGCATAAAAGACAAATAGCAGGGGAGGGGGGAATTCTACCACAAAGCTTCTGCAACACTGGCAAATTTTATTTTTGGATTCTAACGATTTTTATACAACTTTTCATCAGAATTTCATTTAAAAATTATTTAGCACTCAAAATAATATAAAAATATTTCCTTGAAAGTAGATAAAAGCCATTACTCAGTTAACTTGCTAAAATTACAATTACTTTTTAAAAAATTTAAATTACATGGAATAAAAATACATCCTATAGAAGTCAAATGATCATGGAAACAACTATTCATTAAGTACTATTGATCACTTGTGAAAAATTTGCAATGATATAATATAAAAAACAATTCTCCATCTTAAATATGTACATTTATAATTTAAAATTTTTGAAGCATACTTTTAAAATTGCATAAATGTAATAATAAAATTGACATTAATTTTTTTTAAACTACATATTTATATTTTAACATTTTTGTGGTTTAAATTTAAAATTTCTGTTGATTGAATAAATGTAATCATAAAGTTAAAAAAGAATTTAAAATTTCTATCTGAATACCTCTCTTTTGGCAGTCACGTATAATCTCAAATTTATTAAGCAGCTCCTCTTTCATTAGCTACTACTTGTGCTCCATGAGACAACTCACTCTAAGCAAGGAAATAAGCAAAAACCTAGTAATATATTCACATGCAGAAAAAAAAAATTCACACATGCACAGTAATAAAACAACCCAGCATAAAGAAATTATTAAAGAGATACAAAATAAAAGCAAACTATGAATGTGCATATTAAAATATTTATTAGGCATAGCATATTAATTAATAAAAGAAAATTGAACATATTTGAGCAATCTTTAGTGTGGGGAGAGAAAAAGCTAAAAGAAAATACCTCTGCAAGTCATGCATCATCCTAAAACTGTTTGATGGAGCTTCACTTGAAATGGATGAACTAGCTAGATAAATATCATGCAAAAATAAAACTATGCCTTCCATGCAAAAAAGGTTTACATAAAAACAATGCTTTGTGTAAAATGAAACAGATTAATTGCAAGTGTAAAAGCAAACATATCTGTGCATACTCAGAATGAACATCAATCTGATAGAATCAAAGCACCTGGAAAGTTATACATCACTAACAAACCCAGCAGTCATGGACCTAGGTTTCCCTCTTGTCATGGGCTCCACAGCATGGTTGCCTAGCACACTGCAGGTTATATCTTTGCATAAGTGACCCTCTTATTAGGGTGTGTTCCATGCAAATTTTGCAATACACAAAGAGTTTTTAAGGTAAAACTACAGAACACATACAAAAGTATCATTTACATGCTAAACACAGAAACTAATTTGTTTGAGTCCATTTCAAATCTTCATGAAATAATAGGTTGCACTCCCAATGCATGTAACCATTTTATTAAGTGAGAATTAAAACCACAGCATTGCTAGAAAAACGGATTACAGAGCCAACAGATTTCTTAGCGTTATTTTTCACTTTAACAACTACTTGAAAAAAAAAGGCATTTAGACTCGGGTATATTTTAAGGACTTTTAAGATGGGTTTTTTGATTTCACACTTTCTTTAAATTTTTGTCGCTTAAAAACTTCAATGGGATGTAGCACTGTAGTTTTGCTAAAGTGACATAACTCTTAGGGCATAAAATTAGCTGCTGTTTGACTATAACTGTTACTAACTGGATATGGGTTTTTCCATTTATGCCTTTTGATTTTGTGTTCTCTAGGATTGTATGTGTACTTGCATTTATGGTGTGTTGAGCCATAATTGCAGGATGTCTGTTTATTTTCATTTGATTTGACTATCTGTTTCAATAGTGCCATTTACATGTGCCAAAAACCTAGGTCAAAACAGGGTTGTTTCTTGCTTTTCACTCCTCTTTCCTACGATAGGGGAAAATGCAGGGTGGAATTTCGACCCTGCTTCGAACTAGGATAAAATCCGCTAATTACCCATGATTCATTTCAAAGAAGGAAGCTAGTAGTAAACAAACATGACAGATTTGAACAAGCGCAAATCCATGAAAATGCAGCAAAATGATCGATGGAGGGATCTGGAACCCCTTAACGATTGCATAATTTCCAAGAAAACAGTAGAAAACTGCCTATTTTTTTTGCGGAGAATTTTATTTATTTCTTGATCTGCCACATCTAGTTTTTTTAAAAACCCATCCCCACTTACATTATAAATAGACTGCTACTGCCATCTGGTATGTAAAATAAGAAATAAAATTTCTTCTGGGTAAATGAAATGGATTTTTTTAATCTTTTTGGTGTGTTACTTTTGAACTCTCCAGCCTGGAAATATCACGGGCACGAGAAATAGAGGGCAAAAACTCACCCCGTAATTTTGACAGGAGCGAGAAGGAAGGGGTTAAAGCAAAAATGTTGCACTTAAAAAAATAAATAAATTTTTGGGCAAAACATTTAATTTTTAAAAACAGTTTATTATAAGTTTGCACATATTACATATTTGAAAAATATTATATTCTTTTGTTCATGCTTTTATAACAATAAATAACACTCTTAGGCAAGACATGTTAGAAACGCATTTAACTCTATCGGAAAAATAATACTCTAAATCATATGTTGATACTTTTTGAAGCTATTTAAAAAGTAATTTTAAAAGCTATTAAAAAGTAATAGCTATTTAAAAAGCTATTAAAAAGTAGAAGCTATTTAAAAAGTAATAGTAATTTATTTTGAAAACAGCATAAAACTTATTATTGAGGAAAAGAGATTAATTTGCATTAATTATGTTAATTTTTTCATAGCTTTTTAGCTGAAATGAAAATGCAATATTTTCATTTAAAGTGTTATGGTAAAATTAATAAATTTAATAAGTATAATCAATAATTAAACGTAACATTAAAATTTATTTATTAATTAATTATTTTAGAGTTCACAGATAAAAATTAATTTATATCTATTTATGATTTTTTAATTTATACATGACTAAAAATTACTGAAACAAAATGAATCAAATTACATTTTGAATTACATTTTTAATAAAATCAAAATTACATTTTGATTTTATAAAAGGATTTATTAAAACAATAAGTATCTTACAATTAATCTTATAAATTTTAAAAAATGTGCCTATCAATTCGAAAATTTTCTTTCCAGTCTTTATTACTCCAGAAATTTAAAACAATTTCTTCCCACCAAACAGAGCTTCGTAATTTTGCCTACATTCTTCGTTGTGGATAAACTAAATTTAGCGATGAAGCCACAGATCGTACTATTATATCTAATCACAGCATCAATCTTCTAATTCTTATATTCCTTTTTTCCAATCTATTTTCTAAATTTATTTTTAAAAACAACAGAAAAAATCACAAATGTTCCATGATTAACAACAGCAACTGACAAGTGCTGCATTTAAATAATAAATAAACAAGGAATGGTGGTGTACGATGATTCCTTCTGCCGAATCATGTGATGACCTTTACTTCTGGTAAGGCGGATAAAAGCAAGACGAAAATGTTGTCCTGTGTAAACGGACTTCAAAGGATTTCCCTGTTAGTGGGTAAATCCCGGGTATTATTGTTGTGCATGTAAACACAGCTAATGGGGATCTTGTGGCCTTCGGATGTCTTTTGGTCAGACTTGCATCCTATTCAGAAAGTTCCCCCTTGAGTAAGGTGACCAGATTTTAACATTGGTAAAGCGAAACACCATTGACCAGCGGGGGTGGGTGGTGATGTTCTTGATTAAAAATTTGGTCTAGATGGAGCAACAGAAATTTTCATAGAACTTCAAAAATTGTATTGTAATATATATTTTTAAATTTCAACATAAGTACAATTTACAAATATAATAAATTAAAAAAACTTATGTATAGTATTATTTTATTCTTTGGCATATTTCTCATTTGTGTGAATTTCTTTTAGTAGATTGCTGTCGTTGTTTAAAAGGCCATCAAGTTTTTCACAGGAGATTGTTAAATTATATTTCACACATAAAATGGCTTTCAAAGTCTCAATACTTAATTGTGATTTTTCTGATGTCCACACTTTATTTACCGTAGAAAAAACGTGTACAGTCGTAGCATTAGTTCCTGGTAAAGACAGCGCTTAATCCACAATTTTTAGTGCATTATTGTATGGAACATGGTTTGTTTCAAAATTTGAATTCTAACAACTGATCAACAATGCGAACTTTGATAATCAGTTCTCAACAATTATTTGTTATTATTAAAGTTTAACATTATAAAATTAGCAAAAATAATATAAAACTCATATCCTGGCTAAATAGCTACATGGCCACCAAAAACCGTATATTCCCTTCCCGTTCTCCCGCCGTTCCCTAGCTTCTTGTGCATTCTTTCCAAAAATCGGGACTTTTTTAAAATGCCGCGGGACAAATTGTTAAAAAGTGGGACGTCTGGTCACCTTACCCTTGAGGTAACTGATTTGGTTAGGCCTCCTGATGATGAGACCAGTCAGTTACCTTGATATATGGTTTAATTCTGTTACTGCTACAAAATCTTGCATTATGGTGCGTTGAGTTCTAAATGCGTGATTTCTGTTTATTTTTGTCTACATTCTTCCTGTTAATAATTATCTTGCTTTGTTGGATCATTTACTTTTAGTTAGATTTAGTAGATATAATATAAGCACTCTATAATATCATTGCATCGATGAAATCAGTTAATTTTGCAAATACTATATGCCATCTCCCACTCAACATTGACTTGATGAAGGACTGCAATACTGTTCCTGAATGAGAATATTTTAGAAATGCGATTTTTTTATTTAAAGAAAACATTTTTAAAAAAAAATGAAGAACCACAATGTAACTAACATACAAAAGAATAACAATACACAGATGAAAGATATTTAAAAAAAAAAAAAGTTTTGCCACTTTTGGTGAGGATTCATTGATACCAGCATTGTTCACAAGTCACTGTTTAACGTCTCAAAATACAAGTGAATGTTTGTGAACCTCATTGAAATTACTAATAATCTGACTTCAGATTAAAACAAGCAATCAACATTTAATGGATGGAACACATTATTTACAGATTAACAATACATGGGCAGCTTAAAGGAGATACAACCCCCATAGCTCTTAAACCTACAATAAAAACATGAAAAACCAACTGTTGCCGAAGCTAGAGTATAAATTACACTGCTGCCAATTTTACAAAATACTTCAGTAAAATAAAAACATAGAGAAAATACAGTTACATGGAGTTAAACACTCAGAATGAACATATGATGCACGTCAGTTTCAGGGAAGATGCGAGAAATCACGTAACAAACATAGAATGTAAGTTTGTGAAAATTTGTAATGAATTTCTGTATCGTAATTAGTTAAAATAGAACAGTTTTGGTACAATTTTACTGAAAATGTGTTTGGGTACAGCCTGGTACAGATTTTGGAAATTGTTACAGTTTGGTGCTAATGGCACAGGAGCATAGCAGTAAATGTGCAAATTCAATTGAAATTCATGTATGTAATTAAATTTTTATCAAAGAAAAATCAAGCACTAAAAGAGAAAAATAAATATTTTTCAGAATTTTACAAACTGTATGATATTTAGAAATCCATGACATAAAAAGGAACTTTATTTAACTCCACTAAAATGTACAGAATATTTCATTTGAAAATTTACCATAAAATAAACATTGATGCAAGAACTGTGTGGCAAATGATGATATAGATAGCTCTATCAAAAGACAACAAGAACAACCTAGTTTGTTTTAAATAATTTCAAAATTTCCCATAAAACTGAATTTTCACCACATGAGAAATTAAAAAACACGATAAAAATTTCAATGATCAGAATAACGAAAATTTGTCAGAGGACATTGGGATGAAACCAACTAATTAAAAACGAAGCCACATACAAAGAGGGTAATAATGGGTCGGTTTAAGTGAAACAATATATAATATATTTTAATATAGATTAACACAAATTTTAATGCATTTTAAAACATTGATACCATTGCTCATAGTATTGGATTTCATCAAAAAATCAATCTTAAATCTGATAAATATTTTCACTTACAATGAAAAATTTGTGTGTGTCATGATCTTAATTAATTAATTTACTATTGGTATGCATATAACTGATTTTTTAATGTAGGATTACATTCCTCCATAATGGTACTTCGGAAAGGAAAATTTCAGACGCTAATACTGTCCATCCATCCGTCCTCGCGAGTTATAATTTTGGCAGCGGGCCAAACCCAGTCAATTGCTTGGACAAGTTAAACAGAAAAGTACCATGATGCGTCAAAATTTTGACATACATATATACATACAAAAAGGTAAGCAATGATAAGTAATTCTACGTTAACAACCCGCAGTAGTTTTGTTAGAAAAGACTATCTGAAATTTTTTTTTTCTTTTCACAGATAAAATTTAATGTAGCAAACATATGCATGTAAACCATAATGTAGCAAACATTGAAAATCAAATATTAAAAGGTTAGTAATCAAAGGTTAGTAAACAATATATTTCCTAAAAGAGTTACTGAATCTTTACTTCAAACTATAAATGAAGCAACATTCATTAAACAAAACTTTTTGCATATTACTAAGCATTCGTCAAACAGAGGTTTTACTATACATGGGAAAAGCATCCACAAATTGTTTTTTATTAATTTTTCCCTAAGAACAAATGAAAACAAATTCTATAATTCCAACAGACAAGAAAATTTGAATTTATTCCTGTATTTATTGAATTTCAATAATCAATGCAAACTGCAAGTACAACATATAAAAAACTACACTATATGGAAATATTTAATCTAAGGTAAAAATATATAAATAAGCATAAAACATTCAAATGTTACACACATACCTGTGGCATAGTCCCATTCATAGACACTTTTAAATGTGAAGGATAAACTGGTAATGGGCATGAAACCTTAGGTTCACTAGGACGTTTTGATTTTTTAGATTTAAGGCTGTAATACCCTTTGTTAATATTAGGTAGACTACCTCGATGAAATTCTAAAAGAGATAAAAATAAAATTCTGTGTGACATAAAATTAATAAAAACATTTATTACAAGCAGGTATTACAAATTAAAATGCAATTTCTAATATTTCTTTCACTAAATAAAAATAAAGAAAAAAGAAATTTAGAATCAGATATTTTACTCTTTTTTAAACTCCATTTTAATCATGCCTCAAAAAATTAATTACGCACATAAAGGATAAATAACAAAGTAAATATTCGTGTGCATGTGGCTATTTTTGTTTTCGTAATTTAGAAATTCATAAAAACATATATAATACTTTTTCTAATGCATATTTAACATTTATATATAATATTTTTACAAAGAAAGCATAAAAAATCATGAACTTCAATATGTTGCCGAGGGATCATCTTATTAATTACCTTTAATTAAGACAAGTCTAACATCAATGGTCATCAATGTGGTCATGTTTAATAAGAAGTGTTGCAAAAACACTTTCACTAATTTAAAAAATATATTCCAATTTTCACTCATTAGTATATTACCATTTTTTTTTCTTTTAAAATATTCTAGCCATGTATAGGCAAATTCTGTGTAAATAATGAGCAAACTGTAAACTAAAACTTTTCTCACTAGTTTTACAGATTTTTATGATGGTACATGAGTTTTTCTCCCTTACCCATTTCATTATAAGTAAATTCGGTACTTTTCCGTTATAAGTACTACACTTGGCACATTTTTAATCTTGGCGACGCACAGATACAACACATAGTATTGGCGAATGAAATAACTCAAAATAACTCCGGATGTTACTCAAACGTTGCCTGCTCATCTTTAGGCAAATTCCATATTTTAAAATCCATTACGTAAAAATATGGTCCGATTTTCGGACGGATTCTAAATTCATTATAAACTAAAATAAGCGTATTAAATTACGGCATTCCATGAAGTCTCGTTATCTCCATGACCACGAAAATAATCGTCCTCATATTGTCTCGTGATCCTTGATTCTCGAGATATGTATACTTCAATATTGTAATTTACCAATTATTAGTGTGATTATATCGCGTTACCTTTCTCTCGTTGCAGCGATTTTTGAAAATACGCCAAATTGGTGTGAAAACGATTGTAGTACTTATAACGGAAAAGTACTGTAAATTCTAAGGGGTGAAAAGTTAATCAACATGTGAAAAAGAGGTAAAAGAAGACTTCATATTAAAGATACAACATAAAAAAGAAAAATAACAGCTAATTATGATGCAATTTACCACAGATTATAAAAGGCAGGAAATTAACTTCAGAATAGTCTTTTATATGACTTTGAAATAGACTTCTATATTTAAAATCAGAACATTTGATAAATTTATATGTTAACACATGTAAAAAAATACATGTACATGCATCATAGTGAAATATAATGCAACTGAGAGAATATAGACTGTCTGAACACATGAAACTTCACTTTTTTTAGACAGAAGGGGAGATAATTTTGCAAAATTAAAAAATGGTACTTTTCTATCAGCTGGGTACCAGACAAAACCGCCAAGCTTAAAAGTTGGCGCAGTTATCACCAAACCTAAATAAATGTTAAAGTTTGTGCCAATGCTTTGTTGATACGGCAAAAACAAAAAATTGAAGGAGCCAACAGAGTAGTTGAAATAGACGAAAGTCTTTTTACTTGAAGAAAAAAACAATGTCGGGTGCATTCTTCCACCTCAGTGGGTTTTCGGTGGGCTATGTCATGAAACTAATGAATGTTTCCTTGTTGCAATCCCAAATCGAACAGCAACCACTTTAATGGCCACCATAGAGGAACATATAGCTGATGGTAATACCATATTTTCTGACTGTTGGAAAGGATACAAAACTGGAGAACTGAAATACTCTGGATTTTAACATTTTGCAGTCAATCACTCATAATTTTGAGGACCCAAAAACCGGATGCCACACCCAAACAATAAAGCACTGTGGGGTTCTGCGAAAAGGCAGAATAAACATCAGCATGGAACTGCAAGGAACCATTTAGAGTCTTATTTAATTGAATTTATGTGGTGATGTTTGCATGCTAAGACAAACTTATTTTCAGCAATTGTAAACGAAATTTTCAATTTCATAAATGCTGTGTAAACTGATCTTTTTTTAAATTTCATCATTATTATTTTTATGTTTCAATTTATTAGTGTGAATTAAATGTAATAAAAATAAAAGTCCACCAGGGTCAAATATTCTTTTCGCATCAACATTTAGTCTTGGCAATAATTGCACCAACTTTTTAGCTTGGCGGTTTTTGTCTGGTACCCAGCTAATGGAAAAGTACCTAAAAAACAAAATCTTTTTAAAATTTGTTTAGAATGTTTGCTTGTAGGAGTAGTTAAAATTTTTTCAGTCACATGTATTTATGCTTCTATACTTTTACTTTGGTCAGTCTCTGGACTAAGAGTGAATAACAAAAAATATAGATGAGAGGAATAATAAAGTTTCTAGCCAAAGGAGGACATGTAGATATTAATAAACTAGAAAATGGTAGTGGTGATAACATTAACATTAACTCTGAGAGGTTAACAAAGGGATCAGTTAATCAAAATCTTATGTTTACAGTTTTATATACAATGTAACTGATTTGATTATCTAAGCACAAAGGTAAATTGGAAACATGAGAATACAGCAAAATTGGAAAAAGTACACAAGCTTTAGCTTTTATAACAACTAAAATATATGACTGGTAGTCTATGATAATTTTTGACCCAGTGTGTGCCACTTCCATCTATTTTTTTTTTTTCAAATTTCACATCATTTTTCATCTAAAAACTACTTTAAGATACATTATAAATGTAAAACTCATAATAGCTAGACAAAAATATTAATAAATTTCTTTCATACAAATGACAGCCAAATTATTTACATAAATTGATCAACAAAATGGTATATCATGGCAATAAGGTTAAATTCAAGATTCAGTGCAATCATAATAATTAGACACATCAAGAAAAATAAATCAAACTTTGAGGGGAGTATGCATTATTTTTTCTGTTTCAGTGTATTTTAAATGAAGTTTAATCAATTTTTCAGTTGAACGTTTGATACTTAAAATGTACCTATTTACCTAACGTTAAACAACAAAGCAAAAGAATGAGAATTAGCTAATTTTTAATTGTTACGTATAGAATATAAAATTCTCCAATGCTAGCTGTTAAGCACTGAACTCTTAATTATGAAAATGGTGTGTGCAAAAATGGATTTACTTGCTTATTTAAAACAAAATTTGATAGGTTGTTGGTCCTATAAAATTCCTCACTTTTCCAGTTTTTATTTTGTTCATTATTATTTTAATGTCTTCCTGTTTGGCATCACCCAAACAGGAAAAATATCCATTGCAATATATATATATATATATATATATATATATCCACAGGTAATAGACATTTTAAAAAGTTCAGTAAAATGCAGGTCATGACAAATATAGGTCAGTTTAATGTTTTAGATATGTTGTTAAATTTTAAAGTAACATATTTAACTACCTCTCCTAAATGCTAAAAAGTGCTTTCATTTAAAAGCATTTATCTTTTGCTTAAGAAGCAGTTGAATTACATATTTTATTTGCTTAATTTTATGCTCCTTAAGCTATGCATAGTTACATATTTGTATCTGTAATTTACTTGAAATAGAATAATTGTGCACAGTTTTTCTACACATTTTCTAGTTTTGTGCTTCAGATTTTAATTTCATTTATATCTTGTAATCACAACAATTCAACTAAGAGAAAAAAATCCTCTATGGCATTCAAAAATTCTCAAAAGTTTTTTAAGGTTATGATAAAGAAAAATGAAGAATAACAAAGATTAGATTGTATGTTTCGAGAAGGATTGAATAAAGACACTAGTCATACAATGTCTTATTACCTTGACTACAGTTCAGTGCTGATGAGGAGCTAAACATATTTTGTTTCTTCATACCTTGAAGAGGAACCATGGCATACACATTTGAGTGATTCATTTTATCAGCACAAGTATTTATAGCTAAAAGAAAATCATTTTTAAAAATAACATTATAACATTTTTAATACAACTTAAAGTGCTATTTTCCAAGTCAAAAATAAAGGTTAGACTAGTTTTAGATTTTTACAAAACAAAAGGACAATATACCTAACTAACTACCAAAATTTTGACAATCATCTAGAAAGAAAAGTATCTAAAGAATCTGAACTCCTTTTTCTCAAGTAACCTTGAATGGGATGGTCTAATGGTTTCGACACTTACAAACTTCGAAGAGCAGAGGTTGTGACTTTGATTCCCAATCCTGGCAGGGGGTGCCAGAACACTGATGCTCGACCAAGAAAAAAAGAACATTAGTGGACCATTAAAGAGTTTTTTTAAAGGGGTTTTCATTCATTTTTTAATGCAAAAATGAAGTAATTTTTAGGGGCTCATTAGTACCTTTTTTAACCTTTTAAATGTCAAGTCATTTTGATGATTTTGATACGGAAAATGTCAAATTTTTCTATTGCAAAAATCAAATGTTTAGCACAAAATAAAACACATAAACTGCCATCTACTGATAAAGCAAAAATTCACCTCCCAAGATATGGTATAGTGCTGCTGTCTATTGAATAAAGCCCAAATCAACTTGTTCCAAGATCAATTGGAGTTTGAAAATAAGATGCAAGAAAAAAAAATCTACCCCAAGTGGGATTTGGGCAGGACATTTTGGAACGCAAGTGCCGTGCCCGAGACTATCTCAGGCACAACAGTTAGAAGGTTAATAATTTTAAAGATCCAACTGAAAATTTTATGTTTTTTTAATTGTTATGGGAAAAAAGAGCAATGTTCTATAAATCCAAATAGAAGTAAAAAAATTATTTAGAGTTTCACAAAAATTTTATTAACTTGATAACAATATGACTGATATATTATTCATTTTTATTTCAAGTACTAATACTGGTAATACAGAACACCAAAAAACATAAGTTACAGGTAATTGTATTTAAATTATTTGAATGAGGCTCTAAGCACAAATTTCATTTAGAAATACCTCATATTACAATAAGACCCATGGAAACTGACTGTGATGTAATCTTTTAAAAGTATTTGCTATTTTTAAAAATTTCAGCTATATTTATGTTAAACAATTTAAACTGATTTTCTAATTAGAGTGATCAAGCCAATCATTTAATACTGTCTTATTTCTACATTACCCCTATTTTCCCCCTTTGTTCTATACTACACCAACACTATACACCAAGGGAATTAATTTCAATCTAAAAGGTGATTTCCAAATAGGTGTTTGCTGTACCTACACATAATGGGGCCTTACAGTGTTTCTCATTAAAATGATCAAGCCAATCATTTAATATTGTCTTATTTCTACATTATTTCTTTTTCCTCGCTTTTTTTCAATGCTACACCAACTCTATTCATTGAGAGAATTAATTTTAATCTAAAAGGTAGAATTTTCAAAATAGGTGTTTGCTGTGCCCTTACAGCTCATAGGGGAAAAAATTTTAACAATTTTCCTCATCCCATTAGGCTTGACCCAAACTGCTGAAACTGAGAGCATACTGTTCATCTGTGATCAGCTAGTAAATATAAGTTTTTTTTTTTTTAAAGGGTTCTATGGATTGATAATTTAAGTACTACTGGCTTTTAACATTTCTGGTTAAAATTTAAAGGACTTTTATGAACTGGGGAAAATTTATAAGAAAGGGTTAATTAATTAGAAATTTAATTAATTTTAAAAAACTGTTTAACCCTTGAAATCTCATTGAGTTAAAAAAAATGAAATGTGGCAACAACTGCTATCCTTGGGGTAAAAAACTCCCAATGTGCAATGATCATAAGAAAAAGTATAGGTACAATGTAAGGTATAGTAATGGTATTCATAAGCTGAGATTTCCTTATGTTTCTGGGGTGATCTAGTGGTGATGATATTAGCTTTGAAACACAGTGATCACGGGGTTTCATTCAAACTGCTAGCAGGCAATTATTGCAACGTAACTTTTTAGGATTTTTGTGGTCATGAATGTTATCATGCTTATGCTTATTCTATGAGCTGTAAATGGAAGTGGATACTGAATCAAAGACTTGCCAATATAGTTTATTCTGACTTAAAAGGGCAATTAATAAGAGCCTTAACAACTTGCTATGGCTCAGTCAGCTAAGAACAAAGATACAATGCTTAAATCCTGAAAAACTAATGAAACAGTTCCCCCAATATCGCAAATAACTGTTTAGAATATAATATAAAGAACTTATATAATATGTTATATAACTCTGACAATTTTTGAAGGGTAAAAAGTTTACCAAATACTAGAGAAGATCTAGTGAACAATATACTTAATGAAGGTGTTAAAATATAACTGCATATATATAATAATTTTACCTTCAATAGAAGCTGGCTTGTTAAGATTTGCTATTTGAGCAGGTGAAGTGGGACACAAATCTCTACTACTCATAGCTTTCTTGCCTGAAATATATTTTAATAATTTTTAAATTAAACATATAAAAAAAACCTATAAAAATTTTACTACAAATATAATGCTGTATGGCATCACAATAATAATAATAAATCATTTAATAAAATGCAACAGTATTTCCTAAAGACAAAGTACAATATATTTCTTGTTTAAATAATTTACTGAATAGATTTGAATGGGAGAGTTATCCCTCTAGAGTTCTCTGAAAAATTAGTTCTTATTTCTCTTAGGTCTGAAAATTTTTAAGATTTAACAGAAAATACTTAAATGTCCTTAAACTTTAAACAAATGAAAAATGAATCAAAGCAACCTTTAAAAAAGTTATCAACAGATAATGAAATTTGAGTTTTGATGTAAAATCTAAAAATTACAGTTCATTCCAATTCATATTGTGAAGTTGAGGAAGAAAATTAATATAAGGCTTCCATTTTTCAGAAAGGCATTAGTGTAAAAAACGAAATTAATTCTTCAGACTAGGAGCAAAATCCACACTTCCTAGTTTTATTTCAGAGTAAATATAAAGAAATTAATCAGTACCCAACAACTTGTGGCAAATGTATAGAAAGACTAAGCTGCTTAAGTGGCCTGACATCTAACCAGTCAATTAATCTAAAAAATATGCTGCTATGAGTGAATTCATGTTTTTTGAAAATTGTTTTCAAAACTTATTTTGTATCTCTAAATTAAATATATAATGAAAAGTAAAATCAACAAATACTAAGGGATGGGAAAAATACATTCAATGTTTTCCAATCTGTACTTTCCATGCAATAAGTTAAGAGTACAAACAGCTGCTTCAAATCAGGATCTCAATGTGCTATTTAATGAAAGTCATTTAACAGAAATCACTTTTTCTTCAAAAAGGATGCTGGTAGAAATTAGGACTTACATTATACATCCCCCTCCAGATATATTTTTATATTAACATATTAAAACAATAACTTTTCAAAGTTTGATTATAATTAAAATCTTTCTTAAAAATGGAACAATACAATTGTTTAACTTTATTAATTAAAATTTAGTTTTCATTAGTAAAGTAAAGATATACTACAATTATATTTTTTCAATTAATTTTACAACCCACGGGATCCTAAAAATATAAAAGGTTTATTATGCAGTAATTTACATGGTTGATAACACTTTCAAACTAGGAAAGGAAAAAAAAATCCTCAATTTTTTTTTCACCTTATTTCACAAGTTTTAGATCAATTATTTTCTACCACTTACTTTGCATATTTACTCTTTGTGGGGGGGGGGGGGGGTGGAATGATTAGATTACCAAAACCAATAGACCTTCTATTGGTTTTGGTAAATTGAAGCAGATGCTATTTCTGTTTATCCTCTGTTGTTTGTTCTTAATGTTTGATATCATTTTATTGATTATGTTACTCCTTTACATATTGACTATAGCAGGGGTCGGCAATGCGATGCCTGTGAAACAATTTTAAAGTGTACATCACTCAAATATCTAAATTTTAGATATTTGGACAACAAATGCTCATAGTTGTAATGAATAATTTTAGTAAAAAAAATTAAAAGTTGTAAAACTATAAAAATAAAAAACTCAGCAGCCTGCTCTCTTGACAGCATTGCTCTTCCCTTGCTGTGAGTCAGCTTCTTTTTCCTGTTCTGAAATTTAACTCTCGTTCAGCGTCGACATATGCTTGTGAACCTTTGTTTTCCAACATGAAATACTTAAAATCAAAGTACCGATCAAGCCTCAGTGACACTCATCTGGACCAATGCCTGAGAACTGGTAATTCATCTTTTGTGCCACATTACAACGAGTTGGCTACATATTTGATAAATGATAATTGTCAAATATCACAATTAGCAATTTTAAGAATGTTTAGTTTAAATTAAAATTTGATTTATGTATTAGAAATTTATGTTGCATTAATATTTTCATGTTTAAATATCACCCCCCTCCCCACACACACTTCTTCATCCAATAATGCCAGCTAAACTCCCGCATTTCTGAAATATGCTCTCCAAGTAAAAAAGGTTGCCAACCCTGGACTATAGTTTCAGGTTTCCTGATTTGAGCTCTTATCATTCTTGCTATTCCTGTTGTCATTCATGAATTTTTTTCTAATTTTAATCCGTTTAAGAAGTTATGCATACAGCATGCTTATTATTTTAATCATATGGGTTTTATACAGAGGTGTTAGCATTGTGGTGCACTATATTAATATTTCTTAGAATTGATAAAGTTCTTGCTTGGTTTAAAATTGCAGATTTACATGCTATGATTTAAAATTTTCAAGATGCTTATAATAATTAGACCTCACTGAACATCTTTTACAATTACAACTTGGTTTTAGAAATTGTTTAACTCCTTTCCCCACCTGTGGAAAAGCAGCCTTTCTTATGTAGCCAATTTTCTCTTTAACATTGGAGGATTTTAAATAAAATATTTAAGGTTCTGGTTATTAGAGCTAATACTGGTGTTTACCCCCTCCCAAGTCATGATACTGTAGTCAATTTGTTTATATGTATAAAACAGCTCCGTAACTGACTGACTGACAGATAACGCACACACCAAACCGCTGGACCTAAAGGGCCGAAATTTTGCATCGCGATTTTTCTTATAGGGTAGGGGTGCACTAAGAAAGATTTTTGAAAAATTCTTATTAGATTTTTTTAAATTAAATTTTTAAGCTGTTTTTGTAACATTCTTTAAAGTTTGCATTTAAAATAATAATCTGAGGGTTATAAAATTTATATCACGAGAAATATCATAAAAATTCCTTTCATGATATTTTTTTTTAATCTTTACCTCCATTTTCTGATTTTTGGTGAATTTTTAAAGATTAAATTTTAGAATTTAATTTATTAAATGCTGATCACATGGTTTCTGTTCTTTTTGTGATACTTTAAATTAATTTTGCATCACGTGCATAACGAAATAAATTGATTAAAAAAAAAAAAAAAATTAAAATACGGTAAAAGATAAAATTTAACCACTAGACTAATTGAGATGGAAGCTTTTTAAGAATTTAATTCAAACTAGCATGTTTTATGGATATTAAACATACAAATTAATTGCATACATTGACCATTGTATTTAATTTGAATATTTTCTTCTACATTATTTTGTCTATAAAAATATCCGCTACTATTTTTTTTTATAAATAGTATATATATATATATATATATTACATTAATTGCATTATATATTACATTAATTGCATACATTGATCATTGTATTTATTTCAAATACCTTATATTTTAGTTTATGCCATAGCCATAACTAACAGCATGTTATTTGCAGTGGTATTTAAACCTATTTGATTATGACAAAAATTATTGCCTAGTAGAAAACTAAAGCAAATTGAGTTTTAAAGCACTGCTGAACACTATTACATGTGTACAATAGTAATCAATAATACTAAATCAAAGTCAAACATACAAAAAAATTCTTCATATAATTAACCAAAGGTAAAGGAAGATTTTAATGATATGCAAATTACAAATAAATACATATGATGTTAAAAATAAGTTTCTCATATATTATTTATGTGATTAAAGAAAAAAATTAACTTTCAACATATGTTTAAACTACAACAGTGTAATGAACAAAGTGTTTTTGTCAGATGAAGATTCATGTAAATAGAAATAACTGAAGACGTTTCATGACTATTTTATTAAAATTAAAGAATAAAATTCAAATAAATATAAAAGTATTACACTTACCGGCGTGGCTTAAAAATTTATAAGTGCTTTGCTTCAGACCTGAAAGTTAAGGAGGAAAAAAAAAACCATTTACACTGTGCCATAATTTAACAATCTAAACATCCAATACTTAATAATAAATGTTAATACAATATTGCAGTATAATACAATATATTTACAAAAAAATTCAACAGCAGGTGTAAAATATTTTTTGTATTTCTTTACATGTTTCTAATTTTTGTAAAAGTATAGAAATTTATAGTTGTATGCTAACATTAATATATTAACTAACACACACACACATTATATATATATATATATATATATAACTAGCATTATTGCCCGGCGTTGCCCGGGTAGATATATAGATATAAAATATTTCATGCATTCCATCAAAAAAATACTGGGCTACACCCCCGCTCTTCATGTTCATCTGGCCAGACAGAATGCACTTAGCGCGTTTCTACTGAAATGATATACAAACAATAAGAAAGAAAGAATCTTTGAGCCTGCGGACCTTTGTCTGATTTTACTGAGAATTAATAACACCGTGTTGCATAATTCGCACGTTTGGATTGAATAAGTTTGCTGTTTAATTATATTTGTTAGATACTGTTCAATTAGATTTAATTAGATTTGTTTGATTCACTGTTTAATAAGAAATAAGTTTTATAATTTACATTTCCCTTTATTATTTATTTTTCCCTTAAAAACACACTTTTTTCCATTTCACCCAAGAGGTAAAGTGCAAGATGCGTTATCCCCTTTATTTAATCAAAGTAAGGCTTGATTCCCCATGAAGCCTTTTTCCTTAAGCTTGTATGTTTTGTAAGAAATGTTTTGAATCAGATGCATTACCTGTGAATAATGTTTTCAAAGGCTCGGGTGGTTCTTGAATTGCAGGCAATTGTACTTTCCCATTACTGCAACACATAGCAGAGCCAGGAAAGTTGTGTTTATCTGGGGAGCCAGAGCCAAAGGTCATTCCCAACCCTCTTCCTCCCACGCATTGGAATTTCACCCCCGCCCCCTCCGACATCCTCAAACCACCCCTCTTAACGCAGCTGGTTGAGGGGTATCCACAGGGGGTACACGCACCTTTATCAGGCACAAAAAACATTAAAAAATTAATTTAAAAAAAACTAATTGGGCCCCAAAATTTCTTTTTTCCTGATTTAAGTTTCTCAGGTCTAAAACATTAACTGTGCCGAATTTGGTCCCGGTGGGTGAAACAGTCTATGATTCTATAGCGGACAAACAAACAGACAAGCTCTTTTATATAGATAAGATAATAATAATAATAATTCAAATCAAACTTTGTATTTAGGACAGCAAAATACACATACACACAAATATATAAATAAATAAAGGTTTGATTCCAAATTATAACTTTTGAATTTTGAAAGATTTTGGTTAAAAGCTTCATAATTCCAAAAGAACCTAAAACATAAAACACCAATATAAAAGGTAATTAAAATTTTTAAAAAAAGGAAAAATACATATTTTATTGCAAAAGAAGTTATTTAGAATCTTTAGATTAAATTTCAAATTGATCTAAAGACTACAAATATCCAACAAATATCAAAATATGAAATACAAATATCAAAAATATCAAAAATATCATTTTATACAAATACAAATATCAAAATATCTAATTGACTACAAATATCCAACATTGAATGAAAAATCTGCCTTTTAAAGCTTTACTATTGAACGCAGAATAATTTCTTCTGCAAAACTTTTTATAAAATATTTATAAGCATAAAGACTAAAGTAGAATAGATCTCTTAAAAACGTAACTACAAATCCTTAAGCACGAGTATTTAATACCAGATAAGAGGTTTTACATGATTTTTTTTTAAAATCTTAATGTACATGGCTAAAGTCAGAACTTCTAAACATAATGCAAAATAAATACATACTTTCTTCTTGGAGTCTGGCAATTTTTTGCACATCTACAACATCAAAGACTTCACTCTTTTTCCAGGTTTCCTGCTCTGAGTTTGAACTTTTTTTTTCTTCACTGAGTTCAGAAGCATTTTTTTCAGGTTTAGGAACAGTTTGGTTTTTTTCAGGCACAGAAGCACCACTTGACGCATTAGTTGCTTGTGCTTTAACTGCATAGCAAGGAAAAGAGAAAATATAAAGCTTCTCAAAAAAAAAAAAAAAAAAAAAAAAAAAAAAAAAAAAAATATTAACACTGAAAATTTTGATGATGAAGATGATTAGTAGAATTATACGCATATATGCAACAGTATGGTATACTAATATCACATCAATATAAGCATGGCAAAAATTTAGCATCAGCAGTGTAGTTGAACCTTTACTTTGGCAGGTTTAAATTTTATGGATTACAGTAGAATCTCGATCGATTGTTCTCTGAATTATTGTTTTCCCGAATATGTCATTTATATCACCCAGTCCCGATGATCATATTGCTTTGCTATGTTTCCACATCTTTCGTTTTCCCGCATTTATTGTTCAGTGCAGTTGGTCCCTTGAAAAATGATAGATCGAGATTCCACTGTATATACTTAAGAATTTGCCACCAACAAATAATAATAATTTAGTAGGGCTTTCTTTCTTTTTTCTTTGAGGGGGGGAGGAGGCGACAACACAAGCAATCTACCACTCTAATAAAATCAGCAAAATTTACAAAACACAGTACAGTATAGTATATTATTGTATTTAATAATCTTCTAAGGCAAGGGGGAAGTATTTCTTTTTTCTTTGGGTCAAGCACTCCTAAACCTTCAAGGTGATGCTCCATGTAACACAAAATTCACATCTTATCTTAGACATTCATTAAAGTTTAGCTGTTGGGAAAGTCTGTTAGGCATTTATTATAGCTAAATTGAATATGGATGTTGTATACTGTGATAATAATTCAAACTGGCAAATGAAATTATAGTATTCAGGTGCTAATATTTTTCTAATTGCTAATAAATGTGCACACTTAATATAATACAACATATAAATAATTTCAGCATGTTAAAATTTAAAATATATATATATTATATTTAAACATGCTGAAATTATTTGTATGTTGTATTATATTAAGTCTGCAGATTTATTAGCAGTTAGAAAAATATTAGCACCTGAATACTATAATTTCATTTGCCAGTTTGAATATATATATATATATATATATATATATATATATATATGTGTCTACAAAAGTACAACCAGAAATCAAACCAATGAACAACGGCAATCTTACTATGGCGCTACGCTGCTCAACCGTAAGCTGCTATATATTAAATAAAAACATTTTTAAACCTGACAACACCAGCACAATTCATCGATATTTTAGTAATTGAGGTAATAAAATGATCAGTTGGCAATTTACGTATCGCACCTGTTTGTCTTTTACGGTCTACAATGTAGAGTTGCACAAGGTATGTGTCCTTGCTATTTTAGTTATAATTATGGTTCTAATTGTATATATTTGATAATGTTTAAAGTATTGTGTGTGGATATTTCGATGCTTAGGTGGTGCTTATTTGAAGTGGTTATATGTGGATAAAGTTATAATTTAGTCATAAGTCTAAATATTTTTAAAAAATTATTATATGATGCATTGTTTATAGGTGTAGTGAATATATGGGATGGCTGTAATGTTTTAGTGAATTGACAGGTGGTTTTGAAATAATTTTGACCCAGGTTTTTAATGTACGAAGTTCCATTTCCTTTATTTTTTTATTTCATCGCTCCTTGCTTTATTTTTGACTTTACGTCAGGTTGCAGATGAAGAATGACTTCCGGGAGTGTTACCTAGGTACAAAACATGTTTAACCGGAGTGTTGGGGGTCACAACTCCCCCCGGTCATTTATATTCTTCATCTTTCAGGTTGATGAATTGTGCTGGTGTTGTCAGGTTTAAAAATGTTTTTATTTAATATATATATATATATATATATATATATGTGTATATATGTAAAATAATTCTATTGATAAAGTGAACATGGAAAATTAATAATCAATATCTTCCATTGAAATATACGACTAGGAACAAAAAATTATAATTACTTTCAAGTATTCATTAATACAAAATAACTAGTATAATGGTTGAATTAATGCAACAGCAGTTAAGTTTGTCCTACTTACACCACAGGGTGCTATTCCACTCTATATACTGCAAAGCAAGTATTTAACATGCAGAAAAAAAAGGAGGAGGAAGTATTTTTGTGTATGAAAAAATGAGTTATAATATTTAATTTTATAACCCTTTTAGATTTTTTCTTTCTGTTAAATGACAGTAAGCAAAGAAGACAACATTTGGAATTGCAACTGATATGTAACAAACTAAGCTTCAAACATTTTACCAAACTATATACCACTTGTTATTATAAAAATAGTAGGGCAGGGGTGGGGTTTAGTTCTTAACAATCACTAAACAAAGAAATTAACAGTAAATTTATGTCAAAAAATTCTTGAAAGATCTATTAATTCATATGTTATAAACCATACAACATTTTAAACATCTTACCTAAACTTGTAATACGGGATACAAAATCATCAGCTTTCTTCTCTACTGTTAAATCTATTATGATTAAAAGGGAGAAAAGTTTTTAACAATCACTATACACTTAAAACTATTAGAAAATTTTACCCAATATACTTTAACCAAACAGAAATAATTTAAAAACATTTTGTTTGAACAACAGTAATTTTAGCAAAACAGAAATGTCTTACCACAATTTGACAGCTTTGAGGTTTTAATATCCTTTTTAGCTTCTTTTCCCTCAATACTAGAGTCTTGAAGAGGAAAAAAGAAGGAATTATATGAATGTCTGGTAACAGATTTGTGCTAGAATACATATAAGAACAAAGACTTAACATAGCATAAGTTTTTAGAACACAATAAAAATTCAAAACTATCTCCGAGAAAACAAAATAAGAAATGAATAAATTTTTTAAAAAGGTAGAGAGGGGAACATTAATGGCAACTAGATCCCAATTCTAAATACAGACTAAGAATGATATAGCTATAATACCAAATATACACTCTAAAGATTATTACAAAAATAAGACATTATGTTATAAGACTCTAAAACTTATAACACACTTCTAAACAGCAGAGATCTTTACACACAGGACATCTAAATTTTTTTCCTAAATAGTATATAACCTACAGTGATTCCTATATATATATCGGTTAATATTTTACCCTAAATTATGGTTATTATTATTTTGCTTAATTCAAAAATTCACAGGTATAAATTTATTTCAGTCACAGTTTTACATCAATATTTACTTTAATCACATTTAATTCCAATTTCATAAACAACTGCACTAGTTAATATATAAATTTTTTTACTGAAAATCATGTCTGCTAGAAGAATAATGGTACAAAGACACTTATTTCATTATTGTCATAATTCTTAAATAATGTCCAACAATATTTCAAGTATTAACCAATTAAATATTTAAAATGCTTTAATTTTTTGTATTTCAAATTGATATAATATTAAAAACAACAATTCAAGATATATACTTAATAATTTCAACTGGTTTAGTTTACTCAAGAGAGCAGTTCTGGTTGCTTTAAGTTCTATATCATCCATATCATCAATATTTTTCTGTAGCCACTTTTGTGTGCTAGCAGATTTTTCCTCAGTTGTCAACTTCTTTGGAGACTTATACAACCTGAAAAAAAAAAGAACAAATATATATATATATATATATTTACATACATACAGTGGAACCTCGATCAATTGCTCCCTGAATAATCATTTTCCCATATGTGTCATTTGCTTCATCCAGTCTTGATAACAAGATTTCTTTGGTAAGTTCCCACACTTTATCGTTCAGTGCATTAGATACCTTTAAAAATGATAGATCGAAGTTCCAATGTATATTGTGTATATAGATAATATATATTCTCCCTAAATTGAAACAGAAAATTCAAAGAAAATGTCATTAATATTAGAAAACAATACAATTGATATTAACTTCATTTCTTTAATTTTACAGCATCATTTATATTTGAAAATTACATATTAACAGTATCACTCAAAATACGAGAATCTAGTCATATGCACTGTATATGATTACTAACATAAAATATTCACATATAACATCTATATATTTAAGTCGCTAAGCCGACTTTTTGGGCAGTCCGTGAGAGAAAACTAGAGCATTAATTTACTTCATTTTGGTCTTAAATGAAAGACTGTAATCTGTAGATTTGTTAAATTTGGTTTTTGTAACCACGATTTCTATTAATGAGTGATAATTTACAATTAAAAAAAATTGATTTCTGCGCATGCTCGGTGGCATGTTTTAATCTGTCTTTAGAAACTCGCTGTTTCTGAGCATGCTCAGTGAAATGGTTTAATGATTAACACGTTTATTTCGAGGAGTCTCTAGATCTCTCTCTGCCATTTTTATTTTTATGATAATTATGTTTGTGAACTATAAGATTAAACCTGATGGAAATTGCTTAATTAGCGATAATTTACAATTTTTTAAAAAATTGCTTGCTGCGCATGCTCAGTGACATTTTTAATTCTGGCTTCAGATACTTAGCACAAGGCTGCTTAAACACATTAATTTTTTTCTGCACATTTTTTTGATTTTCTACATTTGGAAATGATGTGTTGAGTATAATTTGTGTATTAGTACGTTTATTTACTATCTAGCCGTCATGTTTTGATGGGTACCAACTAGTATATGTATTAAGGGTCTGTTCACATAGAATCTGTCAGTGTTAGTGTTGCTTGTATCAACATTTTAAACCAATCAAAGACAGTAACAATTTTGTACCTAATTGTTATGGGGTTTTTGTAATTGGTTAAATATCTTTCAATACGAGTAATGCTGGTGGATTCTATGTGAACAGGTTCATACACAGGTAGTAACATTAATAAGAAACCAGATTAATTAATAAGAAACCATTAATAAGAAACCAGTGATCCTCTTAGGGGCCATAGAATGGTCTCAGGGAGCCTTGAACAAATGGGACACTTTAATTAAATAAAATTGCTATAGGTGTAATGTGATATTATTATATATTTCAGAAAAAATTGAAAATAAAAATTATATTTCACATATTACTTTATGGAAAGCTGGTGGGGGCTGCAAGAAAATAGGATAAATGGGAAAGCAAAAAATATTTTATCTAACAAATAATAAATTACTGATTTAAAAAAAAAAAATAATTGAATGTTAATAATTAATGCATATATATTCCTTTCATAATATTTTATATCGAAAAAATGATATCTCATATATATTTTAGATTTCTAATATTATGAATCTTTACAACAGGCTTTGCAGGCTACAGAGAGAGTGCTGACAGGCCACATGTGGCCTTCAGGCTATATGTTGTGCAGGCCTGATCTAGAGTATATTAAGACTTTAAAAAGGTTTTGTTTTTTTTTAATTAGAAAAAAAAAAACCAGTGATTTTCAAGAGTTCATTTTTAATAAATCGAAACACTTCTAAAAGATACACAACAGCATCCTTAAAATTCAGATACAAGTTTCAGATACAAGATTAAAAACTATTTAAAATAAAGACACTGTAAATATATAGTGATAGAAAAAAATTTCAGGAAACCAGAAGAAATTTTAGTTTCAGTGCACTGCAACATGACATGCTAGTGTAAAAAATAACCAATTAGATAACCTGCATTATACGAATGTGGGCAAAACTGATCAAATAGACTAAGTAATTTCCAATGCTGCAGACAGGGATCAATACAGCAACTAAGGCCTTTTAAGATTGAAACCCTACCAGCGAATAAGCTGCCACCATAATTTAGACCTGGCACTCACTGGGCTGACATTTGATGGGCTCATACCTTCTCTTGCCCTAATAGGACTTTCCAGTCTATAAATTTAATATGCCGATATCCAGCCTAGACACAGGAGTATTTAAAGGCATCGTTAAAATTCGAACCGAGCAACCCCTCCCCCTCAATCTTAAATTTTCCTAATTTCTTTAGCTTAGCCTCATTTCAAAATTTCTACATGTTACTAAACTTTTTGATTCTGATTGAAATGTTTGAAGCATTGCCAGAAAAATTTTTCAAGTATTTGGCACCTCCGGAAAATGTTAGTTCTCTATGTATGATTGTAAGTTCTAAACGAAAAAATTTCTTTGACTAATGAGTTACAACTGCATATCTGCTTCAACATTTCTTATAATAAAGAGATACCAATCACATTCCTGCAAATATAAATAAACATGCAGGAAGAATAAAATAGTGGAAGGGTAAACTGCAGGTTCTTGAGAGCCCACTGACTTAAGCAGTGGGTAAAATATCAACAACAGTATATCAATCAAATCCTAGATAACATAAGTCTGGATACGTCCTAGATAACATACAAAAGTTCAATTTATTTGTTAAATAATAACCAGATTAGTTGTAATCATATATCAGAAGCATAATTTATAATGTAACTAGGGTGAAGTGGGATAAGTGAGAAAGCAAAATCATATAGTTCCACTCTGGATTTAAATAAATTTTTAACAAGTTGTTGCATTTATATGAAAATTTGCATACATACTTTTGGTTATGTTTTACATTTATAGTTTTATTTTTTGAAAAATCTATTCTCAACATTCTCCCCCGTAAATATTTTAAGTTTTTGTGTTTTGCGTTCTCGCTTGCCCCTGCACTTGGGGCAAGGTGAACGCAGGTCCCAATAAATTATAGTTGCTTATAGCAAAATAAGTAGGGCAAGGGAAAGAATAGATATTTCATGCTGAACAAAAGGCTATTTTTTTAACATTCTTTCGTTGTGGAGGTATTTGTTGTTCAAGTTAGCAGGGTCAGCAATGTCCAAATACTAACAAAATAAGTATATTTATATTATTTGTTTTAGAGTAACACATGTATGTTAAAAGTTTAAAAAAAGTTTTTTTTTCCTTTGGCTCAGATCTACTGAATATTGTAGGACCAAAAAGACACAGAAAAAATTAGTTCACCATGCCTTCCAGGACTCGGCTCTCCCAAGAACACTAAGTTATCATCTGGTACAAAAGGAAACTCAGAAATAGTGACAACAGAATTAGAAATTCAATATATTCACACACAGCTTGTAATGCCCACTCTACTCACATTCACTAACAGTTAGTTTATTACAACTTTCTTCTTCAAACCTACAACAAAAAAACTAGTTTCAGTTGCATAATTTACAATTTTTGAATGTTAAGGAATTAAAAACAATCATCAGCTGTTAAAGAAACATAGTAAAAGGTGGTTGGTTATAAAGTTTCTCCAGCTAGAAAACATATGTTCAGAAGAAAAAACTATTTATATGGCTGTTATAACACAAAGGTAGGTTTGGCACTTTTCCGTTAGCTCGGCGCAAGTGATATATCACCAAATCTGGTTCTTAAGTCGCATTTTTAGCTGTTTTGTTAATTAATTGTAACTCGCATGATTGAACAATATATATATGAATTTTATTCATTAAGCAAATATTTAGTTAAATGGCCAAAAATCTTTAATGCCCTTCAAGATGTCTTAAAAAGGACCCTTTTTTCTTTTGGTCATCGTGACAGGTACTCAGCCATTACGATTGCAAATGGTGGCTGACATTCCACAATGTTTATTATAGCTACATTTGGTGCCTCATCACAATTGCTCAGTCTTTTGTACAATTGTGAAGGAAACAAGTACAGTTTATGGTTAATTGGTTTCCAGTTTTCATTCATGTGAATTTTGGGGTTATTTCAGTGGGTCTCTGAACTTAATCATGTTTTCTCGCATATTTCATACCCATCTTCTTCTAACGTTTCGTGTGCGACAGTTTTTTCAAAATTTAGCCTAATAGATTGTTTTTGTAGGGTTGTTAGGTTGGTGACTTTGCATTCTCGCCAGTGGTGATACTTGTCATGGCAAACGCCTAATGCGCCCCGCTAACGGAAAAGTACTGTAGGTTTTTTTCACTATATGGGACACATGAAAACTGCTGCTCTCACTTACCCTGACACAAAATTTTTTGGGGGCAAGTGAAAACCCTACAGTACTGAAGTAATATTGCAAAAAAATTGTTTTTATATTTTATCTGTATTCTGCATTTCTTAATGAATAAGTGGGTATTTTCAAAATAACTATATGTGCTGTGGTTAATTAGTTATGATTATTGTTTGGGCTAGTACTCGAACTTGGGTACCTTAGTTAAAATAAAAGGATTTGGTAGGTATAAAAATTTTCCATTTTACAATTTTTTTCTGTAAATAAAAAACTAAACATAACAGTAGAGCAAGAATTTTCCTACAAAGTACACTTTAAATTAATTTTCTTTAAAGTTAATTTTTTTAGGGTTTTAAGCTTGCGTTCTCACTTACCCCACCTCACCCTATAACATTTTGTACCAATAAGTAAAAGAAAATTCCCTTGAATGTTAAACCTCAAATATACACGATGGGAGGATTAGTAGCACCTCTGTCTAAAAAATAATAAAATATCAGACAAACAGCTAGTATTTAAAAAGGATATATACAACATGGAATACTTTGCGGAATTTGTTAAGAAATGAAAGAGTAATAGATTCAGAAATACATTCTGAAATTGTAGAAACATAAACATTTCTTATAAACAAGCAAAAAACATATTTCCTTCATAGAACTATGCCTCATTATCAATAACAGCATATTTTCAATTACACATTTTTTCAGTGTAAAATAAGGGCGAGCGTCAACAAAAAAAACCCTTCAAGGGACAAATGAAATTCTAATTACGATATTATTACCATGATTCCTCATCGGATAATTCAATATCATCGACGTCAATAAGTTCGGTTTCAGTCGTAATCGAAGGTTCAGATTTGTTAGTATGAAAAGACTCAATTGATGATTCACGATCACTAGCATTTTCGATAGTTTCAGTTTTGCTTTCACTTCCTGTTGCCTCTCTTGGGCATTGAACGGTTGATTCCATGCTACCAGATAGCATAAACAGCATCCTTTAATCGCCTTTAAAACATTCATTTAAATGATTATACATGGCTAGATTTGTTTGTAAAATTAAATCAATCGTGCAATTCATAATTCACGTCAGATATTGTAGGCAGAAATTAGAAATAAGTGGGTGATCACATTAAATACAAATGGCATTCTGAAAAACTATCAATTAAAATATGAAAATAGGAGATAGAATATGGGGAAATATTAATTTTAAATTAAAGAGAAAATAAGAGAAAATGATTGTGAGACATCAATTAAGTAACACTGAGTTGTATGATGCTGCTAGAAGTGTTCTTTATAGGTGTCTAGAATCTGACCCTTCACAACGATGACTTGTTCTCTCATTGGCTTATAGGTGATACTGTCTACATATTTGAAAAGTGTATACCAATGGGCATGGCTATGTACCGACTCTTCATTGCACTAATATGAAAGATAGAAGTGGAGAAACAGCAGCTGTGCACAGTAGAGATACTACCTACTAAGTTCATAGAGTGGAAACTATTTCGAACAACTCTAAAGAAAGTTTTTAGTTTAGTAAGTGTTTTGACCAGGAGAGTGCAGCCGTAAATATTTAGTTAAATTCGCATTAAGATGTCTCTGCCTGAAGATGAAACCCTAGAATCAAAATGTTTAGATGTTATAATTTGTAACTTTGATTTATTTTGTGCTGCATTTAATTCCAGAGAAAATTACAAGTTTTATTTAGAATTTATACGTAAGTTGTTTTGCAAAA
Source organism: Dolomedes plantarius (assembly GCA_907164885.2). NCBI lineage: Eukaryota > Metazoa > Arthropoda > Arachnida > Araneae > Dolomedidae > Dolomedes > Dolomedes plantarius. The sequence goes on from OU015495.1 coordinate 93,421,533, forward strand.
ATATTTTAAATCATCGGCATGATTTATATGCAATAATTCGAAGTCCTCTAAGAAAAACATTATCGAATTGATGCATTAAGAAAATTTTACTGTTAGATGTTATGAAGACACCGTATGTTTACTGCCAGAACAGTTTATATACGTACGGTAAACAATTTAAAATTGAATAACACTTGGAAAATTTCCCTAATTGGCTTGGTAAGCTAGCTCAGTTTTCAGAGTGTGTAATTCTTGATTTGTATATCTGCGTGAATGTATAGTAAACAATATCGAAAGATAAAAATAATCTAACCAAACTTGCAAGGTTTATATTTTAAAGCCAAATTGCAAGTTTTATCACCATAAAATATATTCATTAATGTACACTCAAGCTCTGGTTACAGATGATAACTAAATCTATTTTGTATAATACGATTCTTAACCGTTTAATGGAAACAAATTCTATGACTGCTAAATTATTTGCTCATCAAAGTTTATTTACTTTTTTTTGTGTGTGCTTTAAGAAAAACCTCTTAATGAGAGCAAACCTGTGTTTGTGGGTACCAAAAGAAATGTTTACAATAACTTACTTGCCTAGTTTACATTATCAGCAGCTGGGTTATTGGTATCATTTTAGCTATTTTATATCCAAAAATTTGCGCTGAATGCTAACTTTGGGGACTTAATGGCTGAAAAATTAACTTGTTCTAGAGTGAACTAGTATCCTTTAGTCTGTGAAATGAGAGGAGAGAGCTGACCGACTCAGCCTTCTCCACCCCTAAAAAAAAAAAGAAGGCACCATTCCCTTCTGTGTCTGGTTCTAAATGCATTATAATTACTTTTTAGATTTTACTCCAAAATTATTAAAATTGTGACAGATTTTGAAAAAACATGATGGGAAAGCTAAGCTAATGATATAGTTATTAAATAATTTTAAAAAAGCAGTGATTTATTGAAATATTTTAAGAATGGATGTCAATTCAAAAGGTTATGTGATTTTAATCATACCACTACACCCTCACTTAAAAAAAATACAAATGTGGGATGAATATAAAAAAAGCTGGATAGATAAACTTGATCACAAAGTTTTTTTAAATCGTATGAAGAAACACTTTAAAAAAATTTGAGTGAGTAATCTACAATCGTAAACAAAGAAATTTGGCTTCTATATAAAGCCAAATAAAAATGAAGAAATCTTCTAAATGAACAATTATATTAAATAATTGATATTAATTTATTGAACATGAATAAAGTATAAAATGTATGGTGTAAAATATATATCTATTGATTTTACCTGTATATGAAAAGATTTCTCTACAAGCCCAGGACATGTAAACACAAAAGAAGTCTTTTTTTATGTTTATTTGTTATATATGTCTCTGTTAATATGTAACTGGACATGTATGAAGCAAGCGATAGCCATGAAATTTTTTTATCTTCATTATATCTTAGCTGTGAGGGATTAGTGAAATTAATGCTTTATTTCAATAGCATGTTGGAATGGGTGATTTTGTGAATGAAAAAAAAAAACGTAAGTTCATAAGCAATATAGTAGCATGAAAAAAGCATTTTTCATGTTCTGTATGTTTTGAGGATGTAGGGAGACTATCTTTTAGGGCACCATCTGCCATCTTAAATTTCTTTCCTATCTACAAATAAAACAATGTCTGTACAAAACAATATATAGAATTGATCTGCAGTGGAAAAACAAACAAAGCTAACTTTGTTGGATTGCATTCAACGTAACATCTTACCCAGATCCACAATCGTATTTGATTGCTGGAAGGCATATGATTGCCCCTCTGACAATGGCTTTATTCACCTTTCAGTCAATCCTTCGGTTACGTTTAAGGATCTGGAAACCGGAGCCCATACCAACACTATTGAAGGTATGTGGGGGCAAATAAAATGCGATTTCCATAGAAAATTTCATTATCAGTCCGCAGATTAATTTGATTCATATTTTTCGGAATTTATGTGGAGACAACAATACAATAATTCAGACGCTGATCAATTTATTGACTTAATACAATCTGTTAAAAATTTATTTATACCGCTGTCTTCGGACAAAGCTAGTTCTGCCTAAAGTAAGTACCCATATTTTTGTCTTAAGTTTCATAATTTTTGTGATAATTTAAAATATTGTACTCCATACGTTTGCAAATGTAAAAATTTAATACAATGCAATTGTGTACAAAATTTTTCTATATTGTGCTTTTTACCATTTTAATACTTATAGTTTATGCTTTTAATTGCATTTGCTTAGCTTTTATGGATGTTTATCATCAAAAAAACAAGGGGCACCTCGAAGGGCATTTTTACTGCACTGGAGGGTGCCCCCGGATTTTGGTTCTTTCTCTGTCTTAATAAATGCCAAGTATGGATTTTTCTCATGCGTGCGCCAATGTTGCTACTCATGCAAATTTCTCACGTGTTTGTCATGTCATTATTTTGTGTTGCATGTAACATGATGGATGTTTATCGCCACCAACTTAAATGGCAAGTTGGCACTATTGGTGCCAAATAAAAGGGGCCACCCTAAACTGCAGTCCTATCCTATTTTGTAGCATAGTAACTAATTTAATTTAAATATATTTTAACCAAAAATTTTTTTTTCTCCTATCCTTTAATTTCTTGATAAATTTTTATGTGTTTCAAAACATGTTTACAGAAGTGCAAAATGAAAACAATGGAGACAAAATTATCTACAGCATTCTGAAGCTGTTTGAGCTGTATTTTCTTAGTTGTAGACAGGTATGGCATTATCAGAAGCCATTGTAATATTGACAAAAAAAATTCTGTGTGTTTAATTTTGCAGGTAAACCTGATAATTCTTTTGGTTTAATTTCTGCTGACAGATTTAACATTTCATTCTGTGTTGTATTATATCAATGTATTTAGAAGTATTTCTATACTTTACATTTTGGGTTTTCAATTCTTTTCTATTCAGATATTTATTAGATTAAAAAATTGAATTTGCTGTCATCACTAAAACTTGGAGCAGAAACTCAAGAATTTTTAGATTATTTAGGATCTTTGAAAAATTTCAGTGTGTTAAGACTCATAGAAGTCTGACTTGTAGTTTTCTTATTTCTGTATACATTTTTCTTAGATAAATTTGTAAACAATTTCCTTCCTGAGTGAATAATACGTACTCAGGAGAAACATAGTGGTTGAGTCAAGAAAAAATAGGTCCTGGTGGACCTCCTGTTATTAAAAAAATAAGTCATTTTGGTACACAGGTAAAATTATGAATAAAGCACATCAATGCCTGTAAAATTCATTTTATTGTTTTTCTAATAATCTATTCTGTGAAAGTTATATTTTGTATTACAGTGTATATTTTGAATTTATTTAGAAAGAAGATGGAGTACCCAAATTTTGCAGAAACTATTTCAGCGGTGTTTACTGAAAGATGAGCATCTTCAAATTGTCCTTAACAAGTATGTAACAGAGTTGGATTTCCAAACTGTTTTGAACTGTGATAGTGCAATAATATTATCTCGCCTGAAAGAAATTGGAGATGTAAGTTTATTATACAATCTTATGTTTCAAAGAAGAAAATGATTAAATGAGTAAATTTGTATCTTTGTTAAAATACTTATTCAATAATAGTTAATCCTTTATGTATACTGTGTATTACAAACTGTTTTGAAAAAAATTTTTCATATAAAACTTTTTTCCTTTAAAATTATTTAATTAATTCATAAACTTGTTTACATGAATTCTATACAATAAATTTAGGAACAGCTTCCCAATTGACCCGTTTTCTCGCCAAGCCAATTTTTTCCCACCAACCTTGGCGCCATTGTTGTTTACCCCAGCCCTCCGCACGGCAAGTGAGTAAGACTGGTTCTTAAATCCCGCCCCCTTCCCGCTACTCGTCGGATAGCATGCAACACAACTTATTTATTAAACTTTTATAATAAAATGAGATTATAAAGAGATTTCTTAATAAATAAAACTTACTTGTAAATATCCAGTGATGATTTTTAAAATATTGAAGTTTATAATTAAAAAACATTGTTCTTCTTAGGGCACTTAAAACTACTCACCAAAAGAGAACATTCCCTTAGAAATCGGTGATAAACAAGACTATTTCTAGAAATATCAACTATATATAACCTACTGGGGATACTGTCCGAGCCGAATGCATGCTTACTGCCAATTTTGCAATCCGACTTGGATAGTCTAACTAGTGCAGCCTGATATTTAGAAACAATACTGTTAATGGGCAACATAACTATTTAGTTTAATTTAATAAAGCAATAAAAATTTAAGAGTTTTTTACAAAGTAAAAATAATAATTCTAAAATAATATCTAATTGACAAACTAAATCACTACAATCTATTTGAAAATTTAATCTAAATATATTATATATTAATATAGTAAACTATTTATATATGTATAAATAAGCTATGTATAAGTATATTTAGCTTAAATAAAGTATAAAAACTCTAAAAATGAATTTAGAAAATCGTATAGTCACCAAGCACACGTGTTAATCCAATGAAGAATCCGTCGGTCAAGCAGCTAACAGAGCAGAAAAAAATCTGAACTAACTTTTGACCTCCTGTACCGGCTAGCTTAATATTACAGCAACCCTTGTGACGTAGTTCGTCGTCATGGCGGGTTTTCCGAGCCCTGGAACAAACCGTGCCACAAGGATTGGCGAGAAATCGGGTCAATAAGGAATCTTAGCCTAAATGGACAATATTTTACTGAGATAAACAGCTATGAACTATCTAATATTGAGATATTCATCATGGTCATTTTGACTGATAGTTTTAATTAAATTATCCTGCAAATATTAGAATTTCAAGCTAGGAGGCCTAAAGATAAAAGAGCATGTTAGAATTTTGAACTCCTACAAAATAGTTTATTTTTAGGCATATTCAAGCCATCTTTTAGAGACTAATCTGACAGCAAAGATATAGCCAAAAAATAATGTTGAAAACAATATACTTTTCAGATAATTACATAAAAACTTATTTTGATTTAATAAGGTGAATGAAAGAATTTTAATTCAATATTTTTAATTTGTTGCGATAATTAGATTTTTTAAATTAATATTTGTATTGACCCTTATATCTGAATTGAGAGTAGGAATATAACAATTTTTGAAGGATTTGTTTATTTAAGTCATCAACTTTTCATATCTGAAATAAACTTGCAAGAATAGGCATTTGTTTTGACTACTAATGAATTTTCAATAGGTTAGACTGAAAAAGTAATCAAAGCAAAACTAAATTAAGACTTAATATTTCTATTATTAATTGCAATAGTTTTTCATTGTCACAATAGTCATTTTCTTGGCCTAGGACAAACTAGTGGTTAGCATGTTGGGATTCAGGACTGAGGGTGCTCAAAACCTGGGTAGCAGCACTGAATGCCCTCATGTCTGTGCAAGGTATGCATGCATTAAATCAAGGCTGTTAAGTCCCTTCATTAGGTTTGTAGGGGTTGGAAGAGGTTATAAGCCCCCTGAGGCTGCTTGGTCTAAAATGAGGTGACACCGAGGAGCTCCCATTACAAGAAACCAACAATTGTCATGGTGTTGAATGGGAGAATGTCGAAAGACAGTGTACCTACTGTGGTAGGAAAAAAAATACTCATGTTCTTGATTATTTTCTGCTGAAGATCAACATTGTGTATTCCCTTTTGTGAAAGCTAAAATATCTTTTTTTGATGGCTATTAAGTGATAGTGGAGAAATAATCTTTCTTTTTTATAAAGGTTAGAAGATTTAATGGTATTTTTTTTCTTTTTGCAGGTAATCCAGAAGGTGTCTTTGAAGGACATTGCTGTGTTTTTTCATTTTGACAGTATATGGAGTTACTTACCTAATGTTCGTACTATTGAACTTCAGTGTACAAATTGTACTAATCAGTCACTTTATGTTATATCTAATTACTGTTCTCATTTAAAGAATCTAAATTTGTTTGGCTGTTCTAAAGTTAATGATAATGGTCTAACATTCCTTGTTCAAAGTAAACTATCTCTTGAAAGCTTAAATGTAGATGGAACTGGTGTTACATACAAAGGTGTTGCTTATATATTGAGTGAAATCCCATCGCTAAAAAAACTATGGCATGCTAATGTGCCAAAAGCAATACTTGAAGTGTTGGGATTTAACGATTTATCTAGAGAAGTTGCCAGTGATAAAGTATTTAACTTAAACAACATTGTAATTTCTAATAATGCATTTAGACCTGAAAATCATTTGATTTCAATATTAGAAATATGCCAGTCTGCTTGCCCATATATAAATGATTTGACAGTTTCTGAAATAGTTACAGAAAAACAATTAGCCTTGTGTTCTTCATTTCCAGAGCTAAGAACTGTAAATTTACAATGTACTCTGAGTAATAATTATGGGATCAGTATTAACAATTTTCTGAAAATCAGAGGGGACAAAATTCGATCAATGTCATTGTTGTCTTTTTCTTTCTCCCTTGAAGTTCTGGTTAAAAATTGTCCTAACTTGGAATGTTTAACTCTAGATTATCCATATTTTGAAGATATTCCACTAAGTAGTTCAAATCTAAGCTTTTCAAATCTGAAGCAGTTATACCTTTATAATGATTTTGTCGTTGCAGAAGAGAACGCCCCATTTGTTGCTGCATTAATTTCATTATGTCCTGATCTAGAAGAGCTCAATATGCGTAGGTGTGAGCTTAGTACTCCTGTTACTGATATTATTTTAAGCCACCCTAAAAGCCTTAAAATATTGAATCTTAGCAACAGCTCTCTAACAGCATCATTCCTTGAAGATGTTTTAAGGCTTCACAAAAACTTAAAGGTTCTTCGTATAGATAATTCTGGTATAACTCCTCATGAATATGATGACTTAATGGATATTGTTGATAGAATGGAAAGTAAAGTTCATATTCTCTGGGCTGATTATACTGAAGCTATTAAGCTGTTGTATAATACTGATTTAAATGCACTTTTTCGTGTTATGAAAAGGCAAGTTATGAAATTGTAATGTGTGTATATATACTTTTTTTTGTCTTTGAAGCTTTAATTTAATTTTATAAGTATATATTTTTTATACATTGTTGAGGACTATTAAATGTTTTTCAAGTGCCTCTTTTGGTGGTATTTCTTTAGTTCATTAAAAAAATAAAAAGTTTTGCTCCCTCTCTTATGTTTGTAGTGAAGACTCATACCTTTAGTTCTTGGTATAATTTACAAATAGGTGACACTTCATTCATTTTCTTTTTAAGACCTAATTTAAATTAAATAGTCCATTATGTATCAACCAATATTTAAAGATGACAATAAGGAAATCATAGTAGTTCTTCCAGCTAAATAGTGATTAAACCCAGGTCAACCTAGTTGTATGCTTCCATATACAAGGGCTATTTTTTTTTTTTCAAGGTCCGATGGGTCTCTAAAGGAAAGCTTCGGGGAAAATCCACTAGGTCTGTGCGCAGATGTCTTGCGCTGTGTCTGTAGTTGGCCATGTGAACGTGCCAATTCGCGGTTGTCATTTCTGAGTATGTAGGGAGCGCATAAACATGCTTCGGAAAATAATCTCCCTGTCACGGAGAGTGACAATATAAGAGCACACACTGGTCTGGCATGAGGTGTGTTTAGAAATCAGCAAGACTTCAAGTTAAAAAGATTAAGTTTATTCGGAACTTCAATAAACATTTAAAACTATTAAAAGCAATAACTTAAAACATTTGTATAATCAAAATAATCTCACACACAGACTTCTAACACACGAATCTCACTAGCTCGTGAGTTCAACTGTGTGTGCTGCTAGCGGCACTTTTGCTCTAACTCAAGCAGTATTTATACAAGCTAGTCACATAACATTGACATATTTGCATAAAATACACTGGAAAGGAAAAATAACAAACCATGGGGAAAATAAATTAAAAACCCCATTTCTCAGATGTATGACGTCAAAGTTGCTGTGACGCCATTACTTGTTAGGTAATAAGTGCTACGTCAGTCTAAAACGATAGCATGAATGTCGGTAAGTAATACAAGTAAATGATCTAATAAACTGAAGTTTAGATAGCCCTTTTAAGGTTCATTTTCCTAACAAGTGGCCCGCCTATTACTTTTAAGACATTAAAAAAAAATAGGACTCCTTTACGTTCACACAGAACTTGATATCTAAGAAAAACTTTTAAAGTCTATTATTTTTTTCACTATTTATTTTAACTTGTAAGTTTAAATGTTCACCCAGAACAGGTCACCTTAATTTTCATTCGAGCTGAAAATGCTAAGTCCACACAGAACTAAAACATTTACGGTAATGTTGAAAATTTAAAAAGATTAAGTACTTTAAATTTAGTTTACAAGCATTATCATTAATTGTATATACACAGTTCTTATCTACAAAAAACGAAACTTACTTATACAGAGGCTGTTCACACTTTTTTTAGATGATGTATATTGTATTCACAAAACTAAATTACATAAAATTCTTGTGTTTTAAATGTTCTATTTGACATCCCTTATTCTGAACTATCTTTCGACACCGCAATTTCCAGGATAATAATGCCTTTTGAAGTGTCAGAAGACGTATTCTATCCCATTCCTCCTGAACAGCTTTCCAGAGTCCTGTAATGGTTTTGGGACGACGTTTGGATAATGCAGATTTTAAAAGTCCGAAAGCACAAAAATCCATAGGTGATACATCGGGAGATTTAGTAGGGATATCAGTGAAGGGTATGGCCTTGATACCAGTTTTTTTGTTCCATTTCTTTTAGGAAATTTACAGTGGATTCTGATGTGTGACCGCTAGCTTTGTCCTGATGGAGTCTCACAGATTGATGGCACTGTGGGTAAAGCGATGGTATTTCATTCAGAAAAATTGGCGATAAAATATGTTCCTGATAGTATTTGGAGTTAATCTTGACATTTTTTTCCACTCTCTTTATTTTTAACTTGCCATTATAAGAAAAATCAGCAACAATCATGAATCCCTTAGAAAAACTTTCTTTCGATTCTTTGAACCATGTACTTAAATTTTTTTCTCCCCTTTTATGATAATAAATGGCTCTTTTTTTGTTGCAATCATTTAAATACACCCATGATTCATCTATTGTGACAATTGTTTTCCATTTTTCTTTTGATAAGTCTTTCTCATATAGAATTCTGCAGCGTGTCCTGCGTTCAGCGATATGATTTGGAAGAAGACGATGCACATTGCGTTTTTTCGCTTTCTGAAGATTTAAATCAACGTTTATCATTTTGTTTACAGTGGACACCGAGCATTTTAATGATTTTGCAACTGTCCTTTGACTAGGGGGATTTTCTTTTAACATTAAACAACGTACCTTTGCAATAGTCGAAGATGTCCGTTTTTTCCTTGGATACTTGTTTGGAATTTTTGTCCCACTTGAGACTCCAATTTGACGTTTTTTTCCTTTCTTGTTGACGATATTACCTATCGACGCTTTAGATATCACAAAACCACGACTCTCGCATCGTTTTTGGATAACGGAGTATGCATATTTCTCTTCGGAAAGAGCATAAATGTAGCCTTCGAACCACTGCTTTGTTAAAAACGCCATTTTGAATAATAACAAAACTTTCAAGCCGTAGACGATAATTTTGACTTTTAAAAACATAGTATAATTGCAATTATTTATTTTGCAGCAAACGATTTTTTATTACCGCTTACCAAAATCGTCTAAAAAATGTGCAAACAGCCTCTTTATTTTAATTTGCAGAAGAAATTTCCTAGAAAAGTTCGGGAAGGTATAACTATCATACAATACACTCATGGAAATAAAAGGAATCACGATTCAAGTAATACATTTCATGAACAAGATGCAAGCATATGAAAGGGTAATAAACACATTGCAAGACTTAAATATCATGGAATGCTAAAAACAAAGCTACCACAGTAATGCGTGATTACATACATAATTGCAATAAACATTTTTGAGAAAGAACACATCACATTTTACAAGTGTACAAAAAAAAACACAAAGCAAGTGAAAAGTTCACATTTCAGATACAATTGAAAGACAATACTAATCTTAAATTATGAGTGTGGCCACACTCCCCCCGAAAATATTACAAGGGATAATGCAAAAAGTATCACACAAACATTAATATCAAAAAGTATGTAAGATTGAAAATTTATATGTGCATGTGGTTATCTAGAGTAAGAGTGGGCATATGACAGGTTCCATTTTAAAACTGGGCCTTACAGAAATAAAAACATAACGACTGCCGTGACTGGGGGCTAAGATGCACACTTACTAACGCATAACATATTCATAACTCTCTGGCAAATTACAGTTTCACCCCTCCGAAACGGTATTGGGGCTGCTCGAGCAATCCGAATATATTACGATTAGCAAAAATGTACCCTCGCGGGGACCGTTACTCTCTCCCTCTAAGACGACCACAGACATACACAGAAATATATACTAGATAACATTTTTTTATTTTTAAAAACAACCAAACACCTTGCAAAAAGGTATAAAATACACAAAAGTGCCAGAACACACCTGGACTTTTAAAATTCTTACAACTTAAACACAATGTCCAAAAATTTTTTAAGTTGAAGTTTGGTCACTGCTTTAGTAAAGCAGTCAGCAAGGTTTTTCTTTGTATGTATATACTTTAAATTAAATAGATTATCATTAATCAAATTTCTAATACAATGTAATTTAACTGATATATGTTTTGTTTTATGATTTTCTATGGGGGATTTACAAAAACTGATAGTAGCCTGGTTGTCGGAAAATAAAGTGATTTCAGATGGTTTAAAATCAAGAATTTTCTTATCATAGCACTCATCTAAAATACGTGTTAACCAAACCAGTTCTTTTGATGCCTCAGTAATAGATACGTATTCACTTTCCATTGATGGAAGGCTCACACATTTCTGCTTAAATGTACGCCAAGCAATAGGGGCCTTATGAACTAAAAGTAGCATTCCTCCCATAGAAATTCTATCATCCCGGTTGGATGCATAGTCGGCATCACTAAAACAAACTAATTCTAACTTATTTACCCTTGACAACTCAAGTCGGTAATTTTCTGTTTGGCACACATACCCCAGAAGTTTAACAAGTGCATTCCAGTGCGTCATACCAGGGTCTGATTGAAATTGTGATAGGATAACGACGAAACAAATATCAGGCCTAGTTCGGTTAGCAAGAAACGCTAAACACCCTATAGCACTCCGATAAGGAATTTGTTCCATCTGTTTACGTTCTTCATCCGAATCAGGACATTGGTTTTTTGACAGCACTAAGCCCTTAGGAATTGGTAGTGAAACCACCGGGAGCTTAAACTTGCAGGAAAGGGTTTTCACTCTTCTAATATAGTCCTTCTGGTGAATAAAAATTTTGCCATCAGATTCTTCGATTTCCACCCCCAATAGGTTTCTAGTTCTGCCTAGTTCTTTCAAATCAAAATTAGAATTTGGAATAATTAGAATTTGTATGACGCGGTCGATACGACTATCATTTTCACCAAAAATTACAATGTCGTCCACGTATAGCAACAGAACTATATTATTTTGATATGTAAAAACACAATTAGCCCAAGAAATTTCATTAAAACCCATTTCAAGCAATTTATTGCTAATCTCAAAGAACCACTCACGGCCGCTTTGGTGCAGGCCGTATAATGCTTTTTTCAAGCGACAAACTAGGTGTGGTTTTTGTGGGTCAACAAAACCTTGAGGTTGACTCATATAAACGGTATCGGATAGTGGGGCATATAAGTAAGCACATTTTATATCAAGTTGTCTATGGGGCCATTTCTTATAAGCAACTAGAACAGTGAAGCACAACCTTATTAAAGTGAAATTTACTACAGGGCTGAAGGTTTCATCATAAGATTCCCCTTTACGCTGAAGAAAACCCTGGGCAACAAGGCGAGATTTAAATCTCACCACCTGACCTTCCGAATTTTTCTTCAAGCTAAATACCCAAGGATTTCGAACAATCTTGGCTTTTTCTGGTTTGGCTACTAGATCCCAGACGTCTCTATCATGCATCACTTGTATTTCCTCCTTCATAGATTTATACCATTCATCTGCTTGGGGGGGGGTGGGGGGTCTCAGGCCGGCGTTAAAACTCGATGGGATATTGATTTCATCTACAGGGTGGCTAATAAATACTGTAACACTCCAAAAAATAAGAGTAAATTTTAATCGTTTGGAAAAACAATTTATCTATCTATTTGTGTGATTGGCAACTTTTTGTAAACGCAGACGATTTTTGTTTAAAGTAAAATATGTAGAATATTTTTAAAGATGGAAGCCAAAAGGTTAATGGTTAAACAGCTTTTTGATCGCGGATTTTCTGCAGGTAAAATATTTAAGCAATTAAAATGCCTTGGTTTTAATAGGACGTTTATATATAGGACTATAAATCGATTATTGGATACCAATAGCTGTAAAGATCGATCAAGGTCCGGTTGTCCACGCACTGTTCGTACAAAAGAACGTATCAAAAGAATTCGTGAAAAGATACGAAGAAATCCACAACGTTCTGCAAATAAAATGGCTGCAGAAGAGAACATCAGTCGCAGAACTATGCAACTTATCATAAATGAAGACCTGGGTTTTCGCCCTTATCGCAAAAGAAAAGTTCAAGGTTTGACTACTGCATAAATAGTAAAAAGGTTACAAAGATGTAAGAAATTGCTGAACCGGCACGGTAGCAAAAGTGTTGAAAAAATAATTTTCTCTGATGAGAAGCTGTTTCGTACAGAACAAAGTTATAATGCTAAAAATGATGTTGTATATTCAGCAACCTTCGAGGATATAACTGAAAATCTTCGAACTGTTAAACGCTTTCAGAACAAGAATTCTGTTATGGTTTGGGCTGCAGTGTCACACAATGGAAAACTGCCTCTGAAATTCATCGATAAAGGGGTAAAAATCAATGCTGAATATTACAAACAGGAAGTATTGGCTACACGTTTATTACCACATGCTAACAGATTGTATCCCAAAAATAATTGGATATTTCAGCAAGATTCTGCACCGTCCCACCGATCCCAAACAACACAGGAATGGCTCCATGCCAATTTCCCGAAGTTTATCAAGCAAGAAGATTGGCCACCTTCTTCACCAGATCTAAATCCTTTAGAGTATTGCATTTGGGGGATTTTAGAGTCTAAAGTAAATGCTAAGCAGCACAGAATTTTGGACTCCCTCAAAGCTTCCATACGGAGTGAATGGGACAAATTACCTCATAAAATGATTCGTGCCGCAATAGGACAGTGGCGTAAGAGATTATCTTTAGTAATTGATAAAGATGGCGGTCGATTCGAGTAAAATTATTTCATGGTAAACTTTCATGTATAATGTTCATAATATTGTTGTATTTTCCATTTTCTATTTCATCTGTGTGTAATTAAATGATTCGATATTTGTCACAGTATTTATTAGCCACCCTGTAGTCATGTAGAAGAATGACAAGATTCATCGCCACGCGATTCCATATTCTCGTCAATCTTTTCAGTTGGCCCAGAATAATTATTTCTTGTATTGAAATTAAAGGCTGCTTTGTTATACTCAATTTTATTTGCCCGACAGTATTCCTCCACATCATTATGCGACCTCAAACGTGCTTTACTGCCTTTGGGGTAATAGTATATATCATGTCTGTCGCCGATTGCACGAAGTGCAGCTCGCCTGGTCCAGGAGGCGGTTTTCAAGGGAGGTTCTGGGTCTCTGGATGGACCTGCAACAGGTTCAGCTTGATCATCATGACTGGAAGACCCTCTATTCCCAACATCCTGCTCAACATCCGATTCTTCGAATTCTGAGTCAGTGTCGCTCTCGACGTCTATGAAATCAGGGTTTGATACAATAGGGTCCACTGGGGATCAGTGGTACGCGACCACTGGGCTCCTCAAACCTAACATTAATGGTCTCAATGACCTTATGTTCCTCCGGTATCCAGATACGGTACCCTTTGATACGCATTGCGTATCCAACCATGACGCCCTTTTTGGCCTGAGAATCTAACTTTTCCGTAGTTGTTTGGGGGTCCCAACATAAGCAGTGCTTCCAAAACATTTTAAATGTTTCACTGAGGAAGCTTTACCTCCAAAAATCTCAAAAGGTGTTTTTACCTGGTTGTGATGGCAAACTCTGTTCCAGGTGTATGTGAAACATAAAACTGCCTCGTCCCAAAATGACTTTTTCAACGAACTATCCTCTAGGAGGGCTCTTACCCCATCTACGGCTGTGTAGTTGAACCTCTCACTCACCCAATTTTGCTCAGGGGAGTAAGTATTGGTCCTCTCTGCTCGTATACCTTGGTCTTCTAGGTAATCTTCGAACTGTTGGTGGCAAAATTCCAACCCTTGATCAGTTCTTACATTAATCACCTTTTTTCCGGTGAACCTCTCGGCCCTCTTTTGCCATTTCTTAAAAACATCGAAGACCTCTGTTTTTTCTTTGAGGGGGAAAAACCGTTACCTTACGCGAGTGGTCATCTATAATACTAAGAAAGTACTTGTGCCCTCCCTTAGATTTCTCTGGCATTGCACATATATCCATGTGCACTAGCTCTAGAGATTTATTTGACCTGATCTTCGCAATAGGTTTGACGGAGACACGTTTAGATTTTGCTACTTGACAAGGCTCGCACTTCATATCTTCAGTATTTTTAAACTTTGGTAAACCTCGCACACAGTTTTCCTTACTAGTTTTGATAATATATTTGCTATTTATGTGGTTGAACCTACGATGCCACTTACTGAGAGAATTGTCAATAGTACTCAAGACCTCGGGGAATTCGGCCTTCTTAGGGTACTGGGGGTACACGTAGTACAACCCCTGATGTTTCTTTGCACTGAAAATTAATCGGCCATCTTTACCAAGAACTCTAATTTGACCGTTCTTACCCTCGAATGCAGTCCCATTTGCTTCTATGAGAAACCACGCTATTAAATAACGCCGAAGTCTTGGCGAATAAAGGACATTCGACAGAGTTACATCTTGCCTATTTTTATATCTGAAAAATATTTTGATTTTCCCTATCTCTTCAATAGGGCAGTCAATAATACCATCAATGGCCACAGCCATAGAGGTTCCGGACTTTTTCTTATAGTCGACAAAAAGGGACCTATTGCAACAGAAGTGGGAACTAGCCGCGGTGTCAAAAACCCAGGCGGTTTTTCTATCACTACTGTCGCCCAGGGAAGCCTCGACAATAAAATTACTCTGTGTCCTCTTTCTTAAAAATTTTCTGCGGGGATTTGACTTTTGTACCGCTTCAGGTGGTTTGACAAATTTAGGTGTGTTCGACTGGTTAACTGTCTTGACCCTACAATTCTTAATAAGATGACCTTTCTTGCCACACCGAAAACACTTGCGATCTTCAGAAGTTCTTAAATTCGTTTTTCGGGTAGCCTCGAGTGCAACTGCCTCTTGGTCACCTTGAGCCTGTAACAGACAGTGGCGTACGTAAGGGGGGGGGGGGTTGATAGGGGTTATAACCCTCCCCCATTGGTTCTGATTACATATATTATTTAATTAGGTTTACGCTTTGCACTGATTGCTCAAAACTACTCTTTCATAGTAATTGTCCAGTCAAATTAGCTCAAAATGGCGGTGAATCATGCATTAAATGAAGGAGTTGAGATTTTTTCAAGAATGTGTAGGGGTTGGTCCCCTGAACAACGCCTAATAAAGTCCCCTCGATTTCAGGCGCCGCGGGGGGTGGGGTGGGGGTCCAAAGATCACTTTTTTTAGTTTTCGGCGTTTAACTCGAAAACGGTGCGTCGCACAGAAAATTGTCAAACCCAAAAATTAAAGCTGTTAAAATTCCCTTCCAAATGGTATATCCATGTTTGTACCCAAGTGTTACCGTTTTCGAGATATGAGCCGTTCAATATGAAAATATTTCAAAAAAAGTGGTAGTGGTTCAGGTATCTCGTCAAACTTACTCTTCTATCTCTTTCCCCTTCCATTTCTCAGAAAATTCGCGATTGAAAAAATTGTAGAGCGAAAAATTTTCTTCAAAAATGTATATAGTTATGCTAATTTGTCTTCACCGGGTAAATAGTTAGAGAGTTTTGAAGTTTAGGGGTACTTTTCAACATTTTGCTTCTAAAATGCTCGTCACTCAAGTTTCGTTTCCATGGTCTGTAACTCCCTTAATCACTTTGTATGCTGTTTAATTAGATACGTATAGCATTCGTTTTAGCTTCTGTAGAATGTCCGAATTTTCACGAACTGATTTCCCACAAAGGTTGTTTCACTTCTGAGAAATTCATTCCAACAAAAGTGCTCATTGTGCGGGTTCCAATTTCCAAGGCCTGGTAGCAGTTGACGTTACTTGTTCTAATTACTCCCGTTGAAAGTGACATCAAACAATTACGTTCAGCAAAAGGCGGGTGATCAGCCAACCATTGAGCAAACTTCCTTCAGTCTAGATCATCTCTGGTTATGCATGATGCTCGAAACTCAACATGTTGTTCTCCTCTTGCAGTATGGACGCCACAAAACATCTCAAGTGAACTACATATTGCTGTAGCTGTGCGTGCTCCCCCAACCCATTTCGACAACACCAAATCACTAAAGCTTCGCCCACGTGTTAATTTTCATTCACTCTTCATTTCACACATGAGTGTCACCTGAATTGAAATGTCAGACCCCACACCAGCCATTGGTGTTCCAGTTCTGTTGACACTGAAGTATCCACGATCTATAAAATTCTGTTTAACATTAGAACCGCCGGACTTGGCTACCTACCTAGAACCGTGAAGGGGACAAAAATGTCCCCTGTCATAGAACTGGCGTTTTGGTAAAAAAAGGTCGGATAAAATGGTATTATTTAGACACATGAGAGTTTTATTACTGAAAAAACTTTATTACTAGTTAAACAATTGTTTGCAACTAATTCAATAAAGCGAAAAATAACTGAAAAAGGCTATATAAAGACCAATACAGTCTTGGACAAACCAACTTTGAAGAAACTACAGGTCTTCTCTAGATAGATCGGTCTTGCAAGACACGCAAGTGTACGTTACGTGACCAGTACACGTTTTGCACACTGATTTCTTACATGTTACACATTTGTAAGCACGTTTTCCATTGTTACAAGTTGCGCGAACTTGGCATTTTCGACGGGATTGACTGATTTCAGATGGATCATCGTGATCAGCTGCAGAACTCTTTCTATCAATGATTTCTCTGGTAAGTTCCTCTCCTAAGGTGAAAAGGAAATCTCGCCTTGATATCTTCATTTCCGTTACTTCTTTATACAACACCCAACTATTAATTCCTGCCAAGTCCAAAACGTTACAAAACGTATGAAAGGGCCATCTCCTTGATGCACTTTTCACAGAATACTTGCGAGCCATGGCGTCAACAACGTCTACCCCAGACTTTGTTTAGTTATAAAACGTGACACTTTCGGGTTTAGACTTGCGATCACTGCCTATTTGCACGTCAGGATGTAGCGAACTCCTCATAACCACATTTTTGTTTGTCTGTCCCTGATTCACAGTGAGAGTTATGTATGTCATTGTTTTTTTAAAATCGTAGAATCGTAAAGATTCTCGCAAGCTTTCTTCACGCAGTGGGGAACTTCTCTTCTGGCCTTGTTGACACTGCCAACTAAGGAAGTTTTCTTTGATACAAGGTACTTAGCTAGGTGCATTGACGTAAAGTAATTATCACATGTAACGTTTCTCCCCTTGTTTAAGTACGGCGTAACATGCTTCTTTACTACATAGTCACCAAGACGGTCATCATCGTGACGCTGCTCATCTTTTCCAAGGTAAGGAAAAGCATTGATCAATTATTTAGTTTCCTTTTCAACAGCCATCCAAAATTTTTGGCCGTACTTATCAGGTTTTGAGGCTATAAACTGAGTGAAACAGCATCGAGTTTTAGACAGAAAGAGCTGCTCATCTACTACAATATAGGGTCCAAGTAGGTAGTTGCTTTGACAGTTAGATACAAAATCGTCCCATACCTGTGAAATAAGAGCAAACTTGTCTTCCTTGAGTCTTTGAGACCTAGTGGATTTAACGTCAAATCGTAAAAATGGCATAATTTCTATGAACCGATTACGGGACATAGCGTTTTTACACAACTGCACACCGTATTTCTCAGACCAGAGTAGGTCGATTTCCATCCCTTTGGACTCAATTGCCCCTCGCATATACATGAAACCAAGGAATGCTTCAAGTTCCCAAAGAGGTAAAGACCAGTCACCATTTCCTAACACTCTATGAGCTTCTGTCACGGTACACTTTTGTATATGTTTCAGCATACGGTCGTTGATCTTTACACGCCAGGCACTAGTGACAAGACCAGATAGAATGTGCCGTTTTGCATTTGGAGATGGCCCAGGGTTTTCTGTAAGTATGTTCCGGCCTCCGCGTCTTCCACAAGATGCGGTATCGGGGGAGACTATTTTCCATTTTGTCCCATACGGCGACTCAACTTCCGAGTCTACACTTTGTTTTTTCAAAAACCCTTTAGGTTGCTTTTTTCCTGCAGAAACTTGTTTTCCCTTTTCGTTAACATTTCCGGCCGGCTCACGAGAAACATTAGCATTAATTTTTGGGCATGCCTAGCGCGTGAAAGCACAGTTTTGCTGTATGGGACAAAAATGTCTCCTTGGCGGTTCTAGTATAATCCGCATTTTTTTTCTAAAATTCGCGACCGAGCGGGAATTTTTTTCCAGTGTTAAGTACAGGGCGTAAAATAAATAAAAGTCACTGAGTTTTAGAGTGGTCTGACAAAAAATATAGAATGTGCAAAACATTTAACTTTACGAGGGGACAAAAAAGGCACCTTGGCGGTTCTAGTGTTAAGTTGAAGGTGGCGAGTTGTTAGTCCCAGCATGTGTTGTACATATAGGTGAGTACACTTTGCATAATGAAAATGCCCGCTGGCATGGAAGTAAGGTATCGTCAGTTGGGCGCTTGTCATGTGATCTTCCCAGTTGCGCTGTGCTGCAATGAATTTTTTCATCAACACCACCATTTCAAGAGTACTGGACCCACAAAGATGCTGTTGGCCCATTACCTTTGAGACGTGACAATTCGTTGCTCAATTTCCACTGAATGCTGGCAAGGGAAGCATTTGTGGAAATGAGTTGTGGAGTAATTTCTACTGAGGTCTGAAGTAACAGAACTACTACTTCTTTTTCATATGGCGTGATATCTAAATTTTCCAAAATGATCTGAGCTAAACTGACACATATACATTTTGGTTTGTTTTCTTACTTCCTCCTTTGTACTACAAATGTTCTTCTGTATATTATGAGATATACATTATACATACAGGTATACATAATTTATTATTTATATGGGTTATGAATACTATACGTATCTAATTAAACAACATACAAAGTGATTAAGAGAGTTACAGACCTTGGAAACGAAACTTGAGTGACGAGCATTTAACTAGCAAAATGTTGAAAAGTACCCCTAAACTTCAAAACTCTCTAACTATTTACCCGGTGAAGACAAATTAGCATAACTATATACATTTTTGAAGGAAATCTTTCACTCTACAACTTTCTCTATCACGAGTTTTCTGAGAAATGGAAGGCGAAAGAGTTAAAAGAGGAAGTTTGACGAGATACCTGAACCACTACCACTTTTTTTGAAAATTTTTCATATTCAACGGCTCATATTTCGAAAACGATAACACTTGGGCGCAAACATGGATATACCATTTGTAAGGGAATTTTATAAGCTTTAATTTTTGGGTTTGACAATTTTCTGTGCGATGCACCGTTTTCGAGATAAACGCCGAAAACTAAAAAAAGTGACCTTTGGATCCCCACCCCACCCCCCGCGGCGCCTGAAATAGAGGGGACTTTATTAGGCGTTGTTCAGGGGACCAACTCCTACACATTCCTGACAAAAATCTCAGCCCCTTCATTTAATGCGAAATGAAAACCTAATTTGACTGGACTTCTGGACTATAACCCCCCCCCCCTTTGAAAATTTCTGCGCACGCTGCTGGTAAAAGACGAGACTCTTCGGCCAAAAGTTCACTCAAAACTTTATCAGATGTGAATTGGGAGTCTAGATATCTATAGATCGTCTGAACTATGCCAGCAAACTCGGTCGGGAGATGTCTGATAAGCTGGAAAGCAACAAACCAGTCGTCAATAGGCTTACCGGCATCATTTAATTGATTAACAATGTCAGTCAAACGGGCGGCAAAGAGGCCTATGTTTTCAGACTCATTGGGCCTACATTTAAAAAAAGCATCAGTTAGCCCAATGATTCGGGCACGAGAATCCGGTCTAAAGTGGGTTTCAAGCCTGTTCTATGCCTTGCAAGCATCATCGATACCTGTCAGAAGGGCTATAGGGTTTTGTAATATTTAGATAAATTATACTAAAAGCTTTCGCTTCCCTAGCCTCAAAATTCCTAACTTCTTTAAGATCAGGAACTTGATCTTTAACCACTTCTGGTTTACTTTCAGTTTTATTTACTATGTTCCAGCAGTTTTTACTCATTAGCAACACTTTTACATCATTTGCCCACGCAGGCCCAGATTTCCGCATGGGCAAGTGGGGCACTTGCCCAGGGCCCCTAAAATTATGGGGCCCCCTAATTTAGTATAAAGTTGTACATAGTTTTGAGAATTTGTTTTTTGGTTAATATAGTAAAGGGGTGAAGTGGCGGATACAGAAAAAAATCCTGGGTGGAGCACAGCGCACCCACTATAGTGAAAGCATGCTTACGTCCATAAGCGTTTCTGGTTTAATTTTTTTGGGGGGTGGGGGGGAGGGGGGAGTTGTAATAACTCCAGACTGTGATTTATTTTGAATTTTAAAAGAAAATTTCATGAATTTATTTATTAACATTAAAAAGTAAATTAATTAATTAACACTTCTTATAAATATTCATTATTTTCTTCAAATTTTTGACTTGTCAGTCGAAATTTTTGAATTTCTGGTCCCGATTTAAGGGAGGCCTGGGTGAGTGTCCCACATGTTCATGTGGAAATCTGGTCCTGAGGAGGGAGGACATGCCCCTCTCTGGATCTGTCCTTGAAGGGGGCCCCCAAAGTCTGCTTTGCCCAGGGCCCCATTGTGTCAAAGTTGGGCCCTGTGCCCACGTGGCGTAATTGTCAGCCCCCAATGGATCTATCACCATAGGATCCATCTTTGATAATTGTAAAGGAGAGCAGCACAAAACAAAAAAAAATTCACAGACCTGGCCCGCCGTCGAATCATAATTACAGCTGCCGATGAAAAATTTCAGTCAGTTCAGCATACTGTCAGTTCACTGGATCTACGCTGGACACGTACGCTACCGGAAACACGGAACGGCCATCACTAGAATCAAACAGCTACTTCCACAGGAATCGGGCAGCTTGCTTGTCTTCAATTACACCACACACCAGAGTGCATGGCTGAGGCCCATAACCAGTTGTCACGGAGAGTGACAATATAAGAGCATGCACTGGTCTGGTATGAGGTGTGTTTAGAAATCAGCAAGACTTAAGTTAAAAAGATTAAGTTTATTCGGAACTTCAATAAACATTTAAAAGTATAGGGCAATGTCTCGCAGCATGTCACATCTCAACTCTTGCAGATTTTACTTCTTGTTTGGCGAGGAGTGGCAAAGCATTGCATAATTTAACATGGCGTTCAATGAGCATTCTTACAGCTTGTTGAATAAAATGCTCTCAGATTACGCAAAGTCTTTAGATACAGTATCTAAACAAAGGTATATCACTAAATTAAACCTTCAGGTACAGCCCGGAAAGGTTTATTCAGTATGTGACCCGTATTTATTGACAGAGGAAGACTGGAGTTACGATACAAGACGCTGGCCTGAAGTAACTTATCCCGATATCTACATATATCTCAACATAATAATAATCATGCTCAACGAAAGAATGATTATATTCTCTTAAACCTTGCGAAATATTGAAAAAAAAGTGTTACATACCCGTTAGATACAACTAATATGAGGAATTTTATAGATAAACTTAAATTATTTAACTCAAAATGAAGGTATCGTCCAAAAACACATGCAAACGCATAGGAACGGCTTCTGTTTTCTGCCACCCGATAATGACGTCATCAATAGCAGACGAAAACTGACGTAGCCAGTGACGTTGCGACGTTTCGCCTTATTAAAAGCAATAACTTAAAACATTTGTATAATCAAAATAATCTCACACAGAGACTTCTAACACACGAATCTCACTAGCTCGTGAGTTCAACTGTGTGTGCTGCTAGCGGCACTTTTGCTCTAACTCGAGCAGTATTTATACAAGTTAGTAACATAACATTGACATATTTGCATAAAATACACTGGAAAGGAAAAATAGCAAACTATGGGGAAAATAAATGAAAAACCCCATTTCTCAGATGTATGACGTCAAAGTTGCTGTGACGCCATTACTTGTTAGGTAATAAGTGCTACGTCAGTCTAAAACGATAGCATGAATGTCGGAAAGTAATACAAGTAAATGATCTAATAAACTGAAGTTTAGATAGCCCTTTTAAGGTTCATTTTCCTAACACTCCCGTCAAATGTGAGTTGCGTTCAGTCATTCGATTTCTGCATGCTGAAGGAAGCAATGAAGCTGAAATTCATAGACGAATGAGTAAAGTGTATGGAGAAACGTTCATGTCTGACAGCAAAGTGCGGAAATTGTGCAGTAACTTTGATGTTGAACGCACAGATGTTCATGATGCAGGCGGCCAGGGAAGGAAGCCAGTGTCAACCGATGATCTTGTTCAGCGCGTGGATCAGGCGATTCGCGGAAATCGTCGGCTCACAATTTCTGGGTTGAGTGATTTGTTTCCGGAAATTTCACGGTCAGCTCTCGGATTGTGAGTGAAAGACTCGAGTACCGCAAACTCTGCGCGAGATGGTTTCCCAAGATGCTGTCTGACCATCACAAAACTCAGCGAATGGGCGCCGCATTAACCTTCCTCCAGCGCTACCATCACGACGGAGATGAGTTTTTGGACAAAATTGTCACATGAGATGGGACATAGGTCCATTACGAAACTGAAGAAACGAAAGAGCAATCCAAACAGTGGATGCATTCACACTTCCCGAGTCGTAAACCAGTGAAGTTCAAGCGCACGTTCTCCACCAAAAAGTGTATGGCTACAGTGTTATGGGACCGTAAAGGTGTTCCCTTGGTGGAATTCATGCCACGTGGCACAACCATAAATGCAGCTTCGTACAGCAAGAATCTTCAACGTCTTCGAAGGGCAATTCAGAACAAGAGAAGAGGAATGTTGTCGTCAGGCTTTGTCCTTCTTCATGACAATGCGAGGCCGCACACTGCAGTTGCAACAAAGATCCTCCTGGAGCGTTTTGGATGGGAAGTTTTTGATCATCCACCATACAGTCCTGACTTAGCTCCCTCAGATTTTCATCTCTTTGCCCACATGAAACGCTGGCTAGGACAAAAATTCGCTGCAGAACAGCGTACAGAATTGGCTGAAAACACAGGTGGTTGCTTTCTATGATGACGGTATTGGAAAATTGGTACCACGCTACGACAAATGTATGAATCGGAACGGCGATTACGTCGAAAAGTAGCTTAATGTTGTATCACATTGTTCCGTATAAAATTTTCTTGATTCTGACTGTGATTTTCATTTAGTGACCTATGGGACCTTGAAAAAAAAATAACCCTCATAGCTGGTACCTTAAATGAGGAGGTTTAATTTTTTGTTTTTCTGTTTAGTAATATAAATATTTGATCCTCCAGCAATAGTATAATTTACACATACAAATCTATTTTAAACTAGGAAAAAAAGCTCTTAAAATATCCATTTTTTTTTTTTTTTTTGGGGGGGGGGGGAGGTTTAATTTTTTGTTTTTCTGTTTAGTAATATAAATATTTGATCCTCCAGCAATAGTATAATTTACACATACAAATCTATTTTAAACTAGGAAAAAAAAGCTCTTAAAATATCCATTTTTTTTTTTTTTGGGGGGGGGGGGGAATTGATGATACTGGAATTGTTTGCAGAGCTTCTTACAAGACTAGATTATTTAATCTGTTTTAACACTTTTAAAATTGAATGTTCTCTTAAGTATTTGTTAACCACAAGTGTCAAATAGGTATGTAAGGCTAATTTTACTATCAGAGAATAAGACTCCAAATAATTCTCAATAATCAGATAGTGCATAAAGTCACATATAATAGACTTTATAAAGATGTGTAGTCCCATCAGTGAAACATTTTCAACTATTCCAAAGGCCACAAAGCATAAAGCCATTACTGAAATTGTGTTGCCAATCTGGAAAACAAGCCCATTGACCGAAAATTATGAGCTATTACTTTAAACCAATGGGCCGTGGTGGCCTTGTGGTACAGCGTGCTGGCTTTCGGTGCTGGGATCGAATCCTGGCGAAGTGCCACTAAAATGCCTCCATTTGTGTTGTCCCTTCATAGGGGGCAATGCTGGTCTGCCTATATGGCACCCCCATAATAAAATGGCCAGCAAAACTGCGGTGAATTATAGGCGAATGTCTTCGTGACAAGTGCCTCTACATTGAAGAAAAAAAAAATTTAAAACAATTCTTGATTAATCATAAAAGCCCAAACTGACAATTGCTGCCACTGGTAATAAAGGTTTTGGACAGGTAGTATTAGCTATATACTTGATGAGTGACTCCGAGTTATTACTTAGAAGGAGAGAATCATCAAGACGAGTCAGTTTTGTGATTTGCAAGATCTTTTGCATGGTACTCAAGATATATTACTATTGATAACAATTTTATGAGCTTCTCTAATATTGCATGAAATGCGATATTAGAGGAGCTCTTAATATTGAAAAAAAAATGTATATATATGTAATGGCCACTGTCTGAAGTCTGCCAATTCTAGCTTTGGCTGGCTCATTCATGATTCGCCCGACAGTCAATGGTGAGTTTAGGAATTGTCCAAGAAATAGTGGCCAAAGCTACAAGTTTTGTGGAGTTACAGTAGTTGATCATCCCAGTTTTAACTCCTGTTATTACCAATGTTAAAATCTCTTTAGTTTAAGTAGAAAAAAAAATCACTTCAAATCGGAGAACATATTTTCTTGGACAATCCGTAAACTGGCTATTGATTGTCAAGTGCATCGCAAATGGGCTGGCCAAAGCCTGAAGTAGTCATAAAATCTCGTTTATTTCGAGCTTCGGCCAAAGCTAGAAGTGGCCAACCATGTCGCGAATTGGCCAGACTTTAAACATTGGATGTAACATATATATAAAGTAAATGAGTAAGTTGTAAATTGTAAATGAAAAATCTTTGGAGAATGTTATAAAATAATAATTTGCACGAAAATTAAACAAAAATTTAAATAATCATCTTTATTCTTTTACACTTTGAGTTTCAATTTTTCTTTTTTTAGGTGGCACATAGCTCCCTAAACCTCCAGCAGCTTCTGCTTCTTTGTGAGAATAGGGCTCCATTTCTAAAGCTTTTAACCTATAATTTAAAAAAAAAAATTACAAGATTTATAAAATGAAATATTAATCAAAAGACATCTATATCAAAAATATGAATATCTCATCATAACAGTATGATTTAAAAAAATATTCAAAGTGGATTTAAAAACATTAATTACTCCAGGTAAATTATAAATTTTTGTAGACTTATCAAACTTAAAATTTGACTAAACAATCTTAAATTAACTCAGTTAAAACTTATCAAATTTGATTTTACATGCAATACTGAAATCAAAGAATCTTTTGCTAAAAAATATTTCAAATACTTAGTATTTATTTCAGAAAAAAAGGGCAAATGTACAAACCTTCTCTTGTGAACTTTAGTTCGGAAATGTTCTGTTAAAGCATGGTTGTCAATGAAGTACCGCCTAAACAAATAAGACAAGAACTTTAAGTACACATCAAAATATTTCAATATAAAATTTTGACATCTAAATGTTGATTCAAATAAATAGTTCATTACATAAATTTCAAAACAGGCTTTCAAATTCTGTACTGTAAGTTATATTTTAAAATTATGTAAGATTTTTAAGCTATTAAACCTGATTGCTCAAAAGTTTTGGAAAAATCAAAATTATAGAAGAAAAATATTTAGCCTTGAGAATTTTAATGTATGTAAAAAAAGTTAAAATTTCAGTGATGATAGCCATTACTACACTAACTTAATATAGCATCGTTTCAAACCAGATGTTTAATCAAATGTACAAAAGAGATACAAAGAAGTTTCAGTCCTCTAGATGTAATGCTAGTTAAAAGAAGCAGCATATTCTTATTTTTCTCCCAGGTAAAACTGAGAATTCTGATATGGTCTCACGTTTTAAAAGGACTTGGAAGTGTAATACCGAAAATTTAGTAATTCTGCCAGGAAAGCCCTTCAAGTGTTTCTTTTTAACTAAATCCTTATAAAATGCTCTTACATATATTTAAAAAGTTTACATATAAGTACAATCATATTTAATTATAGTTTAAATATATAAGTTAATGAAAAATGATTGTAAACTATATTTTTTACAGGGTGAGAGATAATTAACAGTTTTGATTTATTAAAAACCACCACGAATTAGGACTGTATAGCATAACTGGAAAGAAATATCTCTTTAATTGTATCGCCCCTAGTGGCAACTATCTGTAATATGTGAGTCGAGCAGCGGCACGCGCCGTAGAAACATGTACTACTCACTCATTCTAAAAATAAAATTAAAATAACAGTCCACTGCCTACGATTGATCCTTTCAATCAAACTTCTAACGTAATTAAGACCATAAATAAGTGGTCCGTGCTAGCCCTAGTGTGGAATAAACCAGCTCTATAATGGATAAATCACTAAAAACTCTAAATAGAACACGCGGGCGAGTTAAATCGAAACTTGTGAAGATCGAAAAATTCGTTTCTCAATTTACCGAGAAGAAAGAGAGTTTAATAGAAATCTCTCAAAAACTGGAATCTCTCCTTGAGATCAAAGGTGATATTAAGAACTTATACGAGGAATTTTATGCTTTAAATCTATCAGATGCAGAAATCGAAAGTAGCGAAACTGCATTATCCGAACTCGAGGATCTGCGCGACAGTTTGTTGGTAAGCCTAAAATATCTTCTTTCGTCTGGAACTTTATCTAAAAATGCATTAAAAGATGAACTCAAATCATCATGTAATCCGAAACTACCTGACATTCCACTGCCACAGTTTACGGGCAGTTATGACGAGTGGCCATTATTTGAAAACCAATTTAATGATCTAGTGGCGTCAAACGATTCTTTGAATGATATACAAAAGCTTCATTATCTCCAATCATGTTTAAAAGGAGAAGTGAAAGCTATTCAAACGCCCGACGATACATTTACGTCGTTATTCAAAACTTTAAAAAAGCGATATGAGAACAAAAAGCTTATCGCTGATTCTTACATAAACTCTATTCTAAACATCGAAAAGATTCATCATGAATCTGGTAAAGAACTAAGACTTATTGATGCTGTATTAAAGCATGTACGAGGACTGAAATTGTTAGATTTAAGTACTAACAAACTTTCTGAATTAATTCTGATCAACATTATCAGTTCAAAATTAGACAGAGAAACGAGGAAGGTGTATGAAATGACCCAGGTGACTGGCAAACTTCCTGACTGGGAAGAATTTGTAAACTTCCTAAATAAACGCTGCCAAATATTGGAAAACATGCAGCGTAGTTACTATGTTCCCAAATCGAAACCAGAAACGCAATTTAAATCTAAAAGTTTAATTCTGGAAAGCGATCAGAAAATTTCGTGCTATATGTGTGGAAAAACAAACCACGTAATCTACAAATGAAAAATATTTCATGATTTGACAGTTAAGGAACGAATTAATGAAATTAGAAAAAGACAGCTATGTTATAACTGCTTGGAACCCCATAAATTTAATCAATGTAAAAGTCTTAAAAACTGTAAAATCTGTAACAAGCGCCATCATTCTCTAATTCACCGACATGATTTAATGTCGAAACCCACTTTCGTAGAGGCGCCAAATGGCATGAACAACAATTCTACTAGCATAAACAACTATCCATGCACGGAACTTACTCAAGGTCAAACAATCACTAGTGTTCCCCCTCTAAATGAAGTTGCAGGCGCTGCGGAATCAAACTGTTTCTCATCTCTAACCGATAGCAATAAATTTGTGCTTTTACAAACAGCCATAGTTTACGTTCGAGATTCAAGGGGAATATATAAACCACTACGTGCGTTATTTGATTCTGCCAGCCAATCTTGTTTCATAACAACTGAGTGCGCGGATTTATTGGGTTTGAAAAAGAAAAAAGTTAATGCACCTATCTTGGGTTTGAATGGTTCATCCTTAACAGTAAAAAATAAGATCTCTACTGTAATTTCTAACGCTAGCGGATATTTTAAAAGGAATATAGAATTTCTTGTAGTGAATAAGATTACGAACTTGACGCCTTCTAAACCTCTTGAGATATCAAAAATTAAATTTCCATGTAACATAAAATATGCTGACCCACATTTTTCATCTCCAAATAAAATTGACTTGTTAATAGGTTCAGAGTTCTTCTATGAACTTATGGGAGCTAATAAGATAAAATTAAATAATGAGAATATTATTCTTCAAGAGTCTGTGTTTGGTTGCCTTACAACGGGAACAATAGGGTTAACTAGAGAAACCGAGCCTGTTAATACCCTTCACTGCTATCATGCCTCAGAGGAAATGCCAGAAATCAGTCTGAAGAAGTTCTGGGATCTTGAAACTATAGGCATTAGAGACGAATCTAATCATGACGAAACTGACAAAGCTTTAGAGATTCATAATAAAAGTACCGTTTTCAAAAATGGACGGTATGAAGTACATCTACCGTGGAAAAAAGACTTTAAAGAGTTAAAATTTCTCTGTAGCTAAGAAGCGACTACAAAGTTTGATACGTAGACTTAGCCAAAATCGACAGATGTATTTACAATACAAGGACATTATTAGTGATTACTTAAAAAATGGAATAATTGAACGGGTTGAAAACTCAACAGAACCCGCAAACCAAGCATTATATTACATGCCGCATCAGGCAGTATGCAAACAAGATCGTCTGACGACGAAGCTCAGAATTGTGTTTGATGCCAGTGCACATGAGTACGGTCATTTATCATTAAACGATTGTTTATACACAGGTCCTAATTTAAATCCTAATCTCCTAGAGTTACTGATAAATTTCAGATTACATAAAGTTGCCTTTACGTCAGATGTGGAAAAGGCATTTCTTCAGATATCTTTAACCGAGAAACACCGAGATGCAGTTCGATTTCTTTGGATAAATGAAAATCACTTTAATGAAGGAAAAATTTGTGTGGAAATATACAGATTCCGACGTGTACTATTTGGTGTAAATGCAAGTCCCTTTCTACTGTCAGCAACCATAAAGAAACATGTAGAAAATTTCCAAAATGAATTCCCGATAACTGCGAGAATATTAGACTCATGTTTTTATGTCGATGACCTAATCACTGGAAGAGATACTGTTGACGAAGCTTTTCAGGTATCTTACGAAGCGAAGAAGATCATGTTGAGTGCTGGAATGCAACTGAGAAAGTGGTCGACAAATGATAGAGTTTTGATGAAAAAATGGAAGGAGAAAGATTTTAGTACACATCCGATTGAAAACTCGGATAATTCAAAATCAAGCATCAAAGTGTTAGGACTAAGTTGGAATACTGATGAAGATACTTTCACTGTAGACGTACGGGGCTTAATGGACTTCGTACAAGCCCAAAAGAACACAAAACGTTTCCTATTACAAGCGGCTGGGAAAATTTTTGATCCTCTAGGCCTAATACAACCATTCACCATCCGTATCAAGTGCCTTTTTCAAGAGCTATGGGTTAGAAAAGTAGCATGGGATGAAGAACTTCCTTCTGATGTTAAAAATCAGTGGGATCAATGGTGTTCTGAACTTTCTCAACTTGCTGAGCTGAAAGTCCCAAGACTGTGTTTGAATGATCCTGATTCTGAAATAGAATTACATTGCTACAGTGATGCCAGCAAAAAGGCCTACGGAACAGCCATTTACTTACGCGTCATAAATAAAGACTACATTGATGCGAAACTTGTCACATCCAAGAGTAGAGTCGCACCCTTTAAAAAAATTACGCTTCCGAGGATGGAGCTTCTCGGCGCACTGCTTGCTGCACGTTTAGCCAATGAAGTGAAAAGAATTGTTAATTTAAAGAAAGAAACTAAAATGTTCTTCTACACTGATTCAAAGATTACACTGTATTGGATAAAAGGTTCCAGCAAACGGTGGAAATCCTTCGTAAGCAATCGTGTGTCCGAAATCCAGACTTTGACAGATCCATCAGCCTGGATGCACTGTCCAGGTATAGACAATCCTTCTGACTTGGTGACAAGAGGAATCAGTCAGTGCCCAGTCTCTTACCAAAAGTGCATTATGGTGGAACGGTCCCTCTCTCTTGAGCCAAGAAGTGAACCCTGCAAATGATGTGTACCTAATTGTGCAAGAAGAATAGTATGCCAACGAACTTAGAAGAAACAATGACTCTCCTGTTATTGACTCTAAAATATCATTAATTTCCTCTAATAACAAACCTTTCTGTTACAGCATTTTAAACATTAGTAATAATTATATGACGATTGTTCATATTATAGCTTATATTTACAGATTTATCTTCAATTGCAAAAATCCGAAATCTAAGAGAAAAGGTACGCTAACAAACACTGAGTTAAAATACGCCATTTCTACACTAGTTAAAATGGTCCAGAGTGAGGATTTTCCAGAGGACTTAAAGGCATTAAAAAGTAACAAGCCAATTCCTCGAAAGAGTAAGTTAAAAAATTTGTGCCCGATACTCGATAATAATGGAGTTATTCGTGTCGGAGGTAGACTTCAAAATTCCGATTTGTCCTATGATAAAAAACATCCAATGATTATTCCAAAAAATCATAAATTAACTTGAGTTGATATTTACATATTTCCATAAAAGATTTTTTCATGTAGGACCCCAAACTTTGATTCATTTTATTAGAATGTCATTTTGGCCTATTCAAGGTAAGTCTTTAGCAAAGAAGGTTGTACGCAATTGTATGCAATGTTTTAAACACAATCCAATTGTTAGTGAACAATTAATGGGTAATTTACCATCAGTTAGGATACAACCAAGCCCACCTTTCACTACTGGTGTTGACTTTACGGGCCCCTTTGAAGTAAAATATAAGGGACAGCGAAAAGGAAATTATTCCAAAATATACGTGTCAATATTCATATGTTTAGCCACAAAGGCCATTCATCTTGAAAGTGTCTCAGACTTAACAACAGAAGCATCCATTGCGGCATTAAAAAGGTTTTTTGCCAGAAGAGGCAAAAGCTCTTCTATATTTTCAGATAACGCAACTAACTTCCGAGGAACCCAAACAGAGTTGAACAGACTTCAAAAAATGGTATGCAGTCCCGATGAAAAGGTAGGAAATTATTTGGCTTCTGAGGGTGTAAGTTGGAACTTTATACCTCCTAGATCTCCGAACTTCGGCGGTCTATGGGAAAATGGTGTTAAGTCCTTTAAAACTCATTTTAAGAAAACTGTGGGAAATTCAAGGCTCACAATTGAAGAATTTTTAACTCTTATAATTCAAATCGAGGGCATATTAAATTCTCGACCCTTAGTCCCATTATCCTCAGAGATAAATAACTATGAAGTCCTAACCCCTGGACATTTTCTCATCGGCAGACCGATCGAAGCCATTCCAGAACCAAACATTACTGATATAGCTGAAAATAAGTTGTCGAAATGGCAACGTATCACTAGATCAGTGCAATTAATTTGGAAAAATTGGAGTAGAGATTACCTAAACCACTTACAAAATCGAAACAAATGGCAATTTGAGAAAAGTAATGTAAATAAAGGAACTTTGGTCTTATTAAAGGAGGATAACTTACCACCGTGTAAGTGGCATATGGGTCGGATAATAGAAGCAATACCAGGTCCTGATACGAAGGTCAGAGTAGTCAAGGTGCAAACTATAAAAGGTGTATTTACTCGAGCTATTTCTAAAATTTGTATTTTGCCTACTTCAAATACAATTGAGTAAAATGACAAGTAATAAAAGGTTATGTTTTAGTTTATGTATTGTGTACTAAGAATTGTGTATTATTGATATTATAATTCAAATTTTGTATTAAGTTCTCTAATTGCAGAAAATACTCATTGTACATCACTGTGTTACCTAAATGTTAGACCTTGCGTTTCAAATGTTGTGATTATTCTAATGTAACTTCATTCTTTCCTGTTGAAATTTCCATTTCAACGGGGGGAGTATGGAAAGAAATATCTCTTTAATTGTATCGCCCCTAGTGGCAACTATCTGTAATATGTGAGTCGAGCAGCGGCACACGCCGTAGAAACATGTGCTCACTCATTCTAAAAATAAAATTAAAATAACAGTCCACTGCCTACGATTGATCCTTTCAATCAAACTTCTAACGTAATTATGACCAATAACTTTAAAAAAAAAATTTGGTATAGTGTTTATTTACTAGGAAAAATTAGCTGCAGTTTGCAGTTTTTTCACAAGAAATGATTTGAATAGAGTGGGGTAGTATGGTTCATATAAAACATTTTCATAAAATGTAACAAATCATTGATCATTGGACATAATTAAAAAAATAATATTTAATTTTTACAGAAAAGTGCTTGCAACAAGCTTAGAATTTTTGGTTTCAATTCTTTTGCTTAATTTCTCTTGTACTAAATTAAGTGTTTTAGTCTTTAGATACTTATGCAAAGCTGCATTTTGCATTAATAGTTTTTAAAAATCACATTCTTTTTCAAGTTTTTGCTTAATTGCCCAGTTTTCCAATTTCCAAATCTGCGTTTTACATTAATAGTTTTTTAAAAATCACATTCTTTTTCTAATTTTTGCTACCATATTTTGAGTCTAAAGCTAAATCCTAATAATTGTACAAAAAAATATATATATATCAACAGTCACTGCATTCCTTAGGCTCATGCGGGTGTAAAATGTGTAAAAACACAGTCATCACATTACTGTTAAAACTGCACTGTGGATTGGTCCGATTCTCGCTCACAATAAATAGACATTAAAAAATTACACATGAATGACAGAATAACGGCCATTATTATGTCAAACAAAATTTCAAATTCAGTCATTCTGAAATTTTACATATAATCTGATCTGGCAATTTTATATTAAGAATGGGTAACTGTATTTTCATTAAGCTGTTTTGATAAATATGCATTTATTTTATCTTTACATCAGGGTTAACTCATCACCAACAATGGAACGGGAAATGAATGCATGGTAGATATTCAGCAATTCTTATGTCATTTGATATTAATGCTGACAGTATAATATTTAACCCAACATGATACATTGTTTTAAATGATTACGATTTAAAAAACAAACAAACAGTATTATGAAGTTTTATGACACGAAAATTGTATAATGACATCCTGGAGTCAACCGAGATAGAATTTTTAAAAATTTTTTTGTAAATTATATTATTCTTGAAATGTTTCCTTATTTTTTTCAAAGTTATAAAAAGGTGTTAAAATATCATGAATAAAGTAAAATTTCTTCAAATACTTTAATTTCTCTATAGGTTGAATTAGATATTAATAATGTTTTATTTCTTTAAATATACTTTTAATGTTTACCATAATCTTTAATATTTACTCACAAACTAATTAAACATAAAAAAAAAACTTCATAACAAGTTGGGAAGAAAAATAAATCTGATATGGGAGCCTGTATATTCTAAAAACTTCAGACATTCCTGACCATTAATTGTCAAAATTAATGGTACTAAATGTGGTTTAAAATTTGTTATATGACAAAATTTCCTATAAAGAAAATAAAATTTAAAAAAAATCTTTACCTTTGAATATTTTAAAAAATTTGATTAATTCAGACAATAGTTAAATGAATTTTACTGGTTAATGTGGTAGGTAGGTAGAATGCATGAACATTTCAAAGGCAATCTGACAGCTAAATTAATAAAACAGATTTTTTTCATTTAAAAAGTTAATACAAAGAATAGACTTAGAGCCTATCCTGAACCAAGAACATGCATGTCTACAGCAAGATTTTAACCTGCAGACTGTGGATCTAAAAATTAACACCCCAGATGTTCAGACATCGTCAGTAATCACAATAAACAATGATTTTTTTTTAAAGGTAAGTTTAGGATCTGCACAGATCTGGGTCCAAGTTGAATAACATTTTTAAATCAGGCAAGATGAACTGACCTTCAGGCTAAGATTCCTTATCCGTGTTCCAAGTTCGCCAAGATGATTTTGCGCCAATCATTGCAGCATCGCTTGTTCTACTCCCCTCGGGAGAGCCGTCTCCATAAGCTACGTCACAAGGGTTGCCGTAATAGTAAGCCAGCCGGTTTAGAGGGGTCAAATGTCTGCATACAGATTTTTTTTCTGCTGTATAGGTGACCACTTGAATTCTTTGATTTTTTTTTTTTCACTTCCGAGTTCTTGTACGTGTTCTTAGTAATTGTATGATTTTCTAATCTGACTCTGTTTAGTTTGTATATTTTACTTGAGCAATATAGCATATTTATACATTTATATATAGTATAATATATATTTATATTAAATTGAAATAGATTGCTTAAATTTTTTACATAAATATTTTTCATGTGTCATTAGTTTTTTAACCTGATTTTTTTATTATTTATATATTTTATTTTAGCTTAATATATTTATACATAGCATATTTATATAAATATATACAGCATTATATAGTAATATATAATGCATTTATATTAAACTGAAATAGATTAAATTATATTGGTAAATTTGAATTTATTTTTAACTTTATTTGAGGTGATTAGGTTTGTCAATTGAATATTATTTTAGAAAACTATTTTTGCTTTATAAAATAAATTAAGAGTTCTATCTTGCAGAGTACCTTTTTACGAAATCTTGCGCGATTAGGGGAGTGTGCAATTTTAATACATTTTTGGAAACTGTTAGGGAACAAAATTGGGATGAGTGCAGGGTGCATCTAAACAGTGCGGTTTCCTAAAAAAAATTAGTATTTTTAGAGATGACTATTTTATTTAAAAGAGCAATATTTTAAGCTGAAGTTCTTTAGAAATAACTTTAATGCTATAGTTGTTTGCTTTAAATTTTAACAAGGCAGCCTGCTTTAGTTCTAAGTGTCAACAAGTGCCTCTGCTAAAAAAAAAATTTAAAAAATAATAATAATAAAAAAAATAATAAAAAATAAAGAAAGTTCTAAGTGTAGTTGTAGGTCAGTCAACGATGGACAAAAATATAGAAACATTTCTGAGACTGTAACTACATTAAAAAAAAAATCCAGCTCTCTTTACTAGAAAAATGACTTTTTCAATAATAAACGTCGATTTTATATCAAAAAATCACCGGGTAATTTACAAGTAAGTTTTATTTATTAATAAATTTCTTTACACTCTTATTTTATTGAAAAAGGTAAATAAATGAGCTGTGTTGCATATTATTAGCAATAAGCGAGGAGTAACACTAAGTGCAGGGTTAAAGAACCAGTTCTGCCCACTTGCCATACAGAGGGCTGGGGTAAACAAAAATGGCATCAAGGTTGGCATGAAAAATTTGGCTTGATGAGCTTGGAACACAGATAAGGAAGCTGTTCTGAACCTCAAATTTAGGCACTTTCCATGTTGCAACTTTAAAAATATGAAACTGAACATCAGAAACATTAGTCTAAGACAAGGGTGTTTAATCTGCGACCCGGCACACCATATTTTGTGGTCTGCACATGGTATAACAAATATAAATCATTCTAATGTTGATGTTGTGTTTCACCATTTTCAAAAATTTGCCTCACGAATATTGTCACTCTTCTCAACAACTTATGTATGTGAACAATTTTTTTCTTTAATGAAATTAACTAAAACATCAAAATGGAGTGTGTTGACCGATACACACCTTAAAAATATATTGCGATTGGCTTCAAGTAGCGTACCACCAAATATAGCAGACATATTAAAAAAACACCAATTTCAAAAATCACATTTCGAGTTCGTTCAAAATTACCACCTCACATTGCATACCAAGATTATAATATTATATACATTACATATACTATGTATTTTTCATTTTGATAATAAAACTAAACTTTTAAATGTAGTTGACTTTTTTTATGCGGCACGCCTGCCTTCAAAAAATTTACCATGAGGCCCAGATGCTGCAAGAGGTTGGTAAAAAGGAACACTGCTGACAATAATTTTAGAAATATAAATTTCTAAATTAAATAACTGGAAGCCATTAACGTTTCCGAGGAAATTACAACAATAAAAATAAATTTACTTTTGATAACAATGTTTATACATTTAAGTTTCATTGATAGTCAAAATGCAATTTTATTATCTTTTAATTGATGTTTTCGTTCAAATTATCTTTTTATTACCCAGTTCAACAGCCAGTTTACCTATACACTTTGTCACAATTACCACCATTAGGATGTTTTTGCTCTCTATCTAACCATCGAATTATGGGATAGGGTATTCGAAAATAATCCAACTTATAAAGAATTCAGAATAAGGAGCTACCAGAAAGGCTCCCGACTTGTATGATCAAAATGTACTCTAACATTTTGTTCAATTTAACAGTGATTTCGATAAACTCAGTTGATATTTTACAGAAATTCAAATTTACCCCGTACAAAGGTTTAGAGTAATACTTACGCGCAATGCAAACAATAATGCTGAGCACAACCAGGTAAATCAACATCTACATCTTGATTTAAAAGAGCTTCTGCATTTTTTGGCTTAATATCTTCATCTATTTCATCTAGGTCTCTAGTTCTTCTTTTAATTTTTAGTTGTTTTCGTTTCGCAGAATAACCATGATTGCCTTTCTTGCGTGAATAACGTGTCATTTTTCGGGTAAACTATGGAATTGACTTAGAACTATTGCAAATACGTATCACTCGTTGAACTCTACGATTTACTTTACATAAACATTTATGTTATACACGAGTTCAGAAGCAGTTATTATGACAGTTATGAATGATAGTTATATTCGACAGTTATTTAAAACTATCATTTTATCAAAAAAGGGAGATTAACAATGACAAAAATAAAGATTAGCTATCCAATCAACATGATAGCTGTAAATTGAAAGTACTTGCTAACACCAGAAGCGGATTCCTTTTATATTTCTTCTTTTATCTTGGAATAAATGGCAACGGAACGATATTGGTATGTTCTGTTTGTTGACGATTTGCTCTCGCAAGTCTCATGAATTAAAGTTGTGAGTCGCAGGTATTCGGTAATCACCCGATAGAGTAAGAGGAATTTCGAAGATAACGGAGTGTTTTTATCGAAAAATCTCACATTTGTCTTAAATTTTAGCGTTCGAATTTTAGTAAAGTAATGATTATTATTCTAAACTTAAGCTAAGAATATTGTCTCTAAGAGCATAGAAGATAAATCGCACTGCAAGTTCGTCATATTTTTCTCTAATTGATTTTATTGTTATCACAACATTTATATAGCAAGTGAATCATATTAAATTTCGTGATCTGAAATGTCTGAGAATGAACTTTTGCAGTATGCACCATTCGCGTCAACATTAGATGCCGGATTCTGGTATAAGCTCACTCAACAGAAATTGGACGTGTTTAAGTTAGATGACAAACCTGTTAACATTAATGGATTTTATTCTAATAGTAAGTACTTACAAGTGGTATTATTTTCATCGGTAAAATTCAGTTCAAAATCTCTTCATGTGGTGGAGTTAATTATTTTATTTTATTTTTATATTGTTTAAAATAAAAGTAATAACTTTGAAAGGGAATTAAAAATATATTTTCGAAATATTGCAGTGATATTGAGTTCTAGATAAAAACTAATAGTAAAGGGTAAAAAAATTAGACTGAGATATCATTTCTGTCTTAATTTGGTTACTTCAAGTTTATGCATCTTAAAAAAAGAAAACTATAGCAGAAAAAATTTAAAAAAATTATCAGGATAAGGAGTAACTATTACTAAAATATTTATAAACGTTACTTAGTTTCAGATATGAATAAAAATGTACTTATTAAAAACTAAGAAACTACTGAAAGAAGTTTTCTTCAGATATAAATAAATGTAAATAACTTTAAATAAATGTAAATTTTAAAGAATAATTAAAATGTGTAATATCTATATTTTAAGTATATAATTTAAATCCAAAATCAATGTTTTAATGAGTAATTAATAAAACCTCTCTCTTAAAGTTTCAGAGTACAAATTAATAATAAAGTAGCAAATAAAACATTGATGACTGAAATAAGGTACTGTATTCATCCTGACCCTGTGTGCCTTCTTTTTTTATATTTTAACAATCGTTTTCCTTATCAAATACCTTGTAATTTCTTTCCTACCAAACATCTAAGTCACCTAGGCCAGTTTTACATGCATAACTTTTGGTGTTGATGGCCTTAGAGCTTCAGCCCTCAAGCAATGTGCATTTGAAATTAAAAATGAAACTTTTGCTGTCTTTCTGTATGTAAGTTATGTTGATGGGGAAAAAAAAGTTACTTGGTGCAAAATATTAATAAGTGGAGTCGTATTATTGGTGACATATGAAAATGTTTGAATTTACCTCTTGAACTAATTTTTTCCCCCAAAAGTTGCTCATTTCATATAGTATTTAGTTTAGCATTGAGAATTTCTACTTAGCTCAGATTCAGATTCTGGCTTAGGCATAGGTAATCCTGTGCTGTTCCATTATAAGGGGTTGCGCTGGCTTGTTTATATGGTGCTCCCATAATAAAGTAAGCAACAAAACTGTGATATGGATTGATGATTATTCACCTTGAACAAAGTACTTGCTGCATTGGAAAAAAGTATTTAATTATTACTTGAATTTGGACTTATTATTTGGACTCATTTTTAAATTATTTTTAATATTTTGTTTTAAAGTATAGCATGAAGATATTTTTCTCTTAATTTTTTTGAGTTTTTATTAATTATTTAGAGTAGTTTAAAAAAATATTTTTCATTATATTTAGCTTTAATAGGTTTTTTTAATTAAAAGGTATGTATATAGAAAAAAATTGGTATGATTTTTTCATTGTTATTCCATTCTTGACTCGTGATTTCCATAATGCTGCTTAATTCTTTCAAAATGCATCTATAAAAATTTAGATAAGCATTGCATTATGATATGTAATGTAATAAATAGAGATGGAAGGAATTTCATGGAAAAATTATTAGCTACTAGTTTGGGATATTGTGGTATAAATGATACTGCATTAAGCTTAACATATTATCTGAAATGATATAGATGATCTAATAAATAAAACATTGTTTCTTTAGTAAGAGGTCTTTTCTTTAAATAAAATCACAATATAATTTAGTGTAGAGAAAAAGTAATTTATTAAAAGTTTATATTTATCCCAGATCATATTTTTAAGGAAATGCAAGATAATTTTCCCTTTAATTGAATTTTCTTATTTAAAATTTTTCCGGAAAAGGAAGTATATCATCAGTGTGTTTTATTATTGTATAATAGTACTGATGTAATTATTAATTACTTTGTAATAAAACATCAAAATTCACTCTTACTTTTTGTAAATATCTTTTCATTTTTAATTAACTTAAATAAGGTAATTACTGTAATATTACATAGTAAAACATGCTTCCATTTTCAATCCCTAAAACTGTAAAAGAAAACTTTTGTGTCAAATGAAAATGGATTCTATTACTATTATCATCAAATTACTTAACTATGGTGTTACATATTTAACATTTAATGTTTCTACATATTATAGATGCAGCTGTTGGTTTGCCTCCCATAGCTAATATTGATTATTCTGCTTTTGACAAGTATGTATACTGGAATTTATACTTTAATTATACTATAATATTTGTACTCTAATATTTATACTTTATGTTATTTATATATTTCATTTGAAATATATACATGTAATACTCAATAGTAATTTTTATTTTTAGCTTTGTATTGTGTGGATAAACTTTCATATAGTTTTAAAACATCATTATTTACAGTGGTGCACCCAGGATTTTTTCTTGGGGGGGGGGGGCCGAGATGAATGGATAAAAATATTTATAATGCATTTGGGGGGAGGGGCGAGATGAACGAATAAAAATATTTATAATGCAAAATCAATATTTCTACTTCTTTGGGGGGGGGGGGTGCGCCACTGATTATTTATATCTTTTTTTGAGGGGAGAAACTACAAGATATCTTATATATTCTTGCTAATCATAGAATAAATTCAAAATGATCGAAAATAATGACTCAGAAAAACTTCTAAAGAAAGACGAACAGTTTTCAGAAAAGTGTATCAGTATTGTTAGGATGAAAAAGCAGCAATAACCAACCTTATGCATGGTTTTATTTGTTGTGAAGCAATAACCTAATATCAAGGTTCTAACTGATACATGTAGTAATTAGCAATAATTAACAAACATAAGGAAGAAATGCCATTATAAAAGTCATTTAGTGGTTATGTTAGATGTTAAATGCGTTGTGTAGTTGTGCAATAACCTAATTATACAGGTTCTAAATGATGTTCCCACTATGGCTTATGAATAAAAAAAAATTATGAGGTTAAATTCCCAAAGCAAAAGAAACCTGAAAGTAAAAGCTGAAAAACAAAAACCTGAAAATTGAAGTTATAGGGAAGTTATAGGAAATTGAACTTGTATAGGGAAAGGGCTGAAAAATTAAAACTTGAAACATTTACTGAGAGGCAGAAATGACATGATTGGGAATTAAAGAAATTAATATGCACAACTTATTGATGGACATAAAATATTACATTTTTAGCTGATTCAAAACCATTGCAAAATAAAACAGTCTTTAATTACAGGAGGACACAAATGCCACTTAGGTTAAATCATTATTAATTTCATTAAGATACCAATAAAATTTTGGACTGACATAAGTTAGCTGGTGAATGGAAAAAAACTTAAAACAATTAAGTTAAATAGAAAAAAAAAAGGAAAAATAAAATCATACCGCTGCAGCGAACAGAAAAAAAAAGAAAGGGAAAGATTGGGCATGCTCATAAAAGAAATTTCATCTCTTGCAAGGATGTCTCTCCATCATGCTCTGCTGAGGTTTACTCTGGTGTCTCCTGGATTATAGATGACTCAAACCTCCTGTCCGAATCAGTAAGCGTACATCTTCTGCCCTTGTGCTGCCACAGCAAAACCACTGCTCTCTGTGAAATAGGCTTTTTCACCCCTTTATCCTTCCTCCAAGCTCCAAGCCAGACGAGAAGTAGATTGAAGGCACTCCATAAATTTATGGTAGAAAACTTTCAAAAATTAGGAGTTGCTTAAATGAATGACTGATGATGTTTGTTTGTCAATTATGATTTTTTTCTCTGCATAATATGTTGTTCTTATTGCACAGCACTGTAAACATTTTGTCTCCCTTGTTTGTAAACATTTTGTAGACCTCATCAGTCATCTCTTGGGAAACGCTTAACATTCCAATGTCCTAGGATTATGTTTTTCCTCCCCCCTTCCCTTGCTTGGGCCTTAGGGTAGATCCAAAAGAAATTGCAAAACAGGGCATATTGAATTACCAGGTCTTTGGATTTTCTGCTTATATTGAGTAAGATAGGATAACAGAAAAAAGGAATTAACACTAAAAAAAGGATTAATTTTTAAGAAAATTAAAAAAAACATTGTAAAAAAATTAATATTCAAATTTACATTACTTAACCTGAAGAAACAAAATTCATCAGCTACTTTACATAATATTCCAAACAATACTTATAAATAGAAATCAAAACTTGTCATGACCAATTATCAATGTTACCTTTTATAATGCATTGGAGATTAAGGAAAATTGTGTACTTTTCCCAAATCCTGTTTATACTATTTAGGCAATTATAAAGTAGATCACAACAAGTTTAAACAAATTAGAGCAGACGCTTAAGAAAAAATATGTAAAACAAAGCTGTTATATTTAAGGTTAATTAATTTAAAATCCAAAATTATAATCAGTTACAAGAATAATTATTTATCATTACTATCTAATAAAACAAAAGTTAATTTATCTATGCAACAGTATGCTGAAATCTGTAAAATTCATACTGTGTCGAAATTTTTTGGTAGAGTATTTTTATAAAACAAAAAGCTCCTCAAGTTAGAAAGTACTGAATTTTAATCTAGAACAGGGGGTCAAACTCAAAGGCTAACTTAAGCCAAACAAACAAGGTTTAACTATAGGTGGGCTGCAAAAAAAAAAAATATATATAATATTAATAGAAACGTAGGTTTTTTACAGTATGTTACCTAATTACAGTATATTCAACATAAATATACACATTTTGTTTAATAATAGCAAAAAAAGAGTATAATTAAAAAAAAGTTAGCGAATTCTTCCTATCTAATTATAATTCTGCGTCGTTTATTTTATTATATATTATTGTGTGCCAAAATATTGGCCGGGCCGCAAAAATGTTCGTCGCGGGCCGCAAGTTTGACACCCCTGATCTAGAACATTACATAATAAGATGTTAATGGCTTGAATTAGACATAGTAGAAATGAGAACCTACTTTTTTCTCTAGGAGGCATTAAACCACACATGCAGTGCTTGAAAGTTAATGTGCTAATTCTGTCCATTTTTAAAATTTTTTATAATGATCACAATTGAAAGCAAAAAATTTCCAGTTTTAAGTAAGCTTCAACTTTTAATTCTGTACAAATATAAATATTTTTATCTTTAAATAATGTAAATGTGGGAATTGTTGACACTCTTGGGAGTTAGTCAGAAACTAGTTTCCAATGTTGTTCATTAATGTGGATTTTAAGAAGCTTTTATTTACGCTTTTCTTTTGAAAGACTTTCTTGAGGATCAAAAAATGTGCAAACTTGTTTACATATATGAAAATTGTGTACCCGTTTTGCTAGTTTGAATTGATTTTATTTAGATGTTACACATATATAAATGTTAGTATTAACATTTATATATGTGTTTTATTTAGTGATAAAATGTTTTTTCTTCTTTATTTGTGTAGAAGTTTCCAGGTACCACCTAATCATTTACCTCTAAATGGTTATTTAATTAATACTAATACTCTAGAAGATTTTAAGTTGAGAGACAAAAAAGCTTTGCTTCAATCATTTGGATATCAAGTAAGGAAAAGTTTTTAAAATTCTTTTTATTAATTTTCTTTAATTAGTATATTTATTGTAAAATAATTCTGAGCTGCATCCATTGAATACAGTTTTATGTATGCATTTTTCTTAAATCTTACTTACCTAAAGCTTTGTAAAAATGCAAATACTTAAAGTAAGGTTAAGTGAAAAGACTGTTTAGATGAGTTATTTTTCGAGTATTAGTCTAATATTATGTGATGCCAAAAATGATCATGTAATATCTAGTGACAGAAATTAGTTTTTTTACTTTTTTGGGATTTATGTAAATATATATATATATATATATATATATAATTATTTGTTAAAATGATTGTTTGAGAAAAAGTCCTTTACCTTTTTTTCCGGTAAGTGTAAACTTATTACCAATTAGGATATTAATGAAATCAGTTAATTAGAAGATAAATTATGTTTGAAGGGTTATTCCCTGAAATTATGTTTGAAGGGTTATTCCCTGCTACCTTACCCAATATGTTTGATAGTTCTTAAGTCCATGTTTTGTCTGTGATAGATGGTATGTACTCAAACAGAATTTTTTACTGCATCTTGAAGGATATGCCAAATGATTACTGAGTAATGATGGATAACATGATTAAAGAGCTCTAAACTTTAAACTGAATGTAATGATCGATCCTAAAGTGCAGAGACCTAAAACAAAACTTAAATAAATTCACATTAATATTTGTATGATCGAATTAAAATTACATTATTTGGTATAATATATATCAAAAGTCACTATTTTATAAAAGGTCCCTCTTTTAAAACTTTTTTATATTTTTAAACAATGAGTTGTCTGCATATTTTTCTAATTGGCTTCATTTAAATTCCTTGTTCTTCTTAGACCCACTGGAACTTTGCTTGTCATTTAATTAATAGTTCAGCATTTAAAATATATAAATTCAGCATATCAAAATTAAACCAACAGTTTGAATAAATTTTGTTTTTAGATTGTTTAGATTTTTTGTTAAAATGTTTTATTAAATTATGAAATTTACCTTTTTAAATCATTTAAAATGTGAATTTATTTAGACCTTTTTAAGTGCTACAGGTCATAAAGTTTATATCTTGTTATAAACTGTTTAATATTACAAATATTATTTTAATGCAGCAGATTATAATAAATTTCTTATGAATAAATGTATGATTTGTTGTATGTTATTTTGTTTTTTATGTTAAAAAATTTACAATATTAGGTATGGGATTCTATTAAATCTGGAGAGGCACTGAATAACCCCTCTGCTTTGCAGCTGTTGATATGTTTCACCTTTGCTGTAAGTATAAAGAAAAAGTAGCGTAAAGTGCTTACCATGTATGAATGATATAGAGTCCCGATAATCCGATAATCTGAAAGCCCGCTTAATCCGAAACCAAAAGTCAAAAAGATCAAAGGTTACAATAAAACCACAGTGATACTAAGTAATATAAAGTATGTTTCTGAAAATCACAAGAAATTTGAAAGTTAGACAATGTACTGAACTAATTATTACTGAACTACATTGGTTTGAAAAAATCTGTTAAATTTTTTTTCGAAGAATACATCTCCCTTGAAGCCAAATTACGCCAACGCGTCAGAAAAATGGTGTCCGCTCTGGTCGCGGCGGAGTGTTGCTCTACGTAGCCCAGCACTACATCCAATGCAGCGGCGTCTGAGTGGGATACCTTCTGCTCGCTGTCACTATCTGCTTTACCTTCACTCTCGTCTGACACGTTGACATGTTCTTTCAAAACCATTTCAACAATCTACTGATCGTCTAAAATCTTACACTCTACT
This sequence comes from Dolomedes plantarius, assembly GCA_907164885.2. Lineage (NCBI taxonomy): Eukaryota > Metazoa > Arthropoda > Arachnida > Araneae > Dolomedidae > Dolomedes > Dolomedes plantarius. The sequence continues at coordinate 93,466,347 of OU015495.1, forward strand.
GAACGAACAACTTGCACTCTACTGTACTGTACTAGGCAGCGTTCCTCTCTCTTATCACCCATTTCGTCCGGAGATTTGGTAATGTTTAGACAGACCTTATAAAATAAACTGTAATCACACGTAATATGTAATATTTATGTAATCACGTTTTATTATGCAATTTAAGTATATTTTAAGAATGATTTCGCTTAATCAAAAAAATTCGTTAATCCGAAAAGGGTCTGGTCCCAATCAATTCGGATTATCGGGACTCTACTGTATTAAAAACTTTCTTCAGTTTTATTTCTCTCTTATTCTTTTAATTTAACAATAGTCTGTCTCATTTATCAGTTTCATTTTTCAATTTGTATATATTGGGTCATACCATAAATGATGCGATATTATAACGACCCAATATTTCCTGCTTGTGTGTGCTGCCTTGTAAAATCAGACAATGACTGGCGTATTTAGTTTTGCTGTGTTGCATACTTTTCATGTGTGCAACACAGCAAAACTAAATACGCCAGTCATCATGTAAAGTTGTTTTCTCTTTTTTACATCTACTGAGCATCTGAAATTGTGACTTATCTCAAACTTGAAAAAAAGCTGGCATTTTTTAAAATCACTATGAAACAGATATCTTTTTTGACTATTCTCCTGCAAGACAATGTGTAATACACTCTATAACAAAAAATAAAATAAAAATAAAATTAAAAAAAAATAAAAATATTGATGCACCAAGGAGTTGTCGTATTGCGACTAAAGTTGAATGTAACGAACATGCGCAGAAAAAAAAAACCCGATTAAAATTTCAGAACAATTGAATGATTTATTTCAGAGTTTGATCATTACAAAGTGAGGAAGTCAATACAGCGTTAGTCCACCTCTGGCCCGGATGCAAGCTGTTACCCGGTGTGGCATAAACTGATAAAGTTCCCAGATGTCTCCTGCAGGATTTCTTGCTGAATTGTCTCCAACTGTCGGGCTAAATCGACAACATTCCGGGATAGTTGTAATCGCCTTCCCATCACGTCCCAAATGTGCTCTATAGGGAAGCGATCGGGTGACCTAGGTGGCCAATGAAGTGTTCGGCAAGCTTGGAAACAATTCATAGCAACTAGCAACACGAGCCGTATGCGGGCGGGCATCATCTTGTTGAAAAGTAACTCTGATACTCCTTAGTCGATACATTCTAATACTGTAAAAAGGCAGAGTAAAGACGCAGCAGAGAGTGTAGAGATGTAGGTAACAAATGGCATTGATGACAAGTCAAAATTTCGTTAAAAAAAGGGATCTATTTATTAAAATGGGCATTTTTAGTAAATGTAGATACGAAAGAACCAGTGGCGTAGCGAGGGGGAGTAGGTGGCAAGGGGGTCTATCATGCCCCGGGCGCCACTTGCAGAGGGGCGCCAAATGGTCCCTTTAACTAATTATATATATTATATTACTATATGTTTATCTGGGGGGGGGGGCGCGCCAGTTATGCTCGCTACGTCACTGGGAAGAACTGTAATAATAAAAATACTGTTCAACAAAACGGTTTACAGGTGTCAGACAAAAATAATTAAGTTACATTCATAAAGTCAGTAAAAAGTTCAAAAGAGTTTCACCCTTTTTTTATTAGTTGAGATGCCACGTGCACCAAATAGAAAGAAGAACCGCCATCATCCTTTACAAGCACAGATCGAAGAGCCAAAATCCCTTCAGGAAGAGTGTGGGAGCTACAGTACATGAGCCAGGCCTTCCAGTGTAGGATGATATAGCAATGCATAAAACTTCAGTGATTAGTAAAAAACGAAAGTAGGAAGGAAAATAGAAAGTGGGGGAAACAAAAAAGCTTCGATAGTTCAAGTAAAAGTAAAACATGGGGAAAAAATAAAAATTTTAGACGGAGCGAAGTCCCAAGCAAAAACTTGATCACGTGGACCAAAGGGAAATGACTAGCAATAAAGAGGGAAGTTGGGGAAGAGAAACTGAAGAGATCCAAGAGCGGTTTCAGGAATGAATCACAAATCGAGATTACTAACAAAAAAGAGGACAAACAATTAAAAGTTATGAGCAAGAATGGCACAGGACCGTTTCTTGTTAGCTGGGTCAGCAGCTAACTTCAGTATTACAAAATTTATTGCGATTATTTATGATATGTTGTTTCCAAGTGAGTTTTTTTTTTATCAAGGGTTAATCCTAGGTATTTAACAGTGTTTGACTTGGGGATATTGGTTGAACCAGTTTTAATATTGCAGTTAGCATAGGTTCTATCGAATTTATGGGTGAACATATTGGCAATGCACTTATCTGAGTTAATTTTTATTTTCCATTTAACGAGTCAGGAATTAATAATGACAACGTGGTCATTAATAGTTTTGACTGCATATTTATGATTATCATTAGAGGCAAAAATAGCTGTGTCGTCTACAGAGATAGCAATTTTGGTCCTTTATTTACGGCGGAATGTCGTTAATGTAGATATTAAACAAGGTGGGACGAATAAGAGAACCTTGAGAAACCCCAGTAAAAATGGGATAGGGGTCGGATAAAGTAATATTGATTTTTACTTGAAAGGTACGCTTACTTAGGTAGGAGGGGATAATTTTAATATGTTGGGTGTCTGTATAGTTGCTAAGCTTATGGATGAGACCATCAATCCATATTCGGTCGAAGGCGCATGCTACATCTAAAAAAAGGGCAACGGAGGACATTTTATTAATTTTATCTTCGGTTAGGATGTCCGTGAGAGACAAAAAGCGTTTCTGCTATCGCTCATTTATACATCGCTGACCACGGTTTTGCATACGTCCTTCTCCGGATAGCCGCCTGCTGAGTAGAGGCTCGGCTAACTAACGTCACGACTGCGTATTTGGAATTAATTAGCATACAAACTCCGACCAAAGACGCTGCCTTTCGGCAAAATATGGGAAACATCTATATAGACTTATGGTAACGATAGACGAAACCTCACGGCCGCTAAACCTCGCGGTCCAAGAAACTATGAGGCAAAAATCACATTTAGGTTAAGTGACAAAGGACTCTATTTGGCTAACAAAGTCCGGGGTTGCACAAGAGGGACGGCAACGAAAAGAGTCGCATCATATTGTCTACGTACCGCTGTGCTGTAAGTGTGTCACTACTGACTATCAAAGGGGTCCAGCTATTAAAGGAAAATGGCACCCTAGACCAGACCATGACGTCATGTTGTGGGCCTGTGTGGCGTGCGATAGTAAGGGCCGGATCCTCACACTGCCCTGAACGTTTCCAGACACGTTTTCAGTGGACACATGGTGGACATTCGGTGGTTGGAAATGGGATTCGTCATCAAAGACTATACGTCCCTAGTCAGCGCAGTTCCAGGTTTATCGAGTTAAGTGCTTTGTAATCGGACTTGACGGTGTACAGGCGTAACGGTCGGCGCGGGCGTAGATTCCGCTCTCTCAGTCGTCTGTCAATGGTCATGTTGGACACTTGTTTGCGAGTCACACGTCGGATGGTTGATATCGACGTTTCCGGTGCTGTGGCAGCTGATCTGACAATCATTCTGTCTTCCCGTTCTGCTGTGGTCCTAGGTCGACTGCTGCCGTCCTGACGCTTAAATCTGCCGTTGTTTATCCACTCTTGTCAGCATCATCTAATTGCTTCTACCCAGATGTCGAGCGTTTCTCCGATTTGCCCAACCAGCATCTTTCAATCTGATGACACTGCTTCTTTCAAACTCTGAAATATGCTCGTAATGTCACGAATCCTTCGGTGAGGCATTGTTACCGTCGACGTAAGATATCCGCAATCGTAATGCAACAGAAAGTTTGAACATCAGATCGAGAATCTCTCCTTATATATACCTGCTGGAAGTGCAGTTCTGATGTGGAGCTCCCACTATTCATTCATTGGACACCAAAATTTAATCATTAGCACGTTCTGTCGAAACATCTTTGCATACAACATTTCATTACAATCGGACAACTCCTTGGTGCGTCGATTTTTTCGTTAAAGTGTAGAAACCACAAGTATCTGTGTGTTAAACATAAAAACCGCCAGATAGTTCAGACTTCATAGCACAATAGTTTTAGGTTCCAAGACACAATTCTTTTATTTTCCATGTTATATGTTTAAATAACTGTTGAGACTGACATCCACATTGGTACACCCAAGGGGGGAGGAAAGCCCCCTCTTTCTTTGGGGGGGGGGGCTTCCCCCCCAAAGAAATAGAAGTTGCAGTATGAATATTGATTTTACATTATAAATATTTTTATCCGTTCATCTCGCTCGCCCCCCCCCCCCCCCCCCCAAGAAAGAATCCTGGGTGTGCCACTGGACATCCAGAATATAATAGGATATTGTAATAATTTAATGACAGTATCTCTTTTTGAATAGTGATGACATTTATTTATTGTTTTTAAAAATAACTATCTGGGTTTCAGATTTTTATCAAAATGATTTTAGAATACAAAATTGTTTAAAAAATCAATAGATTTGTTGTTGTTTTGACAAAAAGAATTTGTTGAAAATAAATATTTTAGTATAAATGAATATTATAAAATTATTCCAAACTGAAAAAAATACTAAAGTGTTGTTTTAACTTCATCAGATAATTATTTACTGTTATACCAAAAATTAAAAATTTCATGGCAAATTGAAATGGAATTTTTTCTCCCCATTCTCTAAGTCTTTTTTTTTGGGTGGGGTGGGGGGTGGGGTGGTGGTGATAGGGGGGGGGGTAAATCTATCACATGTCCCTAAGTTCCCAAACAGAGTTTCTGCTAGCCATTAAAAGCCTTGCAAAGGACTTAATTTTCAAAATTGTTTTAGGGTACCTAAAAAAAGCTCAATTTTTTAAAAAGAGATTTGAAAGGGTCCTATTGTTTTAACTCTACACTGTTTCCTTATTATCTTAGCATTATTACACTTAAAACCTCTGGACACATTTTTTTAATCAGTATGTGCAAATAAGGTGGATTTTTCTTAATGTTATGAATTTATTTTTACATATGATGGAAGGGCAAATATATATTAACAAACATTTATTTGCTGTCTAACATATTTTTTTTTCCAGTAGAAAGTATTAAAAACTTTAAAGAAGCAGCAAATATTTACTCTTCAGGTTGTTATTTCTTGCTCAATATTTCAAATAGATAATTTTCAGCAAAAAAGTATTAATTCAGATTAGTTGAATTGCAAAACTTATCCTTACTGTGCACTTCTATGAAATAATTAAACTAGAAATAGTAATAGGTTATTAATATTGTTCATTTTAGGATTTGAAAAAGTATCACTATTATTATTGGGCTGCATTTCCCGCACTTGTTTACCCTGAAGCTAAACGAATTGGAAAAGTGCAAAATTTTGTCGATTATTTTAGCTCTGAGCAGGTTTGTATAATTTTGAATTAATTAATTTTTTATAAAATGATAATGAAATATTTAGTTTAAGGTGTTAGATGAGTAAAAATTAAGTATACATAAGTTTCATATTTTTTAAATATTCATTGAACATACAGTTTAAAACTATACACCAGGGGTTCCCAATCTTTTTCCTACATCAACCCCTTTTAAAAGAATGATTTTCTTCATCGACTCCCTTACATTTTTCTCTATAATATGAAGCATACAACATAATTATAATACTAATAATTGCACATAAAACACTTAAAGATAACAATTTGACTTAGGGTGACCATATTTCGAAAACACCAAACCGTGACACTAAAAAAAAAACGCATCAGTCTCATTTTCATTTATTTTCACAAAACAATACAATTTGAATCAATACAATTAAATACAACAATACAATTAAATCTAAATCACAGAAAAATATATGCACATATGTTTATATGTAATAAGTACATAAATGGTTAGAATTATCATGTTCTAATGGTTTATGCAAAACAAAATAAATTATAAATTGTCAATTATAAATTATAAATAATGTGTCACTTATTTATATTTTTTGGTTGACCTGACTTTTTCAATATTTCTGGTTTGGAGATAATGTATTCATGAAATTCTTGGCAGTTCAAATCACAATTCGTCAGCACTTGAACAATGGACTCTACGGTTGAAATGTCCAATCGATTTCGCTCGTCTGTCCACTGTACATTCATTAGAGAAAAAATCCATTCAATATTAGTGTTATGAGGTGGAATTGAAAACATATACTGACATATTTTCAAAATTTTAGAATATTCCTCAGTGTGTTCACTACATTTAAAAAAATCCACCCATTTTTCGTAACAGAGCATATTCTTATTCTTCCATTCTGTCATTATTTTCTTTATGTTACTCATTTGATTAAAGAGTAGTGAATTATTTAATTTAACTCCTCTTTCTTTGAGATACAAACAGGTGGTCTCAACTTTCTTCCAAACGGGTATTTCTAAAAGTAACATCCAAGAAAATACGGATACACTAGCATTTGTTTTCTTCAACATAAAAAGGTATTTGTACGCTGTTTTGTAAAAGTCGTCAATTTCATGCTTATAATTAGACAACATCGATTGCGATATTTCATCTTTTTTCTCTCGTAAGACATTTTTTACACTGTTTGTAAGAAAACGTTCGTCAGACCTTTCCTTAATGATGATTAGTGTCTCTTCCAATATTGAATAAACTTTGATGCAGCATTTCTTGTTACCTTCTATTTTTTTAATTCCTTTTTCAAAAACATGCAATTGACTATGAATAAACCATAGACAGGTTTCACTCAAGGGATTATTGAAAAATGTCAATATGGTTTTTGGAGCTCTTTCCTCAGAAAGAGAAAACTTTTTAACCCCTAAAAAATTTTTAGTATCCTTTCTATTGCAGGAAGCAATGAAAGCCAACGTGTGCCTGAATGGGACAACACATTTTGATATTGGAGTCCCACGAAATCGCAAAATTCTTTTAGTCTTTCAGTCCTCACAGTATAAATTGAAAAATATGTAAATATTTTAACGACTATGGCCTCAATATCACAAGAGAGTCTATCTGCGGCTGTTTGTATAGTATTGTGCATGATATGCGCCGGGCAACCGATATCCTCTATATTTTCATTTATTTGTTTCAATTTATAATAAATATTGCATGTTCCTTTTCTTCGAATACCTCCGAAGTTCGTATTAGCATTATCACTGCAGAAAGCTACACATTTACTTATGTCTAATTTAAATTCTTTTAACGTGTCAATGCAAAAATTGGTGATCGTCTCGGCTGTTACATTTGGCAAAGAAGTGACCCTTAACAATTTAAATTGCATTCGTTTATACATGTCAAAATACTGGATGCCAAAAGGAAACATTTTTGTCGATTTATGATTGCTAGCGTCTGTAGAGAATCCATAAAAATTATTTTTTTCAATAATGATATTAATATTTTGAAGAGAATGTGGAGCAATAATTGATTTCATTAATGCAGTCGTCTTGGTTCGTGCTGACGAAAATTTACTTGCAATTACTGAATCTGAGTATAAAACTTTTATTTACTTATTATTGCAATCTGTACTGCAAAATGTATAATGATGTTTAATTGTATGATATGTAGTAGTCAATTCAGCTGCATTTATTTTATATTCTTCATCGAAACTAGGTTTGCTAAAAAAAGAATCTACTGCTCGTGAAGAACTTGCAGTTGATATGTTGCAAATATGCTTTTTCGACTTTAAGTGGTCCTTAATATCTGCTCTACTGCCATGCCTAATACTTATAAAGCACATACATACTGTACATTCTACTTCCTCTATGTATCTAACTTTTCTTATGAACTTCCATTCTTTCGAGTAATGATTCTTTATACGTACATTTACGCTTAATTATTTCAAGGGATCTAAAATTAAAATAGTAATTAATGAAATTTATTTTTATATTAATTTTCTAACTTATTTAATATAGAAACCAATTATCAATTTACAAAATAGGGAGCATATAATTTTAATGTGGATTGAATGAACTTGATTTTTAAAAATTAGGTTAAATTTAAAAATTATTTAAAAAAGGATAAAACATACCTTATTACGCTTGGAGTGAGAAAACTGGCGTTTCGAGTCTTGAGCAAACAGTGTACTCTCTAAAGATGCAAAGCTTTGACCAAAGCGCTGTTATCTGTACGAAAGCAATCAGCAAAGTGAAAAAACATACGAAACACAGATTCATTACCCCCACTACTGTATGGCCAGCGCCACAAGGAAAATGTAAACAAGTATGTTAGTGTGCTTAAGCTTACAACCACTTACATCTGTTTCATAAAACGAGTGAGCTGCTTGCTCACGAATAGCAGTATTTTTTTCGAATACGAAATTTGTAAAATATGTAAAACCGGGACAATAGACCGTCCCGAAGACATTTTTTGGGACGCCAAGACAGAGTACCTAAAATCGGGACATTCCTGGAAAACCGGGATGTTTGGTCACCCTAATTTGACTAAGAATATGAACAAAAAATTAGAGAAAGTGTTTCATTAGGTTTATGTTTAATTATTTTTGTACTATTTTAATTTTTAATTTCACAAATATAAACAAGATTTCAGAAACACAGATTGTAATTGCACAAAAGTTCAATTTCAATTAAAGTGGTGGTTGTGCTTGATGCATTAATACAATTTTTTTAATGTTTGGTCTGAAATTGCTTATCAACTTATAGTCACAATAACTAACATACCGAATATAAATATACTAGCTGAAAACCTGTGCTTCGCTATGGAGTACATTCAAATTAAATACAACGGTCAATGTATGCAATTAATGCCAAAAATATGTTTAAATATATTTATAATAAATACAACAATCAATGTATACAATTGATGTAAGAAATATATATATATATATATATATATATATAAAACTCGTAAGGGATATTTATTTTTTTTTTGGATAATATCCAATTGTCTGCTGCATTAGAAAGAAAAAATTTTTTTTTTGTCTATTTAGTTGTTATGCACGTGACGATAAATTTATTTAAAGTACCAGAAAAAGAAATCACGTGATCGGCATTTAATAAATTAAATTCTAAACATTAAAATTTAAAAATTCACCAAAAATCAGAAAATCAAGGTAAATGTTCGAAAAAGATTTCATTTTAAAGGAATTTTTATGATCTTTCTCGTGATATAAATTTTATAACTCTCAGATTATTATTTTAAATGCAAACTTGAAAAAAGTTACAAAAGCAGCTTAAAAATTTAATTTAAAAAAATCTAAGAAGAATTTATCAAAAATCTTTCTTAGTGCACCCCTACACCATAAGAAGAATCGCCATGCAAAATTTCAGCCCTTTAGGTCCAGCGGTTTGGTCTGTGCGTTGTATGTCAGTGATTCAGTTACGGAACTGTTTTATATATATAGATAATTTACTAAATAATTTTACTGACATATATGTAATTATAATATAATTTTATTCGACACATCTACAAAAGCGTCATGACATTCGACTTTAGATGGGTGGATCACTGCACCCTATGCAAATCTGTATTTATACATATTAAAATGTGTACACTTAACAATAGATGTCATTATGGATTTATTTGAGTGGTTCTTGTGCTGTTTCCATGAATATTCCTTACTGAGTAGAATACTTTCAGGAGTTTGACATTTGGGGCAAAACATGGCCAGAGATTACAAAAAGGGCCAACAAGAACACAGGAACATACTACTCCCTACTTACTTTTTATATTCATTAGTAATAAATAGTTATAATATGGCCCTGCTATTTTTCCACATGCTGATTTAAAATAAATTATACTTATTCTGGATTTTAAAAACTTGGAATTAACCTGAACTTCAAAACTTAACATTCACAAATTACAATATTGTTATACATATGAAATATATTTATTAGATTATATATAAATTTCAGATTTCCCAATTTTTGGAAGCATATGATGCCCTTTCTGACACTGATAAAATTGCTTTCTTAGTGTGTATATGCAAAGATGGAAAATGTTGCATTTCCAAACTGAAAGATTATGATTCTGTAAAGAAAATTTCTGATAAAGTAAGTTTTTCTGGAAATATATAAATAAGTAGTTTATATAAAATGATAGTAATTAAATAGCTTTTTTTTCAAGTATTTTTCACCAGTTTTCAGTTAAAGTAAAACTTCTCATTCAATTATTGTGAATAAAAAGCTCACATTCTTTTGAAATTTCTGCCATTTCCCCTCATTAGGAGCTATATTTTTTCTCACATTGGGTTCCTTTAATACAGCAGTTAACAAAGTTTGTTGTGTGTATAGAACAAATGTCCTCTGTTATAAATGTCTGCCACATTAGAAACAAAGGCAGAAGTAATTATTATTGACTTTGTTTTAAAACTTCATCTGAAGTTATGTGACACAGTATTGTAAAAATCAGTTATTTCTGAAATGTCTATATTCTTCTAACCAGATTTTTAAAAATATTTTATTTTGTTTTATTATTATTATTATTATTTTTAATGTGTGGTGCTGGTAGAGTATTATAAAAAAAATTTACAGGATATTTAGAGTACCCACCATCTTTTGTGAATAGCTAGATTCATTCAATAAAATTGAAGTAAAAATGTATTGAATTTTAAAATCCAATTTTTAAAGCTGTTTTTTCTTTTGAAAAAATTTTGAAATAAATAAATATCTGTTTGTCAGTTAAATTAAGCCAGTATCATGGAGTAATTGAAGAGTGTGTAAACTTTTAAATAATATTAATAATTTATCTAAACTCTAAACCTTGCTTTCTTTTCCCTCATATTTGCATCTAATAAATTTTGGTTCAAATGCACAAGTCTAAAAATATATTGAAGTTCTGTTCCATATGTGCTATCATACACATATGTTCACAGGATATAGACATATATATGTATACATTGACATAATATGTCACATTATATACACACTCATATATTATATGAATGTGTGTGTGTGTGTGTCTGTGGGTAATTTTGGAGGTAATATTGATGCTGATTAAAGAAACTAATTGAAAATTGTGTAAAATTTTGGAAATTTAGGAATGTAGAAAAATGTTTTGTTGTTGCAGAAAGTAAAATTTTACTTGATTGAAATTTTTTTTTCAGAACAAGTGAGATATTTAATTCACTTGAGTCATTTAATGCAGACTGAAATAGAAATAACTACTGTCTTATTCATTATTGTGTGTTTTGAGGCTTTTCTTTTTATTTTAGGTAATTCTTGGATTCGCAGACCCTTCTACATTTGATAATTATCCTGGATGGCCTTTGCGAAACATTTTAGCTCTAGTTTCATTTTACTGGTTACTTTTTCACATTTTCTTCTTATTTCAAATATTCTGGTTATCTGTTTATGCTAAAAGAATTTGTATTGTATTCTCACATGTCTTAAAAACTATTAAAAGGCTATATTGCACCTTTTGCATTTTAAAGATTTTCAATTTATTAATTATTTCACTTTTTCTCTATTTTTACTGTGTTTCCTGCTTATTTAACATACACATAGCATAACAATAATTTTTGGTAAAATGATTATTCAAGTTTAGTCAAAAGATATTTTTCCTCTTTCACCATAAAGCTTAATACTGTACAACCTCCTAAATCTGTAATCGTTCAGGATACAGCAATTCTGGATTTGGGAATTTTCCGGATTTGAAAGGTTTTTAAATTACACTACAAAATTGTAGGAAAAAAAATAAACACACTTTAAAAATCATGTAAAATGATTTAATTATTAAATAAATCTGAATATAGAACATATAATTACATTATAATTTAAACGTTTCCGTCAATAATGTCTGTTGCTTTAGTTTCAGCTCATTAGAAATTATTTTTTCTCAAATTCTATATACTGCCATAATTTCATGTTCTGAGATAAAATTCCATTGTTCTAATCCTAATATTGTTTTATCTAATGATTTTATCAGGTCTTCTGTTGACATTCTTTTGTTTTTGGGGCATTCTGAATCACTTTCATGTTTGCTGTCAACATAACCTTTATTATTTACCACACTATCAATAACTTCAGAATCACTCAGAGAACCGATGATTGGCACATTTTTGTCGATGTCTAAAACTTCCTGTAAGTCCGATTTATCCAAGTTAATGTTGCCTTTATTTGCACATTCTACTAATTCTGCTATTTCAGCTTCTTTCCCATATACTTGGAAGACTTCAAAATCGCTGCTGTCACTTCCTTGAAAGAAAAGGGGTTTTTAACTGATCATTTAGGTAGTGACATCTATTGGTAAAATGGAAAAGTAAAATTGGCCATTTATTAAAACATTCCGAATTTGGGAGATTGTACTGTATTATTATTACTTAACTTGTGCAAGGTAAATATAATTTTCACTGCTGCAAGTCATCATATCTGTTTTTAATAGTAATAAGAATAAAAGAATATAGATTTTTTTTTCTCTTGGAAATCATAAAAGATTCTTAAAATATTTTATATTAATTACTAAAATGTTAAATTAACAAGAGTATATTAACAAGTTTTTCTAAAATAAGTATGTCTAAAAGCTTTAAATATTTTCATTGGGATCATGTAGCTTTGTTAGATGGGGCAGTGAACTATGATGTGTAAATTTTTTTAACAAAAGCAGTTTTAATACTATAACAAAGATAAGTTTCTAATAAATATCTTCCTTAACCCCTTGAAAAACTCATAATTTTCATGAAAACGGTAATAAAAGTGCCTATTTTTTCCAAAGGATTCCATTTATTTCTTGCTCTGCCACATCTAGTTTTGAAAAAAACCATCCCCAATTACATTATAAATAGTTTGGTGCTGCCATCTGGTATGTAAAATAAGAAATAAAAAATTTTCAGGGTAAATGAAATGGATTGTTTTAATCTTTTTGGTGCGTTACTTTTAAACACTCCAGTGTGGAAATATCATGGGCACAAGAAATAGAAGGCGAAACTTTACCCCGTAATTTTGACAGGAGCAAAAAAGAAGGGGTTTAAAGCTCTCGTCCTTAAGATATATGTAGGGAGTCTGTTGTAATAAATGTATGTATATACAATGGCTCCCAAAAGTGTTCGTACACTTACGAATTTCAATGAAATAGGGGTCTATCCATTAATTAAAATGAATATTTCAGAATGGGTATTTAATAATAAGATCTATAATCTATTCTTAACAAAACTACATGAAATATTTAGTAAACATAGTAAAACTTTATTTTTAAGAAACCAGTAATCAAAAAGTAACAAAAACTTTATCTCACAAAAGTCATCGTACACTGAAATATTTTCGGATAAATTCATAATTAAAATTATCGTCTGGCGCTTTATTTTTATTTTTGATTTGTAGTGGCATTTAAAATATCGTTGGCTTTAATTTTTGCTTGCCTACTCCGTAATATTCTGTTTATTATTTAAAAATGGCTCGTAGTCGCAAAGAAACAACAAACAGTATTCGAAAATTGATTATTTTTCATCATAGTAGAGGTAAATCAGTTCGGAATATTGCTAAATTACTTAATTTATCCCATTCTACTGTGCAGTATGTAAAAAACGCTTTAAAGAAGAAAATTGGATCGAAAACAAGGTAAGAAAAGGCCGTCCGGCAAAGTTAACATAACGTGATCAGAGATTTATAATAAGAAAATTTGTGAAAAATTTACGTTTGAGTGCTGTAAAAGTTTCTGCAGAATTCAATGAAACATTTTCTACTTCAATTTCACCTGAAATTTTTTGACGAGTTCTCAGAACAGCTGGATTACATGGGCGTTCTGCCTATAGAAAAATTTTTGTGAGTGAGAAAAACAGAAAGTTTAGGCTTCCCTTCGCACTATCGATGATAAATAAGCCCCAATCCTATTGGAATAATGTCTTATTTGCCAATGAACATTTTTGGTGCTGATGGGCGTATAATTGTATGGAGAAGAAAAAAATGAGGAACTTAATCCCAAGAACTTAGTAGGAACAGTTAAGCATGCCGGTGGAGGTATCCTTGTGTGGGGGTGCATGTCAAAATCAGGACTAGGAAATTTGGTATTTATTGATAGCATAATGAATCATGCTGATTTTATAAATATTTTAAGAGACAATTTAAAATTATCAGCTCAAAATTTGGGTATTGGAAACAACTTTGTTTTTTATCAAGATAACGATCCTAAGCACACGGCTCTCAACGTTCGCATCTGGTGTCTCTATAATTGTCCACAAGTTTTGAAAACACCACCTCAATCGCCAGATTTAAACCCAATAGAACATATTTGGAGAGAATTGGAGGTTCGAGTACGAAAACACGACATTCACACGAAAAGCGAACTAAAAACAATCATGATGGAAGAATGGATGAACATTGATGCAAAAACTACAAAAGAACTAAAGCAATCTATTCCCAGACTTTTAAAAGCTGTTGTGGATGCTAAAGGATATCCTACTAAATATTAATTTAACGAAAAATTAGAATATTTACTAATATGTAGAGATTTTTTACAAGTGTACGATGACTTTTGTGAGATAAAGTTTTTGTTACTTTTGGATTATTGGTTTCTTAAAAATAAAGTTTTACTATGTTTTCAAAATATTTCATGTAGTTTTGTTAAGAATATATTATAGATCGTATTATTAAATACCCATTCTGAAATATTCATTTTAATCTATGGATAGACCCCTATTTCATTGAAAATCGTAAGTGTACGAACACTTTTGGGAGCCACTGTATGTTTGTACATACATAATATTACTAATTATACTAATTAATAGATATGTATAATCTAGTTTATGCCAAAAGAATATTTGTGCTGGTGATTATGAAAGTGGCTTAAGACGAGAATATATATATATATATATATATATATATATATATATATATATATAAAGTTATTTATTTTGTTTTTCATTCTTTTATGTTGCTGTAATCTGAAGCGATCTTTGCAAAATTGTAAAAGTTGAAATAAATAATTTCTCAGATATTTTATTAATAATTTCTGAGATATTCAGTAAATAATTTCTGAGATATTTTATTATAAAGCATAAAATTATTTTTAAAATTTGTTGAAAATCAAACCTTTAAATATGCTGAAATGAAATTTATATGACTAAGATAACTAAAAGGATGCATAATATATGACTAAGTATTTCATAATCACTGCCACATTTATCTGTGCACCATTAAACTATGTTGGGATTTTCAAGTACACTATGTGCTTTCATAGCTTTAAAATTTCATAATTAACAGTTTAAAATTTTTTGAAAGGTAACTATTACAATTCTCTGTTAATCTTTTTGATGAAATTCCTCAGCAATTTTTTTTAATTTGAAATAGCCATAATTTTAGAAAGCAGCATATTATATATAATCTAAGTTTTCCAGAATTATCCCTGCCTGTAATGAAAGTATAGTGCACTATCCCTGTGAAACAGCTACGGGGAATAAATATGTCTTTCTTGGCAACCCCCTCCCCCCTTATTTTTGTGTATACAAATTCTTCCACCTGCTTTTGACTAATTTTTTATTAATGACTTGCTTTTATACTATTGCTGATTCATTATGAAACTTTTTAACAGGGGAAAGAATCATAAGAGGTGGGATGTTGTATGCTTTAGGGAGCATACTAAAGATAGGAAAAGACATTTTGAACACAGTATTGTTATCTCTACTGAAATATCTTCATCAGACATTCCAAATGGTATGTTTCACTTTTGTTCTCAAAAAATAAAAATAATCTTTATACATAATAGCTGTGTTACTCTTTGTATTTATTAATTATCTTCTTTTAGCTCATGAATCAGTATTATTGCATTAAAGATTATATATTAAATTATAGAGAGGGCTCAGGTGTATACTGTAAGGACTTTGCCTTATTTATAAGACTGCCAGCCTTTTTGTATTTAATGCTTTAATTGCATTTCTTGACTAAATACAAGCTATTTTCAATGTATATATAAAAAAATCAAATTTGCGGGTTCATGTCATCGACAAGGAAGGGCAGACTTGAGTTTTTTGCGCTACGTTTATTCAAGTCTATCTAGGCCCGTCAGTATCTCCTTGTCTCCGGCTTCAGCATCACTCTGAATAACTTAATCTCTGAATCAATGACTTCCTTGAACTCGCATTCAGCAAAATTATATACCACTGCTGAACGTTCTCAAAAGGTCTGGAAAACACCGCCTTTCTTTACTCAGTTACATTCCCAGACGACTAGGCACCTCCGGTCGGCAACTTCCCTTTTGTAGCTGACGAAATATTCTACAAGCTGTCGGTAGCACTTCCAGTCTTTATGTCGCCAAGACTGTGTGCTCCAGCCATCTAAATCAATTATGTGCACAAACCGCGTGTTGGTTGGTCTTCCCGGAATTTCCACACACAAAATATTCGCTATTGTATGGGAGTCGTTACAATACTTTGTCTGTATTTATAAAGTTTGGCTTACGGGTTAGTCCATAATGTTAAGTGGTTGAGATCTAGAATATTTTGAGTTTTAGATTTTACTTGACCTTGGAAGATTTTATGTCAGAACTGTACACACAGTAAGCCAGTGATGGATTACTCTGTACCCATCCAAATAAGCATGGCCATTACCACCTTTTCCCCCTTTTTTTTCTCAAAAAATTGTCAAAGAATATACGTTCTACATTTTAGAGTAAAATAAATAGAATATTTGTCATAAGTAAATATATAGAGAATTTTATATGAAACACATGTACTTCAAAAAATTTAATTTTTCTTGATTTTATGTTTATAAAATTAGAAATATTTTTCTATGCATCAATTAAAGTCTTATATTTTCAATTGCTATTAATACAAAGTTTACAAATCTCTCTTATTTGTATATAAGCCATGACTAAACAATTTACCGTAGCAAGCAAGCAGAGGACTCTTCTTTCGAAACTAATGTTCCCTATTTGCAACAGACTGTTTTTAAATCTTTTAAGACTGTTTTTAAATGTTTAATTTAATTTTTCTGAAAATGTATAATGAATAATTAGCTCATATTAAGAGATCTATTCTATTCATACCTTAACTTTTATCACATTTTGAAGGATACACCAAATTATTAGTGTTCTTTTAAAGTTCTCCTTAATTTCTGAGATAAATTGCCAGAAAGTGAAATGATTTCTATGAATTTCCAGTTGTTCAAGACCTTTGCTGAACAATAACAAACAGATATCCCATCTTATATATAAAAATGAGTGACTTTGTATGTGTTCTTGCATTTGAAGTTATCCTTCATAATATTCCTCTGGAAACTGATGTATCGTTTATTGTTGGCAAAATTTTAATAAATCTAAATTCTGTCATCATCTACCATAAAATCTTGACTATAATACGCACATATGTATAATATGCATGCTTGATTTTGCGTGAAATTTTTAGAAAAAATTTAAATTTGACTATATACTCACCCATAATTTTTCAATATTTTATTAAAAAATTGCACAAATATTTATCAACATAAATAAAATTTGTAATAAAAATAAACGAAAATGTCAAATTCAGTAGGAAAAAAACTTAAATTTTTAATTCAAAACAAACAATACAATGAAATTATCAGTTTTAATCACTTTCACTGGAATAAAGCTCATCTATTGTTTGTTGTTTATTCAATGTTTAAAACTACAAGGTGCAGCCATTAATTTCCAGAACTGATCTAATAACTCCAGAAAATATTGCATGAAATACATACCCATTTAATATGTTTTGAAGTAACTCCCACCTTCCATAATGTTTTTCTGTGCTCAGCTGTATAAGTTTTGGAACAACTTTCAAAGTCCTCTTTCGGAATGCTCTTTAATATGGACATCACCGTTTTCTTGAAGGCTTCGACATCCTCAAATATTGTTCCCTTCAGCAAATCTTTCAATTTGGAAACAAGAAAAAGTCTGCCAGTGCTAAGTTTGGAGAATATGGAGGATGCTGCATCTTCAAGACCTCATGCTGGGCCAATTTTCTGAAGGGAACAAGATTTGGGGATGTTGGAGCCATCAGAAAATTGTGACGTCCACATTAAAGAATATTCTGAAAGAGGACTTTAAAAGTTGTTTTCAAAACTTATACAGCCGAGCACAAAAGTGCATCACGGTGGGTGGCAGTTACTTCAAAACATATTAAATGGGTATGTATATCAGGTAATATTTTCTAGAGTTATTAGATCAGTTCTGAAAATTAATGGCCACACCTTATGCGCAGGAGTATAATATGCACCCTCATTTTTGCAGAATAAAATGTGAAAAAAAAGTGTGTACTATACTCAAGATTTTACAGTATATCTTTTTTTTCTTTGTATGTGTGTATTCCTGTAATTATGCATATTCTTGTAATTTGAATCCTGTTGGCATTCAAATACGGATTTTTTATTTATTTTTTTATTTTTTTTAAACTGACAAAGATTATTTAGTGCAGTATTAATATTTTAAACATTGAAGTTGTTTAGTGAGAGGATTAATTCTATTAAGCATAATCATGCCAAATCATCAAGAAGCAAATCAATTTATAAATTGCTTAAAATTGAAATAAATTTATAAATTTCTGAGTAAATTTTTAAAAGTAATTTCTTACATTCATAGTTTTTTTAAATAATATTTAAAAAAAATTAATTTCTTAGATATATTTACATTTTTTGCTAAATAAATTTCTCTCCCTTTTCCCTTTTTTTATTGGTTTGGGAAGTTTAACTATTATTTTTGTTTATTATTATCTCTGATAGATTATGTTGCTAGTGCTTTTTAAACTGTTATTATAGTTTCTTAATAACAGATTAATGAAAGGAGGCTGGAGTATTACATAATATTTCTCTTGTTATTTAGGAATACTGTAATGGTGAAACTGGTTTATGTTTTATACAGAAGCATTTGTACTGTGTATCAACTTTGTGTTTGAAAAACTCATAAATTAAAAGAATGCAACTTCCCTGAAGCATGTTGTTTTGCAAAATTTTAGTATAGTCTCATGTATGTGTGCTAGAGCAAATAATTCTGTTTACTAATTACTGTTTATGCATAGTAAATAGAACTTTTATAGTTTTTTATTTGGTGAAATGATTAAAATAAAAATTTAATGTGCATATAGGTTTTCTGATTGTAACATAGAAATGTTTATGATTTGTGTTCTTAAATACATTCTGAGAGCAAAGAACAAATTTCTCCATTCACATTGCAACATTTATAAATTATCAAATGTTTTGCCAAATGTTTATATGTATAGTGGAGTTAAAATAGGAAAATAGCAGATATAAAATAAAAGTAAACATATATTTCATGTAATTTCTATTTTTTTACTCTATAATTGAAAATTATATGAAATGTTTTAAGTGTATGTTTATGTGTGTGTATATATATATAGTCTGAGGGTATTTCAGTTTTAAATATTGCAAAATGTTTTGTATTCCAGAATGCCCTAATGTTGTTGGGTGGGAAAAAAATCAAAATAAACTTGCTCCTAGAATGGTGGACATGAGTGCAAATATGGATCCAGTCAGGTAAGCTGTTTAGTTTTGATTTTGCTATTAGTAGATTTATTGGTTTAAAAAATTCAATGTTGCAATGAATTTCACTGTGCCTCAGGCTTTACCAAATTGTTATAGAACAGGGGTGGGCAAATTGTGGGCTGCATTTGGCCTGTTACAGATTTTTTTATGGCCCGCCAAGATAGCTAGATAAATCTGGATAGCCAGAAAAACTGCCAAAGACAGCCAAAAACTCCAGACAGCCAGAAAAACTGCCAATATTTTATTTAATTTATATTTATTGATTTTTATGATAAAATTTATACCTTTTCTGAAATGGAAATTCAACTAATAAATGCAATAATTTTAAAAGTTCAGCTCTTTGCTAACCTCCGCTTCCACAAAGTGCCCCCCCCCCCCCCCAAAGCCAAAACAATTGCCCACCCTGAGTATAGAATATAGTCTGAATAATTTGTATAATATAATATAAAAATAAATTTTTTCATCATAGATGTTGTGTTTCTGTTTCTCTTCTTTTAAAAATTTTGAGTTAAGAAAAATCTGTTAGTCTTTCAACTTTTCTTCTTTTTTTTTTCTTCTTCTTTCTTTTAAGATTGGCAGATTCAGCAGTTGACTTAAATTTGAAGCTGATGCGATGGCGGCTTTTACCTGAGCTTCATTTAGATGATATCAAATCAACAAAGTGTTTATTGTTTGGAGCAGGCACTCTTGGATGTAATGTTGCTCGTTGCCTTTTAGTAAGTCATTTTTGTTTGTATTTTCTAATTCATTATTGTTAGAATCTGTTAAAGACTTATGTGTCTATTATTGCATTCAGGATATGATGTAATGTGTCTATTATTGCAATAATGTATCTATTATAGCATTCATGTCTTGAATGCAGTACTTAAAAAACTATTTATTAAATTATTTTTGTCACATTTCTATGAAAATTTTGAACCAGACTTTTAAAAGTTTATGTATTTATTATAACTTTTCAGAAATCCAGTAATTTAGGAACATGACCAATAAATATATATTCAGTCTTATTTTTTTATTATTATTCTAAACAATTTTTTAAATTTTACTAATTATTCATAATTCCAATATAAGGAGATTTTGAGTGAAGAATTTGTATGAATAAAATATAAAAATAAACATCATTGTCTGGAATCTTTTATTTTTCATATACCATCATTCTAATTTTGATGCTTTTAAATTGAGGATATTGAAAAATTTTAAATATATTAGTGATTATTTCTCCTTGATTTATTTGTTATAGGTCTAATTCAAAGATTTGTATTTTTACATCTATTTAGGGTTGGGGCGTTAGAAAGATTACTTTTATTGATAATGCTTCAGTTTCTTATTCAAATCCTGTAAGACAAACTCTATTCACATTTGAAGATAGCTTAAAAGGAGGTAAAAAGAAAGCTATTGCTGCTGCTGATGCTCTTAAGAAAATATTTCCAGGTGTTGTAAGTTTTTTTCAAAATCATTTTGTAATTTTTTTCAACAGATTTATGATTAGTTAAAAAATCATTATTATACCATCTTTGTTTAATTACATCTATTTTGGATTACTTGACTGTATTGGACAACAGGAATATAATTTTACTTTATCTTATTGCCGAGTTATTTTCATATTTATCAAGCACTCAAAGAATTTAATTGCTGATTGTTTTATTTCAAAAGTTTTAAAGGATTATTGGGTAATGTCTAGATAATTTTAAAGGAAATGCAAAGTATATGCATTACAGTTTCCTGTATAGAATCATGTATATTTTATTTTTCTTCCTGGTCTTTAACCAAAACTGATTGAGTGATATAGAATTTCTTCAATGTTATTCCTTCATTGATTATGTTGTAAAGAGTTGAAAAAGATTTAGTTTGGTTCATTCTTAAAAGCTCTTTTATAAACAAACTAGCTGAATACCCGGGCTTCACTACGGAGTACATTCAAATATTCAAATTGAATACAACGATCAATGTATGCAATTAATGCCAAAAAAAAAAAATTATAAAAAAAGTTGTCATGGATATTTTTATAGACAAAATAATGTAGAAGAAAGTATTCAAATTAAATTCAACGGTCAATGTGTGCATTTAATTTATATGTTTAATATTCATAAAACATACTAATTTGAATTAAATTCTTTAAAAACTTCCATCTGAATGAGTCTAGTGGTTAAATTTTATCTTTTACCATATTTAATTTTTTTTTTGTTAATTTATTTTGGTATGCACATGGCACAAAAGTAATTTAAAGTATCACAAAAAGAAAAATCTCATGATCAACATTTAATAAATTAAATTCTGAAGGTTAATCTTTAAAAATTCACCAGAAATCAGACAATAGAGGTAAAGATTTGAAAGGGATTTCATTTTAAAGGAATTTTGATGATCTTTCTTGTGATATAAATTTTATAACCCTCAGATTATTATTTTAAATGCAAACTTGAAAAAAGTTACAAAACAGATTAAATTAAATTTAAAAAAATCTAAATAGAGTTTTTCAAAAATCTTTCTTAGTGCACCCCTACAATATAAGAAGAATCGCCATGCAAAATTTCAGCCCTTTAGGTCCAGCAGTTTGGTCTGTGCATTATCTGTTAGTCAGTCAGTCAGTCAGTTACGGAACTGTTTTATATAAATAGATGCTAAAAAGTTGTGAAAAAAAAAATTGAGTCGCATTTGAAAAGGATAAAAATAAAAAGTTTTCTTGTATACTTGAAAAAAAAATTCTGATTTCTTTTAAAGCAGCAGAGTAAACCTTTTTTAATTTGACAAGTCTGCTGTACATTGTATATATCTATATAGATTAGCATATTTAGAAAGAATCATTAGTCTTCAAAACGATTTGATGACATTGGTAGAAACGTGTGCACATGCTCCAACAAATGAATAATTCATAAAAGCAGAAACCTCTTACAAATGAACTATTATCCTAGCCTTTCCCACAATATAAGGTATATAGCATCATCACTGTCAAGCAGACAGAATTTCTGACAAAATTAATTTTTTAATCAGAATTTGGAACTTCTTTAATGAAAAAGCATATTAAATTTTGCATAACAATTTAATATAGATTGATTTTTCTCTCCCTTTCATTAAATTTTATAATTTAAATTTTAGTGTTATCTATTAATCAAAAGGCTGTACCTTTTTGCCTCTAATTATTTAGAATATTTGTTATTCATAAATATCAAGAAATTGGAAAATAGATAAAAGAAAGTTATTTTTCAAGCTTGTCTTGAATTTTTTTTTTTTTTTACATGTTTCAGGATTTTAATTGATATTTTCTGACTTCTGAGAAAATTTCATAAACTTCTGTAGCTATATAATAATCTAAAAAACTTTTGTTGATTCATCATGAATTCTTTTACAGTAAAAATACAAAAATATGCTGAATTTTCTTCGTTTATTCGTGTGTTTAGCAAATACTTTATGCTAAACACACGCAAATATACACAAATACTTTGTTATTTATTTAGTTTCATTCTTTATTTTTCCCCTCAAAATAGGATGTTTCAGGGATTGTTCTTAATGTTCCTATGCCTGGTCACTCTGTTTCTGATAACAGTGAGTATAAAAAGTCAAAAAAATTGTATCATGCATTTTCCTGATTTTTTCTTTACCCTTCATTCTTTTTCTTGCTGGATATAAATGAGAGATGTGTATAAAACAGTAGACTTTAATGTTTTAAAAATGGATATTAAACTGAAGTGTGATTTCTATGCAGTCTAATATCAAGTAAAGACATCATTTAATAAGAGATATTAATAAAATGAACACCCAAAGGAGCTTAACCATACCTAACTGCTAATTGTTTAAATCATTTAATGAAACCTTTTATAAGGGTTACATTTGTTTAACTATTTGGGATATTTATTAATAACTCAATTTATTAATGTGCTATATATATCTATTTAACTATAATCTATTTATATCTATTTAACTATATTAGGATATGTTTATTAGATATAAAATAAAAAGATTTTAAGCAGACTGATTATTTTTCGCATGTAGAATAGAAACATGAGGAAGGAAATATTTTTTGTCTTATAAAAGTTTCTCTTCCTTTATTCTATTATTAGCTGAATACCCGTGCTACGCTATGGAGTACAATCAAATTAAATACATTGGTCAATGTATGCAATTAATGCCAAAAAATATATATATTTATAAAAAAATCATAATGGATATTTTTATAGACAAAATAATGTAGAAAATATTCAAATTAAATCTAACAGAACATACTAAATAATATAGTACAGTTTGAGGAACATTTCTTTTACTGTATTTTAATATTCTTTTGGATAATGTCCAATCGTCGGCCACATTAGCAAGAAATTTTTTTTTGTCTATTTCGTTGTTATGCATGTGACGTAAAATTAATTTAAAGTATCACAAAAAGAAAAGAAACCATGTGATCAGAATTTAATAAATTAAATTCTAAAAATTAATCTTTAAAAATTCACCAAAAATCAGAAAATGGAGCTACAGATTCAAAAAAGATTTCATTTTAAAGAAATTTTTATGATCTTTCTCATGATATAAATTTTATAACCCTCAGACTATTATTTTAAATGCAAACTTAAAAAAAGTTACAAAAAGAGCTTTAAAATTTAATTTTTAAAAAAATCTAAGAAGAATTTTTCAAAAATCTCTCTTAGTGCACCCCTACACTATAAGAAGAATCACCATGTAAAATTTCAGCCCTTTAGGTCCAGCAGTTTGGTCTGTGCGTTATCTGTCAGTCAGTCAGTCAGTTACAGAACTGCTTTATATATATAGATAATAAACATTTTTGGGATTCACTCTCCTAGCATTCCAGAAATGTGAAAAAGCTAATAAAGAGATTAAGGTAACATTTTTAGAACTTTAGTGAGAGAGAGAGAGAAAAAAAAGGGAAGTTAACCTGAAAAAAAATAATAATAAAAGTTTCATTACAATTGATTCATTTGTGGCTGATTTAAAAAAAAAAAAAAAAAAAAAAACATTGCAAATATGTATTGTGGTTCTATATTTGTGTGTAACTCTTTATATGCAGTCTTTAATCTGAATTATCATAAAATTTTATTATTTTCTTTTAAGTTTTTAAAAATCCTATAGCATATTTAATTTATGGCAATAAATTAACTGCCCATAATTATGTCAATTTTAACATTAATTTTATTTAAGGCAATAAATAAAATTAATGTTAAAATTTTTATAATTTCAGATATATTCTTGAATTATATGTAAATACTGTCTTAAACTTAACTATTTCAATGTTTCCTTAATTAGCTGTTGAAGAAATACGCTCTGATGTAAATCAAATTGAAGAATTAGTCAGCTCTCATGATATCATATTTCTTTTAATGGATACAAGAGAAAGCAGGTGGCTTCCTACATTAATAGGAGCATCAAAAGGAAAGGTATTTGCTTTAGTATTCCTACAAGGATACAAATATTCTTTGTAATGCATAGACATGCAGTCTCTTTAACAGTTTTTTATTTTATTCTAACCTTCTATTCAATTTTTATTTGTAAAATATCCTTGTACAGTTTTTATTTTAATTTAATTGCTGACTTATCAAACACTTTAAATTCTTTAAATTTTTATTATTTACTTCTTTCATTATTTACAAGTTTTATCCCATGAACTTGTAATTTGGAGACAAATTTAGATGAGAAAAAAAACTGATAGAGATATAAATATTACTAATTGATATTTAATGATTTTCCGCACGTTGTTAATACAGTGCATTTTCTCAATACTCTCTTTCAGGGCATTATCACATCTTCTTAGTGATAAACATTGTTCCTGGAATCAGTGATATAAAGTAGCATGGCAATTTATTACTGTTATATCACAGTGCAAAAAGTTATCAATCAGTTTATTATGCATATTATAACCAAACAAAATTCTCGAATGAATGTGTATGTTGTTAAGAATCTCATATTTTAAATGTTTTTCTTGTCATCCATATCTTCTTGAGCTTATTTGTTATTAAATATCTAAATTTTTATTATGTTATCCTTCTGATTATTGACTTAATGATATCTGTGCATATTTGAGTTTTTTTTTTATATCAGTAGTTATGCTATAATTATAGATTTATACATTTAAAAATTGTTAACAAGAATTATCACTTGTATTTCCTATTAGAAAAATTATGTTCAAAAGTCATAAATAAAAGTCATTTTTCTCTCTCAAATTATTTCTTACAGATAGTCCTAAATGCTGCTTTAGGTTTTAACACATTCCTTGTGATGAGACATGGTTTTAAAGC
Organism: Dolomedes plantarius; assembly: GCA_907164885.2. Lineage (NCBI taxonomy): Eukaryota > Metazoa > Arthropoda > Arachnida > Araneae > Dolomedidae > Dolomedes > Dolomedes plantarius. The sequence goes on from OU015495.1 coordinate 93,491,907, forward strand.
TGGACAGTGTGAGTCTGCAGGAGATCACTCTTCAAAAATTATTCACGGGTCTGATTTAGGATGTTACTTTTGCAATGATATTGTTGCACCTGGAAATGTAAGTATTTTAGCCTGTGAATTATTTTATTATAAATTTAATTTTACCTCCATTCAAGTTTTATAGTTTTACTTATAACTTCTAAAATATTATATGTATGTAGGAGAGAATTTTTTTTTCTAATTTTCTCATGTTTATTATCAGTATAATAAATTTTTCACTTCTGAAAATTCTTATTGTTATATTAATTTTTTTTAATCTAAGGTAAAATCTACTGTATTCAATAATTAGCTCTTGTTTTTACTATTCTGTCTTCTAAGATCAGATGATAGACAAATTAAACTAATTGTTTATATAACACTGTTTTTAAATAAATTTTGTCAAAATGTGGCATGTTTGTGGCTAAACAAGCCTTTATATTTTGCTACTTTTTAAACATTTTACCCCCCCCCCCCCCCCAAAAAAAAAAAAAAGTCTGAAACATCCTACCTGATGTTTAAAAGGGGGGGGGGGTCTAGTGAGATCTTGTTTAAAAATCTATATAGGACAGTGGTGTACCAAAGGGGTGGGCCAAGGGGCCTTGGCACCCCCTTCTCCCAAAGAAATAGAAATTGCATTATGAATATTAAATTTGCATTATAAATATTTTTATCCATTCAACCCCCCCCCCCCCCTCCTAGGATCCTCACTTTTGAGGCTGATCAGTCAGCTCTTTTGTTCTTTATTGTTCAAAGATTTTAATCTCTTGACTAATGACCACCAACATAGTATTGAGTTTTGTTCATAATGTTTATCTTTGGGCTGGACAAATATTCAGTGCAGTTGTGAGTCACTTCAAAATTAATCAAACTGTTTCTTGTGGAATCCCCTATGTGTAGGTTATTAGTTAAAGTGTCTTCATTAAGTATCATTGCTTATGTTACTTTGCGAGTGAGTGATTTATACATTTATAATATTTAAAGTTTTTATGGATTAAAAATTAGTGATAGTGTATAACACATTCAAATCATATCTCCAGCATTTATTGATAAAATTTCCATACAAAGTTTTAAGATATTCCAGATGCTGATAATGTCACACACTATGAAATTTTGAAGAATGATTTGTGTATACATATATATATATATATTAACCAGAAACAATCCTGTATTTAATGGTAATATCAACATTTTTATGGTTTAGATATAAATATTAAAATTCTGCATGCACATGGGATGTATTTGTTTCGTAGAATTTTATTATTATATAACAAAATGCATTACATTTAAAACCTATTTTTTGTTGTGTTTTAGAACGTTGACTCACTAAATTCAAATTTTCTTGTAACGTATGAAATTTATTTCAGTTTCTGATTATTTATATTCTTGCTTATATCTATATATGATTGATGTTCTCATCTTCTAGTCTACATATGACAGAACATTAGATCAACAGTGTACTGTAACTAGGCCAGGCGTATCGTTCATGGCTGCAGCTTTAGTTGTGGAACTTATGGTCAACATTTTACAACATCCTGACAGGTTGTAGAAAAATATTTTGCATCAATTAAGTTTTTAAAATTTAATAATATATTCTGAATATTATGATGTATTAAAGGATATTTTCTGAAGTAAATCCTTAAACATTTGAACAAAAAATGGCTGCCCTAAATGAGTGTCATTTTTTGTTGGATGTTTTCATTGTCAATTATGCTGATTTTAAAATTGAGATATCAGTAATCTCAATTGAGATATCACCCATTAAATCTATATTTATTGTGTATTTTATCCTCTTACTGTATCCCTTTCAAACCTAATTTCTGCTTAAATAGCCCCTTATGGGACCCTCTAATTTACGTCTTTTGTGATAGGTCCCTTAAATAAATTTATATGCAAAAGGTCACTGTATATATGTATAAAGTCCCCACAATGTAGTTATCTAATAGAAATGTTTTTATAATCATTTCAAGAAATTGTATGTGGTGAAAAAGATATGCTTGCTTTGGAAGGAAAAATCTGCCTTGTAACTGAATTTCATACAGTCGAACCCTGTTATATGAACTTCAAGGGACCAAAGGTTTTGTTCACTTTATCCGGGGGTTTGCTATATCTGAACTGTTAAGAAATATACAAGAGTTCACAAAATGTATGACTCATTGGTTGCAATGTGTATTCAATAAGGATGTATTAAAAAATGATAAAATCTATAAAAATGATAATTAATGAGTGAAGTCGACTAAAATAGATTACATTAAACCAACACAATACTAATTAAATTATGCATAATAGGAAAACAACAGGACCAAAATTTTCATTCGTTATATATCGAGTTCGCTATAGCAGGGTTCGACTGTATATGCCTTTAACTGTTAGAATATAGTTTTTACTTTTGAGGCTTCTAGTACGTATACACCATATTGTGTTGTTTCCTCTTCATTGTTAGATTGGATTTCTTTTGCCTTTATTTATTTATGTTTTGATTAATCTTTCTTAGAGCCATGGCACCTGCTAGCATGATGGGAGCTGATGATCCATCTCCCGAGCTATCCACTGAACTTGGAATTGTACCTCATCAAATAAGAGGTCTTTTAGATAATTTTCAGAATTCTGTCTTGTCTTGCAAAGCTTTTGATCGCTGTACTGCTTGTTCACAAAAGGTGAGTTCAGTGTTATTTTTCATTGATCAGAATAGCATAAAATCATTTTGCATTCTTTAAAGCATTTGATGAAAATTATTTTAAAGCAGTATTACATTTCATAGCATCAAGGAAGTTCCCAGATTTTGATAAAATTATGTTTTATTATTTAATAAGCAGCTCTGAAAAAGAAGAATTTCTAAGAATTTAGTATTTCTACTATTATCTAAACTATATATTTCCCTTTTTATATCATATTTTTTATAACTTTGAAATCTGAATATGGAGTTATACAGGACGTTTCATCAGATTGAATTTTTTTAACAAGCTATAAACATTTGTAAAGCACTTATTACTGTGTATACAAATAGTCTAATGTACCTTGATCAAGTATTCCTAAGTAAGGGAAAACTCAAACTGCAGCTGTATTTATTACTATAGGAGAATATTACAATGTTTGTATGTATATGATTAAAATGTTTAGAAAACTTTGTTTCTGGTAAATCATCATCTATCTTGATTAATTTTAACTAACTGCACCATTCTTTTGTTTTGTTCTATAATACATTAGGGTGGTCCATGACATAATGTTAAAAAATAAAAATGTAAGAATCTTCCTTCTACAAGCCCTATTTTGTTCCTCTGTATCCAAAATGTATGTAAATAAAATTCCAGGCCAATCCGATAATATTAAGAGGTCGCTCAACATTTGTATTTTCAAAGAACATTTAACATAGCAACAAGGAAGACAGAGAATTCTTTCAAAAGCAGAAAGATGTTTTTTGTTGTTCTATGAGTGAAGTTGACATGAAAACTACACAAAAAGAAATAAGAAACAGAAAACAGGAAGATAATAAAGTGTTAACGTAAGAACGATATGAAGAAAGAGAAGCAAAATTACAAATTAGGGTAGAAAAAAATCATGTTAGAATTATCAGACTCAGAAACTTCACATTCCATAGAATTTGAAATTGAAGAAGAGTACCTGCTGCTGTCATCTATATCCCAATCCTATCTCAATACTACAACTACAGTTCCCGAAGCTGCTGAAAAGAAATATGTAAAAAATATATTTGTCTCCTGAAGTTGTAGGTGCACTAGATCATGTTAATATTTCTGATCGGAAAGCTGTATTCGTGGCTGGAGCTGTTGCACGCTGGGAACGATATTTCTCCAAAAACCCTTTCTCGAAGCTCAATAAGTAGACATAGAAGAAAAGGGAGGCAACAAGCTGCAGAAACAGAAAAAAATTTCTCTAGATGAACCTCTATTATTACACTGGGATGGTAAGATAATACCAGATATTGATGGATCAAAAACAAAAGTTGATTGAGGTGCCGTTATTGTTTTAGGAAATGGTCAAGAGAAGCTCCTTGAAATTCCGAAGATTGAATTAGGAAATGGAGAATTACAAGCAAAAGCATGTATTGAGACAGTTCAGAAATGGAATATTATATCTCAAATTAAAGGACTGGTGTTCGATACCATAGCCACTAATACTAGTTTACACAAAGGTGCATGCATGATAATTCAAAAATATTTAGGGGCAGATTTTATTTGGGTTGCATGTCATCACCATATAATGGAGATTGCACTATCCACTGTGTTTTCTGTTATATTTGGCCCATCTGAAGGTCCAGAAACTGTAATATTTAAGCGTTTTAAGAATTTATGGCTGGAAATAGATAAATCTGCTTATAATCCAGCAAATAAGGAACTATTTGACAATGTAAACTTTACTAAACTGAGAGAATATATGTTAACATTTTTACCAAAAGCACTTAAATCTCCAACTATAAGGAATGACTATAAAGAGTTTATGAAATTATCATTAATTTTTCTTGGAGGAGATAATAATATGTCGTTTCGCGCTCCTGGACCCATACATCATGGTCGATTGATGTCTAAAGGTATTTATGCACTAAAAATATTACTTTTTCAAGAACAATTTAAGCTGTCATCTGAAGAATCTGGTAAAATTACAGAATTGTGCCTTTTTGTGAACCTAATATATATTAAATAGAGGAATGAAGCACCCCATGCTATTAAGGCCCATTACAATGATATTGAGTTTTTAAATGACCTGAAGAAATATCCAAATCCTTTTGTAGCAAATATAGCATTATCGTCATTTTTCAGACTCCTGTGGTATTTATCTGAGCACTTGGTTGCATTAGCTTTTTTTGATAACAGAGTCAGCATTGACACAAAAATGAAAATGATACAAAATCTTGATCGCCCACCAAAACCTACCCATGATCGTCTGGAACTAAAAAATGAAGAGCAAAATGTAAAGATCGAAGAACTTGTGAATGAAAAGACAAAACAATTCTTTGATGCCATGGTTAAAGGAGGTAAAATTAAATCACAAGGTTTCATAGAAAAATTACCATCTCAGTGGGAAAGTGATCCTGTGACTTTTGAGAAAGGTGCTTAAAAATGAAAGTTGTAAATGACAATGCTAAAAGAGCTATAAGCCTAATACAAAAATATAATGAAACCCTTACAACAGACGAAGAACAAAAACAATTCCTGCTTCGTCTAGTAGCAAACCACCAAAAGAGCTTTCCCACAACTTCCATTAAATCTTTGTTAATCTGAACTTTTAAAGTTTGAGCTTGAGCGACCTGTAAATATTATTATTTTGGAGAAAAAAAAAATGTGCACATTATTTACATGTAAAATAATAAAATAAACCTTGTGGAGCAATATATTTCGAAAGTTAATTTTTTTGGACCACCCTAATGATACATAGTCTAATTTTATTAATTCTAGTAGTGGTAGATCAGTCTTGTTATAGTCTCACTATGTATCTACCATCTTCTCTATCTTATCAGTCTGCTTAATTATTCCAGCTGAATATACTATAGTAATTGTACTTCTTTTCTGTAAATTAACTTGAATCACATAATTTGTATATTTTAATGGATATAAAAAGTATTTGAGTTTTTTGATATCATTTGACATTTTGAGATATTATTTGATATCATTTTGTTGATATCATTTAATTATATATTTAATATCATTTTATTTGATATCATTTAATATCATTCTCTTCATTTTGATATTATTTGATGTCATTTGACATACATATCTGTATTACATGTACAGGTTATGTGTAATTTTTGTGTAGCAAGTAAAATGTCCCAATGTGTATGTTCAATCTCTTTCTCTCTCTCTTATAAGTTTTTCCTTTGGATCAGTTTAATTCAACATAATATTTTAGTTTGATATAGTACCATATATATGATAATTTGATTCTGAAAAACACTATGAAACATATATATTTTTTTGCATCTAATTAAATAATATATTTTATTTTTTTTTCATTAGGTTTTGGAGAAATATGATCAAAATGGCTTTGATTTTCTACTTAAAGTGTTTAATGATCCAAATTTTCTAGAAGAGGTGACAGGCTTAACAGAATTAATGCAAAGTGCAAATATTGAAGAGGTATGTATTAAACATGTAGACATTATTTTTCATTAAATTATATACATTTATGTATATATATATATATATATATATATATATATATATATATATATATATATATATATATATATATATATATATATATATATACACTTATGTCCATAAATTAAGGATAATTCAGAATCACATAGAAATCGAATGCTAAAGTAAAAATTTCACCCGTAGAATTATCATACACATCTTCAAAAATAATATGCAAATTACAGGAAGCCACCAGATGACGCCGATAGTACACCACAATGACAAGAGTGTAAGAGAGGCGTATATAAGGAATGGTGGCAAAGAAGTAAAATTGTTCACAAGCGTTCTATAAGCCACTCAGTTCCATAATCGAATAGTTATGACACAGAGGACGCATGTGGATGATTTTTTACGTGGTAGAATTATCGGCCGCCTGGAATGTGGGCGTACTCAGATGGAAGTATTTGAGAAACTTGGAATTACCCAAAGTGTCATCTCTAGGCTTTGGCAATGATTCCAAGATGATGGAAATGTCAGTAGACATTACAGTACAGGTCGCCCCCGAGTTAAAGCGCCGAATGAAGACTGGTATTTGGCAGTAACTGCCAAAAGAAGCAGATGGAGCACAGCATCCGACCTGTCTCGTCAGCTATCTGCAGCCATGAGTACTACAGTTTCAAGGAAAACCATCTACAGACGTTTGGGAAATATTGGTCTATATGTTCGCAGGCCTGTCAGATGTGTTCCGCTCACAGCAACTCACTGTCGGCAGCATTTAGCCTCGAGTAGAGGACATGCAATGTGGACATCGTCATAGTGGGCTTGTGGGATGTTTTCTGATGAGTCCAGGTTTAGCTTGCAGTTTGATTCATGTCGGACTTTCATATGGAGAACGCCAGGTACCCGGTACCACCAAGACAACATCATTGAATGACACTGTTACGGTGGTGCAGGATTGCTCGTTTGGAGTGGAATTATACTGGGCTCTAGAACAGATCTGCATCTTCAAATCAGAACCATGAGTGGCCACATTTATTGGGACATCATTCTGAAACAACATGTACGTTTGTTTAGGGGTGCCATGGGTGCAGAATTTGTGTTTATGGATGACAACGCTCGTCCTTAACCGAGCAAACATCGTAAACGAATACCTTCAATCTTAGGATATCACCGTATGGAATGGCCAGCATTCTCACCTGACTTAAATCCAATAGAGCATGTGTGGGACATGCTTGGCTCAAGAGTTGCAGCCCGTCAACAACCTCTTACATGTGTACCGGGACTTGGGAGAGCATTGCTTGCTGAGTGGAGTAATCTTCCCCAAGATCAGCTCGATAATTTGATACTCAGCATGCCTAGGCATTGTACAGACTGTATTTCATCGCATGGTAGACATACAATGTATTAACCATCATACCAACCATGTAATATTAAGTTTTTGTAAAGGAGTTATTTTTTACAATTGCTCCAGGGAGCAAAAATTGCAGTTTTTATGAATGGTATCATGCATGCACCATCTTTTCTGTTCTTTATCTTTTGTTTAATAAATGGGCATAATTAATAAGTCTCATTTGCTTTGTGTCTGAACCTTTATTTTTCGGAGCTGGCATTATGCTTAATTTATGGACATAAGTGTATATACAGTGTGACAATTATTGAGCTATATGAAAAAAAAAAACTTCATAACTTTTGAACCATTGGCAAGATTCAGTGAAAACTTGGCAGTTGAATGCATGGCATGTTGGATTTTTTTTTAGTATGCACATTCATATTGCTGTTGTTGTTAATTTTTTGTTGAAAATGTCGAAATACAGCGTTTCTGAGCATATATCCATCATCAATGCCTACTATTCGAGCAAAAAGAGCCCGATTGCAGCTCAAAGGAAATCATCGGTGCAATATTCATTGAAGGCATGGTGACTGCTGAACGATATGTCAAAATTATAGAAAATGATCTCATCCCTATTATCCAAAGTAACCCTGGTTTCGAAAAGATGAGGTTCATGTAGGATGGACCATGACCCCATTGGACCAATAGAGTGTTTGAAGTATTGGAAGAGCCCTTTGGAGAACACATTCTGTCTTTGGGGTACCCAGAGGCCACTGGAATGGGAATCGCATGGCCACCATATTCTCCTGATCTCAACCCTAGTGACTCATTTTTCTGGGACAATATTAAAAACAATGTTTATGCAAATAACCCTGAAACCATCACTGAGCTCAAAACAGCCATTCAGGAGGTCATCGAAAGCATCGATGTCTCAATGCTTCAGAGAATTTTGCAGATTTTTGCTCTTTGTCTGCACCATATCATAGCCATTCATGGTAAGCATATTGAACATGTCAAACTAAATCCAATTATCTGTAGTTACTTTTCAAATTTAAATAAAATTTTTGAACACAATAGTTTTTTAAATTTTGATTTTTTATTTCATATTGCTCAATAAATGTCACCATGTATATATTTATTTATTTACTGAATATTCAAATTTTTCTTCAGTTTGAACTCGCCTTAAAATGTTCATAATTTTAGTGTCAAATGCTTGTTTTGTTACTGTGGCAAAATTTGAAAATATATCAGTCATTTTTTAAAAAAAGTTTTTGTTTTTTTGCTGTCATTATGCATCTATCTCTCCATGTGAAAAATTCTTTGAGCATGATAGCATGACTATCTTTAAAAGAAAATGCATAAAATAAGTATAGTGTATAGAAATGTAGGTTTTTTTCCCTCAGTATTAATCTTTGAATTTTTTTGTATTTCTTTTCGAAGCTTAATATTTTTATGTTGCATGGGTGTAAGATACAGGATTTTATCTTGGGTTATAGTTATAAGAAAATATGTCAGAGGAGTATAATGTATTTAAATGGGAAATATTTGTTTAACTATTAATCGCTGGGAATTTTCAATGAAATCATTGAATATAAAAGGAAGATGATAAGCAAAACTTTGACACTGACAGACCCAGAAAAAAAATTTTATGCATATCTCTCTCATGTACACAAGAAAACCTTTGGTTTGTTAATTTTGCAAGGACTAATTTATTGTGTGATTAAAATATGTCTTGAAATTTTATAAATCATTTTTTTAATGGCATCTATATTATTATTAAAAAAGCTTGAAGTTGTTCCATTTAAAAGCCATTAATTTTAATATAAAAATGTATGAGTCATGTCTTATGTTATTGTTTCTTTAATTTGTGTCATCAATTTTCAAGATCTTAACTATTAGAATTTTATTTATGTTATATTTTGCAGGTCTTTGAACTGAGTGATAATGAGAGCATCTAATGTTTCATCTCCTGGCCTTTTATAATTACTGGTGATAAAATATTTTGCTATCAGTATTAGAATGCTTAAGAAAGCTATTTTAATGTGGCTATTGAAATGCCTTATATGCTGATTTTTTTAAAAGATCTTTTGCACTTTGATGCTTTTATACTCAAAATGTACAATGTATGATTATTTAAAAGGAAAAACATAGTATATGGACTGCTCTGCACTAAGTGCTTCATCAGATTTCTGAAGTCATGTTGATATTTATTGATGTACAGAAAGAATATTTCATTTTTTTTCTCTCATTAATATTTTCATGTTGATTTTTGTATGTTTTGGACAAACAACATATGTTTTGAATAAAAATGTTATGACCACTGCATTTTTTTTTCTATTCAAATTTCTTCCGACATTTAGTAATTGAATGATTTTCAACTTTTAAATTTGTTAATGTTTTCCTCTTCTTTTTTGATAGAAACTAAAACCAATATAACAGTAAACAGCTTTGATAAAACAAACAAACAAACACAAACACACACACACATGTATATTGTAAAAGCTTGGCCGGTTGGCTCACTATTATTTAAATCCACTGTGTAAGGTGAAAAGCACTAAGCATGGACGATTAACATCACACGCATTTTTTATTAACCAAAAAAAGAACACAACATTTTAAATATAAGTTACAATCATATCTCAGCGCGCGGAGCTGAGATACAAAAATCTCGCCGCATGGAAAAGCTCCCAACGCCGTTGTAAACAAACAATCTTCATCTACTGTCCCGCCATCTAGTCACAAGCTATGGCTTTCAATTTTCAAGTCTTGCTGTCACAAACTCCTCCCCCCTCCAATGTTGAACTTGTCCGAACTCAGGATAAGTTCATGCTTGTTACTAGTTCAGATGCTCAAGGCAACAGATGTCTCAGTTCCATAATGTTCAGGAAATAAGCTCCCAATTTGCCAGAGACAATGACATCTCTTTTCCTAATACGGTACTGTGCCAAGTCCCTATTTAAATTTTACCTAATGCTATTAAGTCCCTAACAATTTAGACTACCCTCAATAGCACTTCACAATGTACCAGTTACAACATAATATAATTCTTTGCAATCATATACAATTTAAACAAATTCAAGCAATTTTAAACAGAATACCTCAAAATACTATTACATAAAGAATTACTTAAACATGAGACTCGAAATTAGTACAGTTAAATACATATATTCCGGCAACTTATAACTAATACAAAACAAATTTGTTTACACAAGGGATCAAATTTTTATACACATTACAAAGTCACATGGTTTAATAGAAACTAAGTAGGATATGGGTGCCGGCTTAAGGTGTCTGCATTGCAGTGATTTTTCCCTTTCTTGTGTTGAATTTTGTAATTGAATGGTTGTAACGCCAGGGCCCATCGCAAAAGTCTCTGGTTGTTCCCGGCATGAGTTTTGAGCCACATCAGTGGGTTGTGGTCGGTCTGTATTATGAACGGTAAATGACCATCTAAATAACACTGTAACTTTTTCACTGCATACACTATAGCCGCACACTCTTTTTCAGTTGTACAATATTTCCACTCTGATGGTTTGAGTTTCCTACTCGTATATAGAATCGGATGTTCTTCTTCCTGGTCGTCGATCTGTGCTAAAATTATGCCTAGACTGGTGTGGGATGCATCAGTTTGCAACAGGAATTATTTTTGGTAGTTAGGTGCATAAAGCACTGGTTTGCTTGACAATCTTTCTTTTAATATACGGAAAGCATCTTCACAAGCTTTATTCCATTTTATCTTCCCTTTTTGTTCTTTTCCTTTGAGGGTCTCCGTCAAAGGGGCGGCGATAGCTGAAAACATGGGAATATACTGTCGATAGTACCCCGCTAAGCCAAGGAAAGCTCGAACCTCTGTTTCGCAAGTTGGAGTCGGAAATTCTCGGACTGCTTGTACTTTTAACTCTGCTGGTGATCTTTTCCCTTCCCCAATAAGGTGTCCCAGGTACTGGACTTCTTTTTGAGCAAATTTACATTTCTTGGGCTTGATGGTTAATTAAGCACTTTTTATTTTGTCAAGAACCCTCTTCAGATGTTCTAAGTGTTCTTCCCAAGTTTTAGAGAATACAGCAATGTCGTCTAAATAAGGTATTGCGAAGTTTTCACAATCATGTAGCAAGTCTGACGTCATTTTGCTAAAATAATATGGGGCATTTTTCAGACCAAACGGCATTCTCAACGGGCGGTAGACCCCAAAGTTGGTTGTGAATGCAGCTATTTTCTGGGCCTTCTTACTTAAAGGAATCTGCCAATATCCTTTCGTTAGATCTAACAAAGTAATGTACTTTGCTGCAGCAACTGTTTCGACTCTTTGCTCTATGTTAGGCAATGGAAAGTATTGGGTCTTAGTAACTTTGATTGATTTTCCTGTAATCTATACAAGGTCGAGGATCTCGTCCTAGTGACTCAACTAGTATCATGGGTGGTGTATAATCTGATTCACCCGGTTCAATGATTTTGTATTGCAACATCTTCTGGATCTCTAACTGCAATATCTCGTTTTGTCTAGGTGACATACGATAGGGTTTCATACGAATAGGCTTTTCGCTCATTAGCTCTATGTCATGTTCGACGACTTTTGTTTTCCCTGAGATGTTAGAAAACAATTTGGCATATTCTACCAATATTTTCTGAAATTGTTCTTCTTGTTTTTAATTTAAAAGCTTATCCAAAGCACTACTCTCTCTTATTTCATTGAAATCGAATATGTTAGGATCCGATTCAATCTTCGGAAAATCATCTTCAATTTCCGCAGGTTCGTTGTCATCTAAACTCATAAGATGTTCACAAGCTCTGGCCGTTTGTAATACGGTTTTAGCATGTTAATGTTATAAACTTGATTTTTCTCTTGTATTCCTTCTGAGCTAACAACATGATTTATTTCTGACAACTTCTTAACAATTTTGCCAGGTCCTTTCCACTGAACTGCCAGCTTATTTGGTCTACAAGTGAATAAGATCAACACCAAGTCTCCCTCTTGAAATACTCGTTTAACAGCATTTCGATCATACCATCTTTTTCGTTTGTCTCTCATTTCTTCCATTTTTTCTTCAGCTAACTCCCGACTTCTCTTCATTCGATTCATTAGCTGAAGCACATATTCAACTACTCCATTTCCTTCTTCATCTGGCTCCAACCATTGTTCGTACAATAGGGTACCCGGTGACCTTAGATTTTTTCCATGTACTAACTCAGCAGGACTGTTATATCACAATTTTTTATGTTAAAAGAAGTGTTTAAGTGTGTAGATACAGTTAAAATGTAATAAGGTGGCTGAGCGACGGCTGGCGGATTTTAGTCAAGTTTACAAATAAAAAATTATTAGTTTCTAAGTTACCCCCTTTGTCTGTCCTTAAAATCCTGTATTCCCTAAACTGCTTTCTTTCTTTCCCAAGTCTATGTCTGGGTAACTCGATACCCTCCCCTTTTGCCATTTCTTTTTACTTGTGCATTGCAACAGTTTCCCAGGATGTTGGGAAAACAGATTGAATTCGCAGGGGAAAGGAATTTTGATTACTTTTCCGTATTCCTCGCCCAGCCCGAGAGGAGACCCGCGGAAGGTTACAAGACGGCTATCGGCGCGCTGCTCTGTCTTCAAGTGTTCTCTTCAAAATCAAACAAGAACCCAGCGCTACGCAATATAGAAAAAAAAATACTACAATTGACAACCCATCGAAATGTGAAAAGTTGTGCTTTGTGGACTGATTTTTACGGCGTCAGGAAAAGGCGTGGATAAGAACTATTTCCTTCGTCCTACCTTCCTGCGCGCATGCATTCGGGGGGTGAAAAGTTTTTTTCTCCCAAGAAGGGGGATGACTTGAGGAGCAGTTCCGATTTGACCCGGGTAGCCGCCAACTGCTTATCCGATCCAGCGCTGATGCTTCCTTGTGTGATGGCAGGGCTGAGAGATGTCTCCCGCAGAAGTCCGAGAGCTATCGGAGGCTGACGAGTGATGACCAACTTTTTTTTTATTTTATCCCTTTCCTTTTTTTCTCTTCTCTTCTTTTTTTCTTTCAGTCGACTGAAGGTATCGTTAAATTATTTTTTTCTAATTAAAAAATTAATTGTTCTAGAATTGAGCTCAAATAGTTAAAAGTAAAGTGAAAGATAAAAAGTAAACAGGTTTTGATTCGACGTTTTAGGGGTATTCGCCAGCCACCAGAAATTTGCTAATGTTTGTTTAATTGTTTTATTTTGTGAAAAAAAAATATGATTGGAGATTATTGTGTGTCATTAAATTTAGAAAAAACTGTAAAAGAAGAAATGTTAAAATTATAGAAATTAAAATAAATGAATTATTTTGCCTCTACTCTAGTGTGTAGCGAATGTTTGAGTTTGTCTTTTTGGTGGGCCAACAAGTTGCACTTTATTCTAAGTAAAGCTTAAAGGGGGGTTAGTTTTGAGAAAATAATTTCGTTAGGGGGATATGTTTTATTATACGATCACTGGCAATTTTTTGACAGCAAAACTTAAAAATGAAAGTTAATTATGAGAAAAGAATTTAAGTAGGTAGATAAGTTAAGCATACAACCACGAATAAAACATAACAATGGTGTCGTGCCCTTTCTGGGTTTTGGCACAATGCGATGTTGGCCCGCGAAAACTAATTTAAATGTAAATGAGGCAATAGTTTAAAATAAGATATGAAATGTATAATTGAGTATTGTGAAAAATATATTATTTTGTTTTGTGTTAGTGTGTATTTATATGTATTTTGGGGGAACAATTTGGTTATGTACTGGTGTTTTAGTAATGCGGTAAGTGATGTGTGCGTGAGGGAGTAAGTTGTATCCCAGTTTTGCCCTACTTGTAAGAAACTTTAGAGTTATGCCAAATTCAGGCGAATCAAACCCCCCAGCTATCGGCGAGCTTAGCCACTACGAATTACAAGACGACGAAACTCAACAAGTTGAGGGTGCAATGACTTTTCAGCGGCGTGATTTGCTGCTAAGTCATCTTGAATTGATTCCGACTTTTACGGGTACAGACCCCCATTTCACATTTGCGCGTTTCAAAAGTAAATTTGAGGAGATTGCTCGTTTCCTACAATGGTCAGCAGAGGACCAATTTTTCGCAGTGCGGCAAAGATTAGCAGGGCAGGCTCAGACCGTTTTTTCAAATTTTAAAGAAGAAATAGCGTCAGTTCGGGATTTGTTTGCAGTTTTAGGGGAGAGGTTCGAGACCGAGAAAGACCCGGCAACTTTGTTAGCCGAATTTTGGGCGTTTAAGCAAAGCCAGGCTACCCCCGTTAAAGAATTTCTAGCTATGGCGCGATCAAAAGTTAAGACGCTTATACAGAAACATAATTTACCAAACGCGACACGAAAGGAGATGGAAGAGCAGTGGCTTGTTTCTATGCTCTTAAAAAACTTATTGCCCCCTATTCGCAGAGCAGTCATAGCTCGTAACCCAGAGGATTTGGAGGAATTAATCGAAATTGCTTGCCTCGAAGAAAAGGCGATCAAGCAGGTGGGAGCTAGGACGGAACCTGAGTCTCCAGCGGTTGTGTACGCAATTGGTCAGGGAGACGCCTCGTTCAACGGAGATAGGCAAGCCAAGTTGGAAAACTTAGTTGCAAAGCTCCAGGAATCTGTGGGCCTCCTTTCCTCCCAATTAGAGAGTTTAACAGTTGCCGCACCGCTGCAGGCTTCGCCTTCGTTGCGTTGTTTTAAATGTAACCAGCTGGGCCATCTTAGAAGTCAGTGTCCTCAGCGCGAACGTACCGAAAGGAGAGGTTCCCTAGAGCAAGGGCAGCCGGGCCAGAGCAGACAGCAGTCCCGAAATTTTGAAAGGTCACCGATCCCAGGGTGGCGAAATTGGAGGGGGGACAATGTGTACCGATCTCCGTCGAGAGAAAGGGGAGAGGGTTTTAGAATGCAGAGCTCACAGGCGCAGGGAAATCGAAACTGGGAGCAGTCCCCTAATAGGGGAGAAAATTTTTACCACTCGCCGAGTAGAGAGAGGGTACGAGAAAATAGACCGCAGAGCCCGCATTACCAGGTAAATCGAAACTGGGAGAGGCAAGATAGCCGATCGCGGGGGAATTTTCAAGGCCACAACAGAAGTGTACACTTTAGGGAGAATTCCCAGCAGTCTAATTTTTATCGGGGCAGAGGAAACAATGGGAGACAAAATAACAATTTAAACTACTACAGCCCCCATTAGGTAGCCAGCGTAATGGTAGAAAGGGGCTTTCAGACTGGCCGCTCGCTGAGACTTTTGCCAACACGGGTACCTCTCAAAATTTTAGGTGGCCCATTGTAACAATCAATGCGCAAGATACAACTTTTATCGCACTTTTGGATTCGGGGAGTTCAGTAAATTTGATAGGAGAGAGAGAAGCTAAACTATTTAAAACCTTCAGTACGAATGACTGTAACACACCCCTTAGAACTGTTTCACAGCAGGCACTGAGAATTACATCGCAGGCTGAGCTATTTTTTGATTTGGGAAATTTTAGGTGTTGTGAGAATTTTAAAGTCATCCAAGGTTCTTTGTCAACTCATTTCGATATTATTTTAGGTATTCCCTTTTTAACCAAGTATAATATTCGCATTGATTTTAAAACTAAACAAGTTCTGTGTCCAGATTTGACTTTTATCCCATTTTGTGTTACGGAAGAGAGGGAGGTTAATACAATTCTAGTAGAGGAGCCCAAGGTTGAGGTCTCTAAAAATGTTAAAATTTTTGCTAAGGTTAAAACTATCATACCCCCTGGGGAGCAAATAATCATTCCGGCTAAAGTTAAGTCACCCCTTCCTTCATATTCCGATTTAATCTTAATTACGCCCACTGCGGCTATTTCGGATATTTTAGTGGCCAACGCCATTTGTACCAATTCTGAGCAGTCACTTTTCGTTAAGCTCGCTAATTTCGGCACTGCCCAGGTACACATAAATAAGGGTACAGAGCTTGGATTCGTGGAACCTCTGTACAGTAATAAAAATATAAATTTGGTAAATTTTGTTGACAATGCTGATATTGCAACGTTAGATCATACGGACTTAACGTGGAATACAAATTTCGAACTTGATCACCTGCCCACCCAATTAAAAAGTGAGGTGCAAAATTTTCTAAAAATCAATTCGGATGTTTTCGCTGC
The DNA here is from genome assembly GCA_907164885.2 of Dolomedes plantarius. Lineage (NCBI taxonomy): Eukaryota > Metazoa > Arthropoda > Arachnida > Araneae > Dolomedidae > Dolomedes > Dolomedes plantarius. The sequence continues at coordinate 93,508,441 of OU015495.1, forward strand.
CTCGGTGTTAGAGCTACCAGGGTGTTCGACGGTACCCCATAACATTAAATTAATAGATGACGAGCCTGTAAAATGCAAACCTTACAGAGTGCCATATCACTTACGTAATGAAATGAATGAGCAGCTAAACTTATTGTTAGACAGCGGCATTTTAGTTCCCTCAGATTCCGAATTTGCTGCGCCGGTTATGTTAGTAAAAAAGGCCGATGGTGGATATAGATTAGCAGTAGACTTCAGGAAATTAAATAAGAAATTAATTAAAGATTCATTCCCCATCCCTAATATTAATGAGACTATTGATGCCTTATCCGGTGCTAAATTTTTTTCAACCTTAGACTTGACCTCTGGTTTTTTTCAACAGTTAATTAAAGAGGAGGATCAATTTAAACTTGCCATTTCGACCCATAAAGGTCTATTTAATTTCACGAGAAGCCCTTTTGGACTTGCCACCAGCCCCAACGCTTTTCAAAGGTTAATGAATGTTGTCTTAGGTGACTTAAGCGACCTGTCCATTCAGATTTACATCGATGATATTGCTGTAGCATCGCACGACATTCCTTCGCATTTTGAAAAATTGCAGCTTGTCTTCGATAGATTAAGGCAGCACAATTTAAAATTAAAACCAAGTAAATGTTCCTTTTTTAAATCTGACATAACTTTTTTAGGATTCAAGGTACAGGACGGCAAAATTTCTCCCACCGATAAAAATGTAAACGTAATTAAGAATTTCAAAATTCCTACGTCGCGTAAGCAAGTTCGTAGTTTTCTTGGCACATTAAATTTTTACAGAAAATTTCTCCCCGACTTTTCTAAAAGAGCCCTCAATCTAACTAATTTAACAAAGGACAAGGGTAAATTTTTTTGGTCAGAGGAAGCACAGGCAGAGTTTGAGGATTTAAGCGCAGGTTTGGCATCCATCCCCACCTTAAAGCTTCCGGAATTAGACAAACCCTTTATTGTTTATACTGATTCATCAAGCTTCGCCTCAGGCGCAGTTTTAGCACAGCTGGATGAAGACAATTTTCCCAGGCCTGTAGCGTTCGCGAGTAGAAAACTTAAGGAGGTAGAAACCCGTTATTCTGCGACTGAGCGAGAACTCCTAGCTGTCGTATGGGCCGTAAACTATTTTAAATGTTATCTCTTTAACTCAAAATTTACTCTATTTACTGATCACGCTGCGCTAACGCACGCTTTAAAACTTAAGGACCCCACGTCACGTATTGCCCGTTGGCTGTGTTCGTTGGCGGATTTTGATTTCGAGACTAAATATATAAAAGGTAAATGCAACTCCACGGCCGATTTTTTGTCTAGGTATATAAATTTCGAAATTTCTGAAGAGGTAAGCTATGTAAGCGAACCTGTAAACGGTGAACAGTGCTATGCAATCCCTCCTGATCAGGTATCGTTTAATGTCATCGAAGACCAAAATTTTTTAAAAGAAGTTAGGGCAGCCCAGGAGAAAGATCCATTTTGTAGTAAAGTTTTAAAATTAGTGAAAAAGGGACTCCAGGTGAGACCTGTCTACATGAATTTTTTTTATTTCCCAGAATAATGTTTTAAAATGTAATGATTTGAGGGGTAAGTCCCGAAGAGATTCCCAAGAGAAGGTGGTGCTTCCGCTCAGCCTGTTAACCAGTTTTTTCTTTAGCGCACGAATCCTTAATAGCTTGCCATATGGGACATTTTAAGACCTATAATCGACTTAAACAATTTTTCTTTTGCCCGGGGCTAAGTGCGCATGTCCAAAATTTAATTAAGTCTTGTATGCAATGTTTGGAGCGCCGTGCTCATAAACCAGGTGGTTTGGCGGAACTGCAGCGACTTAAAATTCAGGATGCTCCCATGCAGACAGTTCACCTAGATATATCAGGTCCGTACCCCGTAACCGAACAGGGAAACCGTTACATTGTAGCATATGTATGCGCTTTTTCGAAGTGGCCAGAGGCGTACCCCGTTTCTAATATTACCTCAGATACCATTGCTGACACATTGGCAGATTTTGTTTCACGACACGGGTGTCCCAAGACCATTATAACAGACAAGGGGAGAAATTTAGTCGGGGAAGCTATTTCGGACGTATACAAGAAATTTAACATACATCACATTTCTACTTCTCCTTATCATCTGGCCGCAAATGCCAAGATAGAAAGGCAGCATGCTACAGTCTCCTCGGCCTTAGCTCATTTAGTGAACAACAGCCACACGGACTGGGACATTAAACTTAAATTTGCCCTATTATCCATTCGGTCGGCAGTCCATTTAGCCACTAACGAGACCCCAGCCTTTATAACTTATGGTAGAGATCTGCGCCTCCCTTATAACGTTTTAGCAGGGGAAAGTAAAATTTCGTATAACGACGCCCCCTCTTACTGTCAAAATTTAATACCGGCCCTTCAAAATTCTTTTAAGATAGTGAAGTCCCATTTAGAGAAAGCAGCGGAATCGCAGGAAAATTATAGAAAAAAATTCGCTGTTCATAAAAACATTAATATCGGAGATTTAGTAATGCTATTTTCCCCAGCAATTAAGCCCGGTTTAAGTAAAAAGTTATCAAAATTAAATAAAGGTCCATATCGTGTAATGCAGCAAACCTCTAAAGTTAACTTTAAAATTCAGCAAGTCGCAGATCCATCGCACGAAGAGGTAGTCCATATTGATAGATTAACAAAGATCCCAGAACGTAAGGTTTTTCCCGCTTGGCCTGAAAAACAGGAGACTGAGCGATCAGCTGTTTGCGACGGCCCAGATAACGATCAGAGGGGAGAAGTGAGTGTCGCCCCGTTAACTAGGGTTCCCAAACACAAAACCCGTTTTTTCATAAACACGGCTAGAAAGGGAGGAGTGAAAAGACAAGCGATTAGTGCTAGTACACAACAGTCACCCGTGCCGCGGGTTAGTCACGCGGGCAGAATTAATGATTCGGGGGGAGCTCAGCAACAGGCAGTCCGAAGTGCCCGCTGGAAAAATTTGCCGAGGTCATCTATTCTAACTCGAGCTCAAGCGCGAAGGGGAGTGTCACACAGAACTTAGTGGCGAGCGAATTTGTTTACTTTCACTGACTGTTAGTCAGTAGACCAAAAAAGGGGAGTGTTTGTTTTGATTTTTTTTTTGCGGGTTTCGAGTCACACAGCTGATAGGACAGGAGATTTGTTGTTGTTTTTCGCTATTTTGTATATTTTTTTGTGCATTTCATGTTTTGTTGCCACACGCTATTGTGTATGTGCAGTGCATATTACATGCTAATTTGGGTCAGTTTTGCCGAATGTAAGCTTCTAACTTATTCTTTTTGCCATTGCGTTACCCCCGACCAATAGGCAGTAAATTTTAAACTGTTTCGAATATGTCCGGGGTCAGCTAGGACTTGACTTCTGCCAATCACAAATTCCCAGGAGCCATCCTTTTTCCTGATGTCAACCGGCCTTAACTCAAGAGATGCCATTGTAACAGGTCTAGCTACCCCAAATATTGTAAGGCAAAGCATGCGTGCCAGGTCTTCCGTTGCATGTAACAGTGTCTACCCGAATTTTGTCCACTCTTGTGCCCTGGGGGAAGGGCTTTGTCACCCATATTTATGTAGTGTCATGTGTTGCAGTTTAACTGACACTACATAAGGGTCCATCTCTCCGCACTATTCCTTGAGGCGAAGGTGCTGGAGGAATGGGTTTTACTTGAAGTTTTTTGTATTAAAAGCATTGGCAGCAGAAACTGACCCACCATTTTTTTATTCTCTTTAAACACCGTGTGGTAAAATAATGTCTGTATTATCAAAGTTTAGATTTTGTTTTGTATCAACCAAGTATTAGTGTCAGTATATCTCAGGCACAGTTTGACATTTTCCACAGGTGCCCAATATTACTATGTGAAGTAGCATTTAAGTGTAACTTTCCGTTTTTCCCTCGTGTGAAGGGACTGGTTTTCTTGCATTTTTTTTTATTGCCTTTGGCTGTGTTTTGTAAATTGAGATCGTCTATCCCGTTAATTTTGGGACAGACAGCCGTGGACGCATGACTGCTCTGTGGGGTCTAGCACCCATGAACTTGTCACTTATGACTGGGGGCAAATGGGTTGTCAACTTTCAGAGTGAGAGTTCGTGGTAGCTACCCACTCTGCATTTTTTCTTTGGGTAGGCGCTCTCAATCAAAAAAAATTTTTTTTTCACTACGTTCAAAAAAATTTTTGTCATACAAAGGGGATGTTGTTATATCACAATTTTTTATGTTAAAAGAAGTGTTTAAGTGTGTAGATACAGTTAAAATGTAATAAGGTGGCTGAGCGACGGCTGGCGGATTTTAGTCAAGTTTACAAATAAAAAATTATTAGTTTCTAAGTTACCCCCTTTGTCTGTCCTTAAAATCCTGTATTCCCTAAACTGCTTTCTTTCTTTCCCAAGTCTATGTCTGGGTAACTCGATACCCTCCCCTTTTGCCATTTCTTTTTACTTGTGCATTGCAACAGTTTCCCAGGATGTTGGGAAAACAGATTGAATTCGCAGGGGAAAGGAATTTTGATTACTTTTCCGTATTCCTCGCCCAGCCCGAGAGGAGACCCGCGGAAGGTTACAAGACGGCTATCGGCGCGCTGCTCTGTCTTCAAGTGTTCTCTTCAAAATCAAACAAGAACCCAGCGCTACGCAATATAGAAAAAAATACTACAATTGACAACCCATCGAAATGTGAAAAGTTGTGCTTTGTGGACTGATTTTTACGGCGTCAGGAAAAGGCGTGGATAAGAACTATTTCCTTCGTCCTACCTTCCGGCGCGCATGCATTCGGGGGGTGAAAAGTTTTTTTCTCCCAAGAAGGGGGATGACTTGAGGAGCAGTTCCGATTTGACCCGGGTAGCCGCCAACTGCTTATCCGATCCAGCGCTGATGCTTCCTTGTGTGATGGCAGGGCTGAGAGATGTCTCCCGCAGAAGTCCGAGAGCTATCGGAGGCTGACGAGTGATGACCAACTTTTTTTTTATTTTATCCCTTTCCTTTTTTTCTCTTCTCTTCTTTTTTTTCTTTCAGTCGACTGAAGGTATCGTTAAATTATTTTTTTCTAATTAAAAAATTAATTGTTCTAGAATTGAGCTCAAATAGTTAAAAGTAAAGTGAAAGATAAAAAGTAAACAGGTTTTGATTCGACGTTTTAGGGGTATTCGCCAGCCACCAGAAATTTGCTAATGTTTGTTTAATTGTTTTATTTTGTGAAAAAAAAATATGATTGGAGATTATTGTGTGTCATTAAATTTAGAAAAAACTGTAAAAGAAGAAATGTTAAAATTATAGAAATTAAAATAAATGAATTATTTTGCCTCTACTCTAGTGTGTAGCGAATGTTTGAGTTTGTCTTTTTGGTGGGCCAACAAGTTGCACTTTATTCTAAGTAAAGCTTAAAGGGGGGTTAGTTTTGAGAAAATAATTTCGTTAGGGGGATATGTTTTATTATTCGATCACTGGCAATTTTTTGACAGCAAAACTTAAAAATGAAAGTTAATTATGAGAAAAGAATTTAAGTAGGTAGATAAGTTAAGCATACAACCACGAATAAAACATAACAGGACTCAATCCAGTACTTTCATGTGTGACAGCCCTTGAGGCAAATAGGGCTGCTGGAACATGTCTTTCCCATTCAGGAGCAGCGTCTATGCACAACACCCTCAAAATTCTTTTGATGGTCCTATGGAATCGTTCGACTGGATTAGTCTGAGGATGGTGTACAGAGCTTCTAATGGTTTTTATTCCAAATCTCTGGAAACATTCTACAGTTAAGTTACTCATAAATGAGGTCCCTTGATCAGTTTGTATTTCCTTCGGAAAACCCATACGACTGAATATCTGCAATAATGCATGAATTACAGACGCTGATCCAATATCTGCTACCGCTACTGCATCTGGATATTTGGATGCCATGCACATAGCTGTAATCAGATAACGATTTCCCTTTGGTGTAGTGGGTAAGAGCCCACAAGCATCTACATTTATTTTGCTGAAGATCTCAGATATGACAGGTACCAAAGTTAATGGGGCTTTCTTCATGTCATTACATTTGCCGGATCGTTGACAAACATCACAGGTTTTGACAAACTCCTCTATTTCTTTGTAACAATACGGCCTGCAGAAATATTTCACCATTCGGTCCTTTGTTTTGGCGACTCCTAAGTGAGCCGACGTTCCTTCGTGGCACATGCTTTTGACTTGCTCCCTAAAACATTCAGGAACCACAAGTATATCAACTTCTTTCCCCATCTTGTCGACTTTCTTAACCAGTAATTTATCTTTAACTATTCTGAAATCTTTTGATTCTGTCGAGGCCTTTTTGGCTAATGTAAATAACGGAGCCAGATCTTTGCTTTTCTGTTGTTCTTCAGCAAACTTTTCTGAATTGACTTTTACTAAGTCCAAAATAACTTCAGTTTCATCAATTTCTGACAAAAGTTGAACTTCTGTACTTGGAAGATCATTACCTTCCTCTTTCTCTAAGGGCCTGTTCACATAGGAGTCCGTTGCGTTGCGTTAAGGAAAAGATGACGTTGAGACGCCTATGATTAGTTTATTTTCGTCTCAACGTCATCTTTCCCTTAACGCTACGCAACGGACTCCTATGTGAACAGGCCCTTACTCTGTCCTTTTGGACATTTCAAGTTTCTCTTCTTGGGATTTTGACAAGCTTCCTTCTTTAGCAAGATGTTTTCTCTGCTGCGCTCTCGTAAGTACTGCGTTCACAGTTTCCTTTTTCTTTCTACTGCCAGCTTTAATTTCTTCTAACAGTGAGGCGGTTTTATTTCCAAGGATCTACCTCCCTTGGTCCAAGTTATCTCTGAGAACGGCTGCCTTAGTGGTGACATGGCCCAATTCGCATTCAATTTCAATTTCGGCCATAGGCAAGCAAGACATCTGCTCGTTCAGTAAATGTTGCACCCATACATGTTCCCCTGTCATTCTTTGAGGCGAAACATATTTCTGGCACGCTACATCTACAGTTGCTCCAGTATCTCTAAGTATAGGAATGCTAGTCCCATTTATTTTACCAGGAATGGTGTATGGAGCTAATAGGTCTTCATCAACTTTATTCTTAATATAGTTTACGCTGCCTATACTGTTTTTCTTTTTGAGTTTAGGGCAATCAGGCCTGATATGTGTGATATCACCACATTCAAAACAATGAAACTGTTTCCTCTTATCGAAGTTAGGATCTGGTTTCTTAACCTTGTAGAAGTTTTCCATTTCTTTTACTGCATGCGTATCTTAATTTTTCTGGCTATTTCCCTTCCAAGGTTTCGATTGCCATGGTTTTTTATTACTTTGATCCTTGTAACCCATCGAAGGAGTTTTACCCCGCATGCACTTTCTCACATCCTCAAATTCGTCAATCTTGGTTACAAGTTCAACTAGGGAAGTAATGGATGTCCAATGATCCAAAAATTTTTCTTTAAATTCATTCGGTGCCCTTTTCATTATCTGATCAACGATCATCAATTCTTTTAATTGTTCATAGGTTTCTATCTTCAATCCATTTAGCCAGCCTTCTAGATAATTTTTCATCTCGTAGTAAAAATCCTGCCAAGTACGGTTTGGTGATTTTTGCAGTTTCACAAAATTTTGGCGAAACTTCTCTGGGCTCATCTTAAAACGCTTAAGTAATAAGGTATTAACATATGGATACTCACTAGCCTGTCCTTCAGGTTCACGAGCTATCAAGTGAGCAATTTCTAATGGCAGAACACCAATGAATTTAGTGACCCACTTTTCTTGGGGTACCTTAAGAACTTTCGCTTGTCGTTCGAAAAGTTCTAAGAAAAACTTATCTCACCCCTTTTTTCATCAAATTTGGGCATTAGCTTTTGAAGTTCAATTTTAGAACTAAAATCTGTACTAGATTTAACAGAATCCTCAGAGTTTAGGTTTTTCTTTAACTGTAACTCTAATCTTAATTTTTCCAATTGAAAGTCCCTTTCTTCTTTCTTTTTTTTTTGGAACGAAGTTCTTTTACGCGGCTTACAGTAGAGTGAACTGGCAAGAATCGTCACGTAACGAAAAAGCGTTATGCCCCCTTTATAAGAGCTTTTTCTCAAGGACTCTGTGGCTGAATGATTATCGCATCGAATGATTATCGAAAAAGCGTTATGCCCCCTTTATAAGAGCTTTTTCTCAAGGACTCTGTGGCTGAATGATTATCGCATCGGACTACGGAGTATCGCACTACGGAGCGAGAGGTCCCTGGTTCAAATCCCCGCACAAGCGCTGGCCGTTTCTATTCCCACACATTCTGGGAAAAGCGCAATATATATATATATATATATATATATATATATATATATATATATATATATATATATATAGATAGATAGATAGATAGATAGAGGGGAAGGTGGGGTAAGATGACGAACTTAAGCTTCAAATATTTTTCCTGAATTCCATAAGTGGTTTAAAAACCTGAAATTTACAGAAAGACTTCTTTCAACCTTTATGTTTTATAAAAAAAATTTAAACGATTTCATCTCCTCTTGGAAGATGGCAAAAAGTCCCTTCCCCCCAAGAAAGTTATTTTCGTCATCTTACCCATTAGGTGGGGTAAGATGACGAATCGATAACAATATAAATCAAGATATAAAGGTTTATTTTCAAAAATGTAAAGAAACAATTTCACTTAGGTACTTAGTGAAAAAGGCACAGATAACACTAAAAATACAATGACAGATTACCCGTAATGAAACAAAAACTTAAAGAATTAGATACAAAAATTAATAAAAAACATAGGTAATAAAGTTCATATACAAAAATCGCATTTCCAGGGTCTGTCTTTCGCTTCATTATCATCCCAGCCGGAACATTGAGCATGTGCCCAAGATTTGCACCTGAAGCACTCATACCATAATTCGTCTTTACCCTCCTCCCCGCAAATAATGCAGTCTTTTTCCAATAATGTTTCAGTATCATAGTCGTTGTCCTCCACATATGGAACTTCTTCTTGTGATGACTCATCAGATGACCAGCAATCTTGTTGACGCATTCTAGTTTTCCTTCTCTTTCTAGTGTTTTCGGTAAACATTTAGCTTTCTTTGATTCTAATTTTCAGCTTTCCTTTTCAATCTTTCTTGTCGTTTCAGTTCCATCAATTGTTTTTTTCTTCTTTTTTTCAAGAGCTTGTTTTACAGAAGATCCAGAAATGTGGTAAGAAGGCAGTTTCTTCCTTGGTTTCCTGGTTGCTGGCCATCGGAAGTGGAGGAAGGGCTGAGGAACTTGTGGCTGTGGAGATAGGGTTGATGAAATGGTAGATTCAGAAGGAAAGGCCAATAAAATGTGCTGCTGACAGATGGTAGGATAATCTAATTGGTTGTTTTCAACAACATCAGTGGTGTATGAAGCGTGAAAATCTTCGTCTGCGAAAATATTGCTGTCTAGAGGCTCAATGCCAGTAGCTCTGAATCCGTTCACAGCAATCTGGACAGTACTAATTCTAAGGTTGGCTCCTCGTCATCTTACCCCACAACGCCATTTTCGATTTCAACTTGTTTATCAGTATCCAAGCTTATCGTAAATAAACTATAACATACATGATTTTTAACATTATGAGTTGTATTTTGAAAGAGAAAAATGGAGAAGATAAAATAACTTACTGTAGTCGGGTAATTCCTTGCGCTGTGAAGTCCAAAATTTACAAACATTTGAGTCGCCACTGCTTACAAAACGATCTCAACTTATATTACTTGTAGTGGGCGTCATAACCCAATGCTAGAGTCTTAAGAATTGCCTGGACAGCTGCTATCTATGATTGCGTCGGAGAAATACCGAGTTCGTCATCTTACCCTACTTTCCCCTATATATATATATATTTATATATATATATATATATATATATATATATATATATATATATATATATATATATATATATATATATATATATATTGTGATAACTTCAGACTCCGGGTAGCTAAAAATGTTCAGAGTCAGTCTACTATATTAAAATACAGTTTTATTAAATTCTAGTCGGAAACTTTGTACACTATTTACACAGGTGTTGATCTACCTCTAGACATAGAGGGAACTGGCCTTCGTAATAACCAAATGATTTCGATGATAAGATGCACGTACAGTCACAGCGGAACTAGAAGGTCGGTACACAGCCTCTAGAGCGTACAGCTCTGAAAATAGAATAACTTCGTAAAGACAGTTAGAATCACGGGAAGCTTATAGAGCGGGCTGCTCTGAAATATGAAGATAACTTCTAGATGAAGTAAAGAACTAACCGAAGCCTGTAGAGCAGGATGCTCTGAGATAGCTATACTTCAGGGTGAAGTATTCGTGGACGGGAAGCTTCGAGCGGGCTGCTCTGAAAAATAAGTCAGGATCAAGTCGGTCGCTCCAGGACAACGTAGACGAAAGGTGCTCTCTCGATGAGAGTCTCGACCAAGTCTGTCCAAAAACTGGATTTTTTCTGGCGGCGTTGGCAACCGTGCTTCCGGTCACGTGACTGCACAAGTTTAGGTTGGCTGGTACAATTTGTGACGTCATGTCCGTTGGCTGTGATTCGCCTGACCACGAGCCATGTGGTCGGTTCTTATAATCAGCTGATCTGAAAATCATTAGTTCACGTCGAAATAGTCATTAGTTTACGTCCTCCCAGGCCCGGCGGCTAGGAGCAACACCATTCTTTGCTTGCAGAGACCTTGACGCTGATAGATAGAACTGTTCGCTGGTCACCTGCTGTGGGAGGTCCGGCTGTCTGGGTGATTTATTCGGAAAGGTTGTAACGGATTCTTACAACCCCTCCCTCCTTGAAGGAGATTTTGGCATAATGGCAAAATCTGAAAATCACGGTTAAACACAGCTCACCTGATACATCATTAGAGGCAATGCATTTAATTTACTACACCGTTAATACATTTATTCTAATACATTATGATTACTAGGTTACCTAACACATTAATACACAAATTTATTTACACAATTCATTAATTATTTTCACACTCTACATTAATTTATTTACAACATTACGCCTGACTTAAGGTTTCTATTCTGCCATGAAACGGCTTAGGCAATCGGCATGACCTATCAATTTACCAGATTTGTGGACAATTTGATAATTGAAAGGCTGTAAGGCAAGAGTCCATCTCATAAGCCTTTGGTTATTTCCCGCATTCGTCTTAAGAAAAACGAGCGGATTATGATCCGTCTCGATGGTGAATTTCTGCGGTCTCTTTTGTGCCAAATGTATACCGATACCAATGTCGGATGCATCGGTGTGCAGGATAATTTCTTTGGCGAAGTCCGGAGAGTACAAAACAGGTTTCTCGGTCACTTTCGTTTTCAATTTTCTAAACGCTGTATTGCACTCTTCTGACCATTCAACTTTCTCCCCAATTTTAAACTCCCTTCTCACTGGCCCTTTATCATGATTAGTTTTCGTGTTAAGTTTAATATCCCGTTTAGTTTCAGAAGCGATGTTCTGATAGTTCCGTAGCCTATTCATGAACTTGAAAACATAATCTGTAACCACATTAGTCTCCGGCGAATTCCCACACCATTTTCCTAAAAGTAGTGTTTCCGACACCCTTAATTTCTTCCTAAATATCAGTTCGGCGATGCTAAAAACCATAAACATATGAGTCATGTATCCAAGTGCCAACATGGCTGAGGGTAACCCTACCTCCCAATTCTCTTTCGCCTCAGGGCAATTAACTTTCAAGAGTCGTTCAATGGCGCGGTGAAAGCGCTCGACGGGATTTCTTTGCGGATGAAACATTGAATTCCGCGTCACCTTAATATGAACTTCCTCCAGAAACGTGGTCGTTAAATTGCTGGTGAAATCGGTAAAATTATCTAATTGCAATTCCTTCGGAAGCCCTATCCGACTGAAATTTTCTAACAGAGTATCCGTCACATGTTCTAAGTTTAAAGTACTAAAAGTTATGGCTTCCGGATACTTCCACAAAGCGTTTAAAATATACCGGTTTCTTTTTGATGGGGTCTGCAAACGACCAATGATATCTACGTTAATTCTCGTGAAAACCTCCGTAATTTCTGGGACTAATTTCAGCGGGGCTTTCTTCCGTTCTCTCGATCTCTCTACTCTTTGACACAGGTCCCATGACCTAACATAGTCCTTACACTCTTTTATGTACTGGGGCCAAAAATAATACCTCACTAATTTGTATTTACTTTCTGACATTCCCATGAGCGATCCGATGCCATCATGGCATAAACTTAAAACTTTAGACCTGTACTTAGTTGGTACAATCAAATTTTTTCTTTCCTCCCCTCTGTGATCTCGGGGTTTCTTAAGAAGTAATTCATTTTCTCCCACAATTTCTAGGGTTTCCTGTGGCTTAACTTTTTCCCAAATAGATGTAAGTTCAGGGCAATTTTTTTGTTCTAAAACGATAGTGTCGGCACTCTCTTCCACTAACGTATTTTTAGTCTCGACGACTATTGGAAATTCAAGTTCTATTAATTCCTCCGGCGAATTTACCTCGGGTTCCTGCGACTCAGTTATTTGCTCGGCCGTTTCCCCGTTCTCTATCGTAATTCCCGTTTGAATTTCCTCCCGCATCCCTCGACCTTGGGTGACGACGGCATTTACGCTAGCTAGTTTTAATATTTGTGCCTCTATCAGCTCCTGAGTGGAATTTCCCAGCAAGTAGTGGTTCATTTCCACACTCTTACCTACCACGGCGGCCTTTGCTATCACATGGCCGAATTCGGGGCTCTCAAGTGTTACGCGAGCTAAAGGTAAACGTCTAAATTCATTTTCCAAGGGCTGTTTGAGCCAAATATTTTCTCCGGTGAAATCTCCCGGTTTAACTAATTTAACAGGGCACAAATCTACGCAACTCCCGCTATCACGCAATAATACGGTTTGGACCTGATTCACGCGAGCTTCGCTTAAGTAGGGTTTAAACTCAAGAGAAATATCTTCCGACGTAACTAAGTTGTTTATGATTCCTCTGGATTTATTCAATTCGGGACAGTTCGGGCGGACATGTCCATTCTGACCACACTGAAAGCAGATGGGGCCACTTCGCTTCTCATACTCCCTGGTCCTCCAATCATTATTATTTTTATTAGCAGCGTTGCGCCACTCTTTCGTACCTGATTCTTCTACTCCCGTTTTCGTCGTGGGACTAAATCTCTCTGACTGATTGGGGCGGTCTACCTTTTTCTTTTCGGGCGATTTAATTTGCGTCGGTTTCTTTATGAATCGGCGGGTCGACTCATACGCGTCTAGCTTATTTACTAAAGTTATAGGATCATTTAGTGTTCCCCATACATCTACGAAATGATCTTTAATTTCCGCTGGTACGCGTCGCTTTATTTGGTCGGCTACCATAAGTTCTTTGAGTGACTCAAAATCTTTAATTTCAATTCCATCTAACCATCCCTCTAAATAGCTCCTCAATTCAAATATTAAATCTTTCCACAAAGCACCGTTCTTCCGTTGATGGGTTTGGAACTTTGTACGGAAAGCTTCGGCACTGAGTCTAAACCTATCTAGCAGTACCGACTTAACATATTCGTAATTATCATTTTTTTCTTCAGGTTCCCTGATGATTATTCCCGCTATTTCGCTCGGCAAAAGACTTAGTAACTCTGACACTAAATCACAATCATTAATTTGCAATTTCCTAGCTTGTCTCTCAAACAATTTTAAGAATAAAGCTATATCTATCTTTTCGGCATCATACCTCTGCATTACCGATTTAACATTGTAAGGTATACACAAGATTCGATTCACAAGAATCGAACTTTTGAGTGAATTAAAGAAGCTGCTTTAGATATGCTAATTTCGGCATACGCGCTTAGTATAAATACCACGCAGCGTCATTAATGAAAAGGGGAGGTTGTTAAGGTTGAAAAGGTGTTATCCTGCGCTAGTGCTTAGCGGGCCAGAAGTTTACATGGCAGTACTGCTGGTTTGACTTACTGTTCGTGAGTATAAAAATATATTGTTCTTGAAAGCTGTGTTTATACATTCCGTACAAGTAGTACGCATGCTTATTGCTGTAAAAGCCAATTATATGTGCAACGAATTCAATAAACATTGTTTCATGTATAAACTGTGTTTGCTTCAAATTCAAATAGAGTGCCACTTCAAATTATATACACCCAAGTCTGGGTAGAAGTAGCATAGAAACTCTATAACATGCCTAGACGGGTTCCCGCTTTCTGAGTTCACGGAATTCACACTACTGTTTTCCCCAATATGTATGATTTTAAGTTTTTCAAGCTCAAAATCGCGCTCTGCTTGCAATGTTCGATCTTCTATAATATTTACGAGAATATTTTTCGCGCTCTCTTCCTCGAAACCTTCACTTTCTGAAATTTTTTTTGCCAGATCAATTATTCTATCTGATTCTTGAATTTCTACTTGCAGCTCCAAAGCCAAATTCTGCAAGTCAATTTTCTTGTATTTTGTTAAAAACGACATTTTGCCTCAATAACTATTTATCCACAACTTAACCTTACCGGAACCCTCGGAATCTTGACCTCAACACAACAAAAGAACTGGTTGTCCGCTTTTCTCACGCCTTTACAATACAGTCCTCTTAATTCTGGGAATTCTACTGCTACGTTCTTCCAAGAAAAAGGGGGGGGGGGTTACTCCGAAAGATTACAGTTTAACAGACTCGTTTGAAATCCTAACATGGCACATACAATTCAAAAGTGTTTAAATTTTTCAGACCAAATTTCACACACATAATAAATCAATGCTACTTCAATATAATCTTAAGCACTCTACACAAGTTCAATAACTGACTAAATTAATTTGCAATCCACAGTTACTTAATTTCAATAATTGGCTAATTTAATTTGCAATACACAATTTCTTAATTTCAATAATTGACTAAATTAGTTTGCAATACACAATTACTTAATTACAATAATTGACTAAATTAGTTGGCAAAACACAGTTACTTAATTTCAATTTAGAATAAGTACTTAAATCAGATTATCCACAGTTCTAGTATTCATCTAACAAATATTTGTTCATTCACTTTTCTTTTAAAATTTTAAACACATTGCATACAATTCATTTTTACTTTTCTCTTGCATAAACAATTCTAATACTTCATTAATTTACATTTGACTAAATTAATTAATTTCTCACAGATAATTTACTTATTCCAATTCAATAGTTATTTCCCATGAAACATTAATTTACACATGTTAACATTTACACAGATTCTAATCAATTAATTTACTTTTAATTAATCAATCAATTATTTTTGCCTCTAATGAGAAAACAGGCTTACCTTGTCTAATTTTGAAGACTGGATTGTAGGCTCTTCTTGAAGCTAGGCAAAGTCTTTCCAGGCTGGTTCTGGGGGGATTTCCTTATTTAATATGCAGCCCCAATATTTGATCGCTGCACAAATCCACTGTTGGTAGGCTGCTCGCTGCTATATACTGGTATCTGTGATGCACACACTTGGGACGGGACGTCCGCACAAAAAGTCCTAGATAGGCTTCCTACTCTAATTTCCTAATTCGAAGGGGTGGATTGCCAATTTTTAATTAATGGCAAAATCCCAGACACGCTGCCACCATTTTAGTAGACTGTGATAACTTCAGACTCCGGGTAGCTAAAAATGTTCAGAGTCAGTCTACTATATTAAAATACAGTTTTATTAAATTCTAGTCAGAAACTTTGTACACTATTTACACAGGTGTTGATCTACCTCTAGACATAGAGGGAACTGGCCTTCGTAATAACCAAATGATTTCGATGATAAGATGCACGTACAGTCACAGCGGAACTAGAAGGTCGGTACACAGCCTCTAGAGCGTACAACTCTGAAAATAGAATAACTTCGTAAAGACAGTTAGAATCACGGGAAGCTTATAGAGCGGGCTGCTCTGAAATATGAAGATAACTTCTAGATGAAGTAAAGAACTAACCGAAGCCTGTAGAGCAGGATGCTCTGAGATAGCTATACTTCAGGGTGAAGTATTCGTGGACGGGAAGCTTCGAGCGGGCTGCTCTGAAAAATAAGTCAGGATCAAGTCGGTCGCTCCAGGACAACGTAGACGAAAGGTGCACTCTCGATGAGAGTCTCGACCAAGTCTGTCCAAAAACTGGATTTTTTCTGGCGGCGTTGGCAACCGTGCTTCCGGTCACGTGACTGCACAAGTTTAGGTTGGCTGGCACAATTTGTGACGTCATGTCCGTTGGCTGTGATTCGCCTGACCACGAGCCATGTGGTCGGTTCTTATAATCAGCTGATCTGAAAATCATTAGTTCACGTCGAAATAGTCATTAGTTTACGTCCTCCCATGCCCGGCGGCTAGGAGCAACACCATTCTTTGCTTGCAGACACCTTGACGCTGATAGATAGAACTGTTCGCTGGTCACCTGCTGTGGGAGGTCCGGCTGTCTGGGTCATTTATTCGGAAAGGTCGTAACGGATTCTTACAATATATATATATATATATATGTGAGAGTGAGTTTGGCAACACAACTGAACTATTACTACAACTTCCACTCCTCACTACTGCGGCACGAAGGACTTTAAGCGGATGTGTTGTTCTGCAAGCTCCCGATGTTTAGCTCTTTTGATGCTTCTGTGTTTATTTTTTAATTTCATACTAAGTGTTAGTCCTGTCTTGTAAACATCGTCTAGTTTAATTAAATGTTCAAAATAATTAAGTCTAATGATTCACTTCTAAAGGAAGGAGTACTAACTCCTTCCTACATGGGTGCTCGGCCCTCGGACTCGAAAAATACCCCTAGCATGCTGAACTTAAAAAAAAAAAAACTTTATTTTCTTTCGATGATACGACTTGATTTCGACTTGATTTCGACTGGATTACTGTTGTCTGTCATTTTGGATTTGGATATCGAAAGCGAAAGCCAAAGTGATGTGCCACGGACTCTGATGATACTCTGATGGGATGATGAGAACCAAAACCAGAATTGTAAGTAACTTGGATCATATTAAAATTATTTGATGCATACGTTGACGCTTGTTCAAGAAAATTTTGATGATTAAGGGAATTCTCAACTTATTGATGATTTAAGAAAACTGAAAGATATTTCAACGTTCTTTTGATGCAGGAATTTAATTGATGCTAAATTCACTTTTGATGGTCTTTGACGTTGAATTTATCACTTCTGTTTTCTTGAAGAGAATTCTATTTCGATGAAATTATTTGATGATTTGATGAAAATTTCGACATTTAACTTGAAGAATCTTGTTTCCTTGAACAAACCACAACATAACATATATTTTGAAAGATCGCGAATTGAATACTTTTGAAGATTATTATATTATTATTTTGATGCATAATTTTGACGAAGCGAATGTTTATTTGATGACAACTTTGCTTATTTGATGCGCTTTGATGTTGAACTTAATTCTGCTGTTTTCTTGCGAGAATATTTTTTATTTTGCAGAATGCTTTGATGCTTTCGATTTCACAATTTTGATACTTTCGATTTCCCAATTTTGATGCTTTTAACATTAGAACTTTAACTATTATTTTGATGCTGCATTTACATCCTCTATTTTCTTCAACAGTGATTTATTTTGAAGATTAATTTGATGAATATTTTGCTGAAGTAATATCTAACTTGATACATATCTAAATTTACGTCATCTGTTTTCTTCAACCAGAGAAATTATTTTGAAGAACTTATTATTTGATATTTGATGCTTATTTTAGTTCATAATTTTGTTTTCTTGAACAAAACCTGTTTTAAAGATTACTTATTTTGATGCATATTTTGAGAATCAATATTTTATTATTGAATTGGTATTTGAAAAAATTTCGATTTGAAATATTATTTTCTACTTTTGAATTTGAGTAACTACGTATTATAATTAGTGATTTTGGTTTTGAATATTTGTATATTTGTGTACTATAATTGTTTGAACCTAGGGTAAATCGGAAGAAGCTGGGGCGGTTGGCGACTTTTTGGCGATTTTTTTGAAAAGTCGCCAAATTTGCGTTTCTGAGTCCGCCATTTTTTTTCAACCCCTCATATTTTGTTGTTTTGCTGTTTTTAAAAGTTTAAACACCAGAACAACGAAATATGAAGGAGGAAAAAAAAGGGAGAACTCAGAAAATCTGGCGACCTTTCAAAAAAATCGCAACATGAAAAGTGTAAGGTATCCGACTACGTTTCATGAAAAATAGTTTAATAATTACATTTAAATTTTAAGTTTTGGTTTCGAAATATCGGAAATTTATAATAAAAATTTACATTTGCATAAAATAGTTTATTAATTACATTTCAATTTTAAGTTTTGGTTTCGAAATAACGGAAATTTATAATGGAAACTTACAATTGCATAAAATAGTTTAATAATTACATTTAAATTTTAAGTTTTGGTTTCGAAATATCGGAAATTTATAATAAAAATTTACATTTGCATAAAATAGTTTATTAATTACATTTCAATTTTAAGTTTTGGTTTCGAAATAACGGAAATTTATAATGGAAACTTACAATTGCATAAAATAGTTTAATAATTACATTTAAATTTTAAGTTTTGGTTTCGAAATATCGGAAATTTATAATAAAAATTTACATTTGCATAAAATAGTTTATTAATTACATTTCAATTTTAAGTTTTGGTTTCGAAATATCGGAAATTTATAATAAAAATTTACATTTGCATAAAATAGTTTATTAATTACATTTCAATTTTAAGTTTTGGTTTCGAAATAACGGAAATTTATAATGGAAACTTACAATTGCATAAAATAGTTTAATAATTACATTTAAATTTTAAGTTTTGGTTTCGAAATATCGGAAATTTATAATGAAAATTTACATTTGCATTGAAATTCTGATTATAGTACAGAAAAACATAAAAGTAGACTTAGAAACAGAAATTTACAACCTGAAGAATTTTTTTTTTAATCCTACGCCCTTCTAAAATATAAAAAATTTCATAATTTGCATAAAAATTGACATTTTAAACGTAGTCAGACACCTTACACAATTAACAAACAGAAAAATAATGATAATTGACTTACCTTGTTGTTCCTTATTTCCTTGCAAACATTACATTCAAAAAAATTAGAAATTAAACCCATCATCATGCACCATTCTATTACACATTTTTTACCCTTTCGCTCCAAATCAGACAGGAAAATCATTGTAACTTTACCCTTCTCCATCGGCGATCGTTCGTTGAAATTGGTGAACAGCAAAGATAATCCACACCTAACTCGCCGCAATCCACAGAAAAAGTGCGGGAGAGTGCATATGCAAAATGTTATATTTCCCAGAAATCAGCGAATTTAAATTTAGAGCGAGGGAGGAGACCAATCAGAATTTTCTATTCAAATTACGTCAGTAGAGACCAGTGACAGGGTTGCTTTCAAAGGCGCACTTAGAAGGAATCATGGGAGAGAAGCCAGATTTGAAAGTACATCATGAAAAATGTTTTAATTGCCCACCCACGCAAAATCTAATTACTTGTAAGAGCGGGAACCAATCAGATTCGCATATTCCTGCACATTTTTTCAAGCGAGAGGTGTAATAATTTTTAGAGTAGCGCCATCTATTTACTAAAAATAAAGTAAAAAATATCTTGCTATTTAAAAATGATTTTATCATCAACCTGCATTAAAATTCATGCATAAACACTAGCTAATAAATGAATTAAAAGTTAAAGATTATAAGGGAACTAATTATGTCTACTATTAAGGGAGTTAAATATGGTTTTCCGATTGTTCGGTTATCTAGTGTAATATGTCCATAACTTTACTAACAATTTGATCTCATGGCATAACAAGAAAGTTAAAATTTTAATCTCTATTACCCAAAAGTGTTACAGAATTTAAAGTGTTCAATATTGCTCCCTTTAGTAATAAAAAAAATGCACTTAGCATCGTTCAATTTATACATTCAATTTATTGATTTTTAAAAATTATACATTAAAATAATTATAAATAATTAAAATTTACAACTTTAAATTCAATTTATTGATTTTTTTAAAAATTATACATTTAAATAAATATAAAAGAAAAAATGCATTTAGCAACCTTCAATTTATACATTCAATTTATTGATTTTTAAAAATTATACATTAAAATAATTATAAATAGTTAAAATTTACAACTTTAAATTCAATTTATTGATTTTTTTAGAAATTACACATTATAAATTATTAAAATTTAAATTTATTTTGTTAAAATCTCTTTAAATCCTGTGTAATATATGTAATTCTGATTATGAAACATACAAAATTAATTAGAATCACAAAAAAAAAACTTATAATAGATTCCTATATACATCAATAGATGGCAGCAGGAGCAAAACTAATGCTGGGAATAGATTCTGTAAACAGGGTTGCTATCAATGGCGCATTCACAAGGAATCGTAAGGGTAACCAGAAAAGGGGGTACATCATAACAGGAAGTAAAAAAATCGCCAAGTTGGCGGCAGCCCCAACTTCTTCCGATTAACCGAACCTAGTATATAGTTATGGCTACTCTCAACGATTACCCCAATATTGCAAAATCATTAAAATTTGGTGGTACGAATCAAATAAAGGTTCTACATCGTTTAATTTTTGGTACAGACGGCGACAGACAAAATCGTACCAGATTACGTAAATTTACAGGTTTTAAACAGCCATTCGTGTTAGAAGCAACGAAACAGAAAGTACTTAAAGAGTTTTCACTTAAAGACTTGATTTCTATTTGTAATCTACTTCATTTAGAATTTTCAACTGACCCAGACAAATGTGCCAATACCATTCTTATGAGTCTTAGTGATTTATCGTTATTAAAAGCAGAATTTTCTGATCTTTCGGAATGCGAAGTGAATGATGACTCACTTCCGGGTGCACGTTCATCCCAAACTAACAGCGTTATAGAGGAAAATAGATCTCCCTTTTCCCCCACCATTGACGCAAAAGAATCTTCGAATAAGCAAAATACACACATTTCCGTTGGTGAATCAGATCAAAATTCATTGCCTTCAGTTGAAACTGCGAATCTCTCTTTCCAGTTGTTTAGTCTGAAAGACGTTGTTGATTTAATAAAACCTTTCTCGTCTCGTGATAATTACAGTGTTGAGAATTTTATATCTGACGTTGAAGAACTTTTTTGTTTATATCAGATAAACAATCCAATTCACCAAATTACTTTTGTTAGAAAATGTTTAACTGGTCCCGCTCAAACTTTAATTAGGTCTATTCGTGGAATTACAAATTGGGAACAATTGAAGCACCATTTATTAGACGAATTTTCGGACAAAATTAACGGTATTCAGTTACATAAATTAATGGAATCTCGACGTATGAAACCGTTTGAAACCCTACAAGAATATTTCTTAGCTATGAGAGATTTGGCACACAAAGGTTCTCTCGATGACTCCTCTCTGTTTGAGTATGTCATAAACGGAATTCCTGATTCAACAAACAATAAAGTTATTCTTTACGGTTGTAAATCCGTCCCTGAATTTAAGGAAAAGTTGAAAATTTATGAACAAATCTTTAACAGATCACAAAATTTCAGACAAAATAATCAGAAAAAAATTGATGCTTCCTACCTCAATGTGAAAGTCGATAATACACGTAGCCCAAATACACAGCCAGTATGTTTTTCCTGTAGCTTGAGAGGTCACAAAAGCAACCAATGTTTGAATAATATATAGTATATATATATATATGTATATATATAGATATATATATGTATGTATATATATATATGTATATATTAAATAAAAACATTTTTAAACCTGACAACACCAGCACAATTCATCAACCTGAAAGATGAAGAATATAAATGACCTGGGGGAGTTGTGACCCCCTACACTCCGGTTAAACATGTTTTGTACCTAGGTAACACTCCCGGAAGTCATTCTTCATCCGCAACCTGACGTAAAAGTCAAAAATAAAGCAAGGAGCGATGAAATAAAAAAATAAAGGAAATGGAACTTCGTACATTAAAATCTTGGGTCAAAATTATTTCAAAACCACCTGTCAATTCACTAAAACATTACAGCCATCCCATATATTCACTACACCTATAAACAATGCATCATATAATAATTTTTTTTTTTTAAATATTTAGACTTATGACTAAATTATAACTTTATCCACATATAACCACTTCAAATAAGCACCACCTAAGCATCGAAATATCCACACACAATACTTTAAACATTATCAAATATATACATTTAGAACCATAATTATAACTAAAATAGCAAGGACACATACCTAGTGCAACTCTACATTGTAGACCGTAAAAGACAAACAGGTGCGATACGTAAATTGCCAACTGATCATTTTATTACCTCAATTACTAAAATATCGATTAAGACATTCTTTCCTATCGATCGAATGGAATTCACACATGGTTTTTAACAAAAATCCCAAAGGAAAACCCATTTCTAAAGCATTGTTTGCAAATGATGTTATGCCTGATTGTATTTCCAATTTGTTACAGTTTAGACGTTTAACACGTAGCATGTAGTTAATGATTAGGTTGCGCTTTACATTTCTATGTAAACAAGTATTCCAAGGCATTACGCGTTGTGTAGTAAATGGATAATAGTCCCTTTTATCATGCATTTGGTATTTCACAAGACTACTCTCTTCATCAACACATAAGCTTAAATCCAGAAATACAACACGATCATCCGGTGTTTTATCAGATTCTAACAGGCTAAGATTTTTTGGATAAAACCCCAGATCTATGACCTGCTCATTGTACATAGTGCAAATTAAAACATCATCCACATATCTGAAATATATTAGCTCACTCAATAAGGCTCACTCAATAATATATATATATGTATATATATGTATATATATGTATATATATATATATATATATATATATATATATATATATATGTGTGTGTGTGTATGCATATATACATATATATATATATATATATATATATATATATATATATATATATATATATATATATATATACAGTGCTGGCCACCCAAATTGCAACACCAAGAAAGACCAGAGATATCACAACAAAATTTATTTTGTAGATAACATGTTGACCAAGTATCAAATGATTAAATTTATAGACTTCTGTGAAGTGTGGTTCCTGACAAAATCAGTAGCCAGAATAGCAGCCATTGTTGGAGATCACCGCTGCCACACGCCTCGGCATTGATTCAAAGAGACTTTGGATGAGTTCTTGGGGTACAGCAGACCAAGCAGCTTCCACACGTTGCCAAAGTTGATCTGCTGTGGCAGCTGGGGATGGAATCTGGGTCAATCGTAGAGCAACCATGGACCACATGTTTTCTATCGGCGAAAGATCCGGAGAGCGAGGCGGCCAGGGAAGGAATTCAATCTGGCGATTGACGAAGAACCGTTGGACAATGCGTGCCACGTGTGGTCGCGCATTATCCTGTTGAAATATGGATGTGGGCAAGCCCTGAAGGTAAGGAAGGACAACTGGCTGCAACACCTCGGAGATGTAGCGCTGGCTGTTTAAAGTACCGGCAATGCGTACTAGAGGTGTGCGAGAGTGATATCCAATACCGCCCCATACCATAATACCCGGTGCAGGACCAGTGTGGCGGTGCATAACGCAGCTGTTCAGCATCCTCTCTTCACGGTGTCTCCAGACTCGAATGCGACCATCGTGGTGTTGCAGACAGAAGCGTGACTCGTCAGTAAAGACAATTTCATTCCATTCCGATGTCCACATCCTTCTGTCATCGCACCATTGGCGGCGGAGACGTCTGTGGTTCTGCGTCAAGGGTAGACAAAGCAATGGACGTCTTGCGTACAGACCACTCTGCTGTAAACGGCGTCGAATGGTACGCGCAGACACTGGATGATGCGTTACAGACTGCATGTGCTGTGCTATGGTTCGTGATGTGACTGAGCGATCCGTCACTGCCATGCGCACAATTTGCCTGTCATCACGTGAAGTGGTGCGCTGAGGTGGATGCGATCGAACACGCCGGTCCGTCGTACCGTCCTGTATCCAACAATCACATATCCGCATTACAGTTGTTTGGTTTCGTCCAACACGACTACCGATTTCCCTGAAAGATAATCCACAATCTCGGTAGGCCACTATCCTTCTTCTGTCGTACTCGGATACTTGATCAAAAGATGATCGCTGTTTTCGACGAGGCATAATTGATCGTTTTTTTGAAAAAACCACGAGAAAAACACAATTGCCGAACTTGAAATCGTCGAAATCTCCAAGCCTTAAATAGCGCTTTGAAGTGGCGCCACAGGCGCGCGTGATGTGCGTCTGCGGTGAAATTCTAATCATTTGCATACCTCACCTCCGCTAATGCATGTTGTAAATTTCATGTTATTTGCATGTTTCCTTCAGGGTGTTGCATTTACAGTGGCCAGCAGTGTATATACACTGAAGTGCCACTGAATTAGGGATATCAAAGCCTATGCAAATTATGTAGCGATGCGCATCATGTATGCGCAAGTGAGGGCGCTGTGGTAACTGCATATATAGCACATACTGTGGTTGTTCTGAATTAGTTGTTGGAATTGCCAGTATGGGTAAACTGCCTGATTTAGACGCCTTCGATCGCGGACAAATCGTAGGTACGTGACGCATGGGCCATTCAATTTCCGAAATCGTCAGACAGCTAGGATTTTCAAGGTCGACAGTGTCAACAGTATACCAAGAATACATGGATGGTGGAAAAAAAACTAGCGATCGGGCAAACTGCAAAGGACAATTAGCCTTGACAGTGCGTGGTGAGAGACGGCTCAGGCGTATTGTACGTAGCCAGCGAAGCCAAACATTAGCTCAAATTACCACCCAGTTTTATGACGGTGCCAGTCGTACAGTCAGTAAACGGACTGTGCAACGCTCGCTTCACCGTATGGGTTTCGGGAGCCGTCGACCTACGAGAGTACCATTGCTCTATACTCGCCATCGGGCTGCACGTCTTGCCTGGGCAAGAGAGCACAGAGACTGGAGTGTAGAGGACTGGAAACGAGTAGCATGGAGTGATGAGTCTCGATTCCGACTACTTAACGCCGACGGGAGGCTAAGAATATGGCGTCAGGCTCATGAAGCCATGGATCCTGCATGCCTGGCTGGAACTGTACAAGGGCATGGTGGCTCAATCATGGTCTGGGGTGTTTTTTCGTGGCACAGTTTGGGATCTTTGGTGCGTGTACCAACCTCCCTCAATGCAATTCGGTACGTAGAGTTGCTGGGTGATCACCTCCATCCGTTTATGCTGTTCTGTTATCCGCACGGTAATGGAGGTTTCCAGCAAGACAACTGTACCTCTCACAAGTCCCGGTTGGCTACTGGCTGGTTGGAGGAGCATTCCTCTGACTTCTCTGTCATGAATTGGCCACCTAGAAGCTCAGACTTAAATCCTATTGAGCATCTTTGGGATGTTTTGAACAAGGCGTGAAAGGCCATCACACAGCACCAAAGAACCTTACTGAATTATGAACAGCTTTAGCCAATATTTGGCAAGCCATTCCCGTGGAACGCTTCTAGAAACTTGTTGAATTTATGCATCGTCGTGTGGCAGCCGTTATCAAGGTCAGAGGAGGCCCAACTCGTTACTAGGTAGGTATCCCCAATTCAGTGGCACTTCAGTGTATATACAGTGGAATCTCGATCTATCGTTTTTCAAGGGACCGATTGAAATGAACGATAAACGCGGGAAAACGATAGATGCGGAAACATAACAAAGCAATATGATCGTTGGGACTGTATAAAGTGTGTGTGTGTGTGTGTGTGCGCGCGCGCATGCGTGCGTGCGTGCGCGGTGCACGCACGCACGCACGCACACACACACACACATATATATATATACGAGTATATACAGTGATTTCCGCTTATAAGAATCACGTTTGTTATCACTGTTTTTGATTCTTATAAGCGGTTGATTCTTATAGCCGAAATTTAGGTTTTTGGACAGGCACACACATACCTATATATACATATATTAGATAATTTACCATAAAATACTCTTTAATATACGTTAATTATCTTTTATTAAAATTATTTTTTATAATTTTAAAAATACAATTTAATTTTTCTAGACCTATAAGTAGAGATACACATGATTATATTAAGAGAAGAAAAAAATCCAATAATTGTTACAACACACCTGCTTAACAGTTTTAACATTTCAACTACAGGAAAGGAGCAAGAAAAAGTTTTCTATGGCAGTAAAGTTTTCTATGACGTAATGAAGTTTTCAGGAGGCTGTTTATACCTCTTTCAATGCCAATAGTCTCAGACGAAGATTCACCTTCTAGCTTTCGTTTCACGGTTTGATAACGTGCTGAATCTACTAATGTCACGTTTTCCTAAGTGATAGTGGACACTTCACCGAAGATTTATATGTTTCAGGGTCCAGGAAACCGCAACCAGGATGTGGGAGGTAGAAAAAAGAGATCGGACCCGGACGGGAAAAGATGAATGTTGATTATATTAAAAAAAAAATTTAAATTTACACATAAAAAAAAATTACATATGCTGCATTTTGAATGAAGTTTTGATTGAACTTTTCTTTGTGCACAAAGCTTGCAGAAATCTCGATTTGACAGAAATGTTATACGAATTTTGTACTCTAACAGGGAGATTGATTCATGTTTTTCGGTATATATTATGTATTAATTTACACATGCTATTTCCAGCATAGCAAAAAAGTGCCTATGCCACCACTTTTTTGATTTTCTGTCTCTTTCATAGATCAATCGTTGCATATCCGACTTATCAACACCACCAATGTGTGCGTTATGTGTGCAGTTACATTTAAAAAATATCATCTGTAGATAGAAAGTGGAGAGAAAATTTAAAGACATGTAAATTTATAATGTACTCAGTAAATTAGTCATGTAAATTTATAATGTACATGTAAATTTATAATGTACTCAGGGAATGTATATTTGTGGTTCTATATCAGATAAATAATAAAATACATAAATCATAAAATAAAAAATATACATTAGTATATTGGGAATGAAGTCGCGTATCTTTCATGTAACACCAAACTCCCTATTTTAATTCAAATGTTTAAAAAAATTAAAAAATAATAACATTTGAAAATTTCGCATAAGTTCATTTTGAAAACTCATGTATTTCATATATATCTTATTTATTCTGCACTTTGTAAAAAAATAGAAATATGCCTGTCAAAAAATAGTAGTCAACTGCCCCAGAGCGCGCGTTGCGAAGCTCTCATGTGTACGGTCTAATTCAACACAAAGGAACTCGAGGCGCGCTGCAGTCGCGCGATCTCCGTGGAACTCTCCAAACGCGCGTTACAACTCGCCTTCTAGTAGACGAAAGCGTTGCATGTGTACGCAATCACTTGATCAGTTGTGTTTCTTCAACGCGCGTTGCAACGCTCTCATGTGTACATAGCCAAATTCATTACGTCAATCTTAACCCAGTTTTTTAATCTAAATAATACAGATTGCAGGCAACGTTTCATCTTATAGATGGCAACAGTAACACCCAGTGGCGCCGGAAGAGTCAAATATAGAGGGGGGCAAAGTAAAATAGATTAAAACTTTTACACCTATTTTATTAAAAAATACATATATACGGTTATAAAAAATAAACTTTTATGTTATTTTATGTTATATTATGCCCTATCACACGTCAACGTGTACGCGTTTGAAATGCATTGGTTTCAAGATTCCCTTTCGCGATGAAAAAACATCGTGTAGGGTTGCTTTTGAATCGCAAAAGCAAACGTCTGGAATTGGCGTTTAAACGCGCTTGCGTACCTGAAATTGGCAATTAATCTCTCCTGCGTATATGGAATGAAGTTTATCGCGCGTTAACGAGTGTGAGGTTGCAATTTAGTATTCAGTTTTGTTAGGCTTTATGATTTTAAATGAAAATTCTAATATTTTACGAGCGCTAGCTAGGTAGAAACAAAAAAAATTCAATTTTCTAGGGGGGGCAAGTGCCCTCCCCTAGAAAATTGAATTTTTTTTGTTTCAGGGGGGGCAAGTGCCCTCCCTTGCCCCCCCTTTCCGGCGCCACTGGTAACACCCTATATTTGACTATAAAAGTGTGTGTGTTGGTGAGTCGTGACGCTGGCTTGGTGAGGTGGTATGTCCTTAAATGTATTGATGTATTTTATGTTTATTTTTATTATTATTTTTTATTTATTTAGTTTCTTAGCGTTTTAATTAATATTATTTAATGATAACCTCTGGTTTAATTTGTTTGTTTCACTTTAATTGTTTTCACTTTTTTATCTATAAAGTTTTTGGTGTTGTAGCCGACCACCGGGAGTATTGTCCGGGCAGAAAACATGTTTAACCGGGGATGGGAGTTGACAACTCCCTCCAGTCATCAACTATAACACCTCCATTTCCTTTTCTGTTTTAGCACTATTCTATTTTACATTATTGATATCTGGGTTTACCGTATTATTATGTCACTACATCCCGCTATAGTTTGTTATTTTTCAACTATCTAATATTATGTAAAAAAATTTTGTGAGCAGCTTAGCGCCTAAATTTTATTTACTCTTACTTACTTAGTTTTTTACCAGAATTATTAAAATTCTATATTTACATTTGTAAGCTATATATATATATATATATATATATATATATATATATATATATATATATATATATATACATATATATATGTACAGTAACCACCGCTTATAGTGATCAGTGGTTATAAGAATCAACCGTTTATAAGAATCAATATCTCAAAAGCAAAAACAAATGTATTATTTCCATGTTAAAATTTCCGCTTTAAAGAATCAATCCACCGGTTATAAGAATCAGTTTGCAATCTTCGCCTTCCTTTCATTTTTCCAAAAAATGCCAATTGAACTCTCAAAAGGTACGAAATTCTTTCTTAAGTTTTTGAAAAGAAAGATTGATAAAACTTTGGGGTGGAAAACAGTCGTAAAATACATTCCTTTATACATAATATAAGAGTTTCTCCTTATACGTTTTTGCTAAACACTGTCTTATTAGCTTTACCCAGGGGCATCTAATCCGTCCGGGTCCGATTTCGCTTTTCTCCAGGCAGGCACTCCTTTTTTCCCACCACTTACTTCCTGGTTGCGGATTTCTGGACCCTGAAACACATAAATCTTCCGCGAAGTGTCCACCATCACTTACGCAAACGGGACAAGAGATTCAGCACTTCAAACTGTGAAACGCAAACGGATCCATTTTGCTGAATCAGATGAACCAGATGCTGAATCAAACGTTTCACGGTTTGATTCAGAATCAAATCGTGAAACGTGAGCTATAAAGTGAAT
The DNA here is from genome assembly GCA_907164885.2 of Dolomedes plantarius. Taxonomy (NCBI): domain Eukaryota; kingdom Metazoa; phylum Arthropoda; class Arachnida; order Araneae; family Dolomedidae; genus Dolomedes; species Dolomedes plantarius. The sequence goes on from OU015495.1 coordinate 93,537,625, forward strand.
CCTCGTCTGAGACTGTAATAAGCATAGGTCGCTAGTATTCACTTTAGTTTTCTAACAAAATTGCCAGTTAGTGTTAGAACTTTTTGATAGTCGAATTCAAATATGATAAAAACAAGGAAAACTCTTAGTTTTTCTGAAAAACAGAACTTGTTAATTAGATATGATGCTCTTCCAAAGTGTAGTCAAAGAGAAGCTGCCTCTTGTTGATTTTATAATCATGTGTTGTTACTTATAGGTCTAGAAATTGAGTTATAGTATTTGTTTAGAAATTGAGTATTTTTAAAATTATAAAAAATAATTTTAATAAATGATAAATAATGTAAATTAAAGGGTATTTAAAGGTAAATTATGTATATATGTGCCTGTGTGTTTATATATATGTACAAGTATATATTTGTGTATGTGTGCCTGTCCAAAGGGAAGTTTCGGTTATAAGAATCAACCGCTTATAAGAATCAAAAACAGTAATAACAAACGTGATTCTCATAAGCGGAAATCACTGTATGTATTTTCCTTATTTTATGAAACATAAGTATGAAGTATTTGATGTGTTTACAATTTTTAAAGAAAGGTATGAAAACCTAACAAACCGAAAAATCAAACGCTTAAAAACAGATAATGGATTAGAAATTGTGAAAAATGAAATGACTAAATTCTTACTGAAATTTGGCATATCTCATGAAAAAACAGTACCGTACAACCCAGAATCAAACGGAAAAGCGGAAGGGTCTATAGGAGTTTTAGTAGAACGCGCGAGAACTTTATTATATGAGAGTAAACTAGCTCAAAAATTTTGAGCGGAAGCCATATCCTGCAGTACTCATGTATCAAATATTACACCGCGCAAATAAAAAATTAAAGTTCCGATGGAAATATGGACAGGTAAAGAACCAAAAATAAGTTACTTAAAAACTTTTGGCTGTGTAGCTTATTATCATATTCCTAAACAATTTCGCAATAAGTTTGATGTTCCAGGGAAACGCGGAATTTTTATCGGTTATTCCAGAGATAGAATCGCATATAAGATTTATGACATCACAAAAAATACAGTGATTGAGGAACGATCAGTTAAATTTGACGAAAAATTAAAAGGCAGCGAGTTCATAACGAAAAATTCGGAATCCTATTTATGGAATGTTGAAAATTTGAGTCAGTTCAATTTTTCAAATTTAGAAGCAGAAACGGAGATTAACCAGCGTGAAGATAATCAAAGTGAAATTAATGACACAAAATCACTACAAAATGAAACCGCAAATGATCAAAGAGTGGAAAACTCAAATCATGAGTTATCACCTAAATTAAGGCGTTCCGAACGCATAAAAAATAAGTCAACGGCGAATTTGGCCTTGAGTAACTCTACTCGGGAGTGAAATAATTCAATCCCTGAAAATTATGAGCAAGCAATGAATAGCATTAAACATAATCAGTGGAAAATCGCGATGCAAAAAGAATTAGAGTCTATGAATAAGCATGATGTTTTTGAAATAATTGAAAGACCTAAAAATGTAAAAATAATCAAAAATGGATTTATTCAGTTAAAACAATTAATGATGAGGAAATTTATAAATTAAGACTCGTAGCGACAGGTTTTAATTAAAAATAAAGATTATTCAGAGTCCTTTTCCCCTGCTGTAAATATTGAATCTTTTAGATTATTAATATCATTAGCTGCAAAATTAAATTTATCTGTAAGATTTTTTGATATCAAGACAGCTTACTTGTATGGAGATATTGAAGAAACTGTTTACATGGAAATCCCACCAGGTTATGAAAAACAATTTGGTAAGAACAATGTATGTAAATTAAAGCGTAGCTTATATGGTTTATCACAATCTGGTAGAAATTGGCATATTAAACTTAAAAATGAACTGAAAAGAATTGGCCTCAACCAGCTTGCATCTAACAATTGTGTTTTTATTACAAGTAATGAAACTGATTTTTTCGCAATTTGTATTTATGTAGATGATTTGGCAATATTTTCAAATAATTCTAAATTATGTGAAGAGATAATACTTAAGCTTAGAGAAACTTTTGAATTAAATGAAACTACAGAAAACTCCAAATATTTAGGCATAGAAGTTCTACAAAATGAAAATGGTATTAGTTTATCGCAAACTCATTACATTGAATCTCTGATAGATAAATATGGATTGGAAAACTGTAAGAAAGCTAATACACCAATAACTAAAGGTCAGGATAGATGTTTTAATCCCACGGATGATTTAGTTAATCAGACTGAGTATCAGGAAATTATACGTGAGATTTTATATTTGGCTAATAGAACTCGCCCAGATCTCGCTTTTGCCACTAGCTATTTATCACAATTTAATAAAAGAACTGAAAAAAGACATTATACATTAGCTAAAAGAGTTTTGAAATACTTAAATGCAACAAAAAATAAAGTTTTGTTTTAGGACAGAGAAAATGGATTTTTAAATTGTTGTGCAGATGCCAGTTGGGGAAATGGTGAGGGAGACAAATAATTTTCAGGTTGTGCTATAATGATTGGTAATTCACTCCTGACGTGGAAAAGTAGGAAACAAAAATGTGTTGGACTATCCACATGTGAAGTAGAACTGCTAGCTATCGCCGATGTTGCAAGAGAATTAACTTTGACTCTAAACATGTTAAATGAATTAAAATGTGAAAATTTTGTTAAGAGACCTGTAGTCTTATATAGTGATAGTCAATCAGCCATCGATTGGTTAAATAGTGGTAAGTCATCAAATAAAACTAGACATGTGAATCTGAAATTCCATTTTGTTAAAGATCTGATTGAAAATAATACTATAAAGACTAAATATATAAATACTAATGAGATGATTTCTGATTTCTTAACCAAGGCTGTAACATTTGATAAATTGTTATTTTCATTGAAGAATATATGTTTAAAGTAAATGTGCTGTTAATGTTCTGAAAAGATAAAACCCCTTTTCGCAGGGGGCGAGTGTTGATATATATCTAAATGCTACAAAGTGTTTTTAACTTTTCACACCAGATGGGGCTAAGTGTCTGTATTTGTCCTTTTTGTATGTAAATATATTTCTTCTGTAAATAAATCTTAGTTGGAATGTAGTCCTTGAACGTGTCAGACACAACAAAAACGAACATTGGAGTTAACTTTGTTTCATGCATATTTTTAATCCCTGGGTAAGGGTCGATCCCTAGGTTATATCGCAGAGGAACACAGTAACTACTGTCTAGGGCAAATTTAGAAGTCATGCAGTTTGAACTCTTGCGTGCGCGCTCATCCATTTAAGTTCGGTTTTAGGAAAGCTATACCTATGGTTGTCTTAATATCCACAAAATCACCTGGTGGTAAAATTCCCTTGGTCGGAATGTTCGGCAAATTTTAAATATCGTGTTGTTTGTGTATGCCAGACACTGACATCGACACAAAAAACTGTAGAAGCACCGGGGAGCAAGAGCTCCTTATCCTCGGTATCATTGTTAGTATGGGACATAAGATTACCGTTCTTAAGGTTACAAATAGTGTTGACGATGATTAAAGGAAGAAAAATAAATTAATTAGTTGATAAATCAACTAATTAACTAGAACGAGTACGAGTAACCAATGTGGCATGACTAATTAAAATGGTAATGGAGAATTTTAACTATGCGGGAGACAAAAAAAAAAAACTATAAAATAATTTACAAAACTAAAGGACGGGAAATTTGGAATATGATTAGGATAAAAAAACAAGTTAGTGGAAGAGGACAAAAGGGCGGTAGGTCCGAAGTCCGTAAGGCGCGAGTAGCAAATTCAAAGAGGAAAGCAAGCAAGATTGGAATTCCTGGAACAGGTTATCAATGCCCTTCTCCATCAATCAGCTGGTGTGAGGGGGGAATTGCATGGTAGAAAGAGGAACGATCGAAAAGGGATGACAGGTCAAAAACCAGAAGTAGCCGGGTTTTTGTAATTTTGAAAAGGAGGAAAGGGAATTAACGAACAGGAACAAGGCCGGGGTTCATAATCAAAGAGGCCTTCGGGCGCCCAAAATCCTAGGGCGCCTTTCGGGCGCCCTAGGATCATAATCAGGCAGGGTAGCAAGTTCGTTATTGATTGAGTATAAACTATTGTAAAAGTTCGTAGCTAGATCTTTAATTTGAAGCCGAATAGGTTAGATAGCCAGATCCCTATGAATAAGAGCGTTACTTTGGTATCATGCGCCTTCCCGATACCACGGAAAGTCTTGTTTTACATAGTTTGCAGTCTATGGATATGAGTGTTAGTTGCTGAGCCCCAAACCGGGACAACATACATCAGAATTGGACGAAGCACGGTCTTATACAATAGAAATTTACTATAAATATTCATTTGGTTCTGATACAAGAGGTGTGCGATATCCCTATTTGCCATAAAGAACTTTCTAATAATGTCTCTAAAAATACAGAATACATTATTATTCTGTATTTTTTCTCTAGGTTAGTTTGCTATCCAAGTATACCCCAAGATATTTCCCCTCTCTCTCAAAGTATACCAGATGACCACATAATATGTCCGGCGGAGGTGAAATTCTGTTATAGCTAAAACATATGGCTTTCGTTTTAGCAGGATTTAGTTTAATTCTTCACCGTTCGAACAAACGTTCAAGAATGTCAACATGCCTTTGGAGTTGCTTGTGTATATATTTAGTATTGGATGCTTTGCTAAAATTGCCGTGTCGTCCGCAAATATGGCTAGTGTAGTGTGTGGAGAGTGTGGGATATCATTAATAAATATATTAAATAAAGCAGGTTCTAACTTGGAACTCTGAGAAACTCTAGCAATAATGTTACGAAGTGAGGAAATTAATTGTCTGTGGCAGACTTTAAAGGTGCTGTTAAGCAGATAAGAGCGAATTAGGTGAATGATAGCAGATGACATCTTAAGTTTAATTAGTTTATAAATTAGTGCGTTATGTCAGACGCGGTCGAACGTTTTTTCTAAATCGAAAAGAATTGCTCCAGTCTGTATCCGATTCTGGAATCCATCATGGATGTATTCTGTTACTCGGAGCAGCTGATGCGTAGGGAAATGGTAGGCTCTAAAGAGAAATTGTGCATTAATAATGACATTGTTATCATCCAAGAACTTGTTAATTCTTTTACGCAGTATATGTTCAACCAGCTTGCTAAGAGATGAGAGTAAACTAATGGGACGATAATTTTTTTGGAATGGAGGGATCCTCGCCAGGATTCCTAATTGGTATAATGATCGCAGTTTTTCATGCTATTGTAAAGTACTTAAAATTGAAAATTTAATTGATGAGCTCACATAAAATGTTAACGTAATTTATAGTTAAGTTTTATATAGCAGAATTAGTTATGTTATCAATTTTAGGTGCTTTATTATTTGGAAGCGAGAAGTTTGTCAGAAAAGTAAAGACCTAGCGACAGCAAATAAATTCTAACCTCGAATTCAGGCACCCAGATGCAGCAGACAATGATTGGACGATCAGTATGTTTAGGAGCTGCTTTTACTGCATACCTTGTTAACCAATAAGAACTTGAGAGCAAATAATATTTTATTAAATATCTTTTAAGACGTACTGTTCGAAGTCGCTGTCTGTCATCACAGTGATACGCATCTATCTGTGCCAGTAATTACTCAGAGAGAGTGATGCAGAGGTGAAGTAAAATAACTCCCATAGAATTAAATGTTTTATTAATAGCCGGCATCATTGAAGTATGGCATTCTCTACAACTTTTCGTTTGTCAGTTAGATTTTGGTCGCATGTATCACGCCGGTAATAGCATAATTTGTTTGCCCTATATATGTAGTAGAAATGAATAACAGTTCTGTTAATAAATCTTTTATGCTAATTTAATGTTTATTTTTCTGTAGTATGGAAGGTCCGGCAAACTTAATATTTCCAAATTGTTTTGATATTTAGAAAATATTGTCGTTTAAATAAATATTTAATATTAGTTATTTATGTATTCCTACAGCTGTATTTGATTAAAAAAACTTCTGTAGAACTCATTATATGCCTATGCTGACAAACAGCTATACCTAATTTTTATTTTCTCTTTACATTAGTGATTACCTGATTCATTATCTATTGTCTAAAGTTACTTAACTTAAAATTTTGTCATGTAAAGAGCGTACAAATTTCGAAACATTTTTAATTTTTGTGGGTAAAACTCTATGAATAGTTGTGTGTTGGGAATATTTTGTTCCTTTAGATTTTGATTATTTGTTTTTATGTGCTGTGTATATACAAGTTAGTAGATACTGAACATATACATTTGCAAGTATATAACAGTATGAACAGACTCTTATAGATTTTTATATAAAAAGAAAATTAGTTTTTGCATCCAACAGTAACTGACACATGTAATGTATTGAATTTCAAACAGTAGTTAAATTCTATAAGTAATTTGAACTCTTGCACCTAAAAGGTTTTACTTTTTCTTCCAATTTTGCTATTTTCTTTAAATATTATCTTTTGCTTCTGAAGCTATATAGAATAAGAAGTTTAGTTTATATTTATGACAGCTTTGTAGTGTGAGTAGGAAAGGAAATTATATTTATAGATTTTATTGAGATTAATAAATGCTAAAACTAGTTTCATGAATTTTGTGAGAGATCAGATATTTTATACAGATTATTTATTGCTGTATTTTATAGCTGGATAGTAAGAAGTAACTAAAGCATTTTAAAGTGTATAATTTCTTCTATTCATGTCTAACAGAAAGATATTTTTTGTATATCTATTGCTTTACATGTAGCTAGCAACTTTTAGACATCAATTTAATATTTTTATCAACATTCTTGTGTTCTTTCCATGCTTATGTGAGACAATGACTGAATGACTAGGGTATTAATATTCATTTCCATAGTTTTAGGCCCTTTGAAATCTATGGGACCTAATTGTACATTTGAATACTTCTAGTGAATATTAAGACAGTTTTAATATACAGAGTTTATATTTTATTTGCTAATATTCTATACGTTTTGTGTTCAGAAATTTGGCTCAAATGCATTTTGTCAACTTTAAATATATTTTTATTTGCTTTTAATTTGTTTTTAATGTGTTTCAGGACTAATTCCACCAAGCTGACCTATGCTCAAAATGTATGCCCTCAGGAATTTTGTTTAGAAAGTTATGATTGTATTGGATTTGATTTAGATCATACTGTATGTACGTATAAATTAAAGCCTCTCATGAGCTTAATTTATAAAACTTTAGCTTCATTCCTCATTGAAAAATATGATTATCCTAAAAGCTTAGGTAGCTTTGATGATTCGCAATTTTCTTTTGCACAGAAAGGAATCATACTTGATAAATATAGAGGTAACTTTTTAAAACTTGATAATGAATATAAAATTGTTAAAGCTACCCATGGAACAACACCTTTATCTGATGATGAGATTAAAGCTGTGTATAATTATAATCGGATATGGGAGGAATCAAAAGGTGTACCCCATAAATTAGTAGCAAATACAGCTTTAGAAGAACCATTTTATGTTTTTAAGGATTATTTTGTTACAATTGGAGCTGTGATATGTGCTAATATTGTTGATATTTTAGATAAAAAGAATGGAGGGCCTTTGAATGAATATAATTTTTGGGAGCAGTATTTAGAAGGATTGTATTATATGTATGATAGAAACAATTTTAAGAATAACAGTGGAGAATTTTACCCAGAGTTGAAAAGCAATCCACATTTATATTTGACACCATGTAGCGATAATGTTAAAAAGTGGATTAAAGATATATGTAAAAACAAAGTAACATTTTTATTAACCAGTTCAAATTATGACTCAGCAGCTTTTCTTGCTGAATACAGCCTTGGGAAAGATTGGAAAGATTATTTTGATATCATTGTTACATTTGCTCGTAAACCTGGATTTTTCTGGAAGGATAAACCTTTTTGTTTTGTTGATAAAAATGTAGAAATAAGTAGTGTCAAACCTGAAGAAATAAAAGCAAATTTAATATACTCTCAAGGTAACTGGAAACATCTCCAAGAAGCATGTGCCATGCATAGTAAAGCCCCAAATCCAAAAACATTATACTTTGGAGATTCTTTAATTGAGGATGTATATGCAGCATCTGAAATAGCTCACTGTGATACAGTTGCAATTGTTGAAGAAATGTCTGCTGAAGGTATGAAAAATATTTCTGAGGTGCATGCAGAAGCAGATATTCTGATATCAAAGTTTTGGGGTTCCTTTTTTGGCCAAAAGAAGCAGATTGGAGACCAAGACAATTCTCTTAGTTTATGGGCATATTTATTATCACAACATAGCAAATTAACTATACCAAATTTGGAGAGTATTTCTGGACTGGGATTACAAAACAAAGTACCTAGTTTTGGTACTGATGTATCAACATCTGGCTTTTTTCCTGGTGTACCAAAGATTTTATCTTCAAGTTAATGCTAGGAAAGTTATAATTTTGCAAAATTTCTTTCAAATATTGATATAGTCATACATATACATGGGCCAATCGTTCAAAAATAATTGGTTAGAATTTTTATTACATTTTGGAGGTATAAAAAGTTTCAATAAAATTACAGTTTTAAGTCATTGAAAAATTACTTAAAAAGATACTATGTATGATCATGTATGGTTATATATATATGTTTATATATATATATATATATATATATATATATATACATACATACATACATACATACAGACAGACAGACAGACAGACTTGTACACTTTGGTATGTATGTATGTATAGAAGTTTAAGATGTGCCCTCGTAATTTATCTAGCTGTCATCTACAATGTTCTAAAAATTGTTTTCAGTGTTGACCCTGTATCTAAATTATCTAATAAGTCATCTGATATTGTTATTAGTTGTAAATTATGGATTGTAATTTCAGTATAAATTTTATCTGTTAACAGTTTGCATGTTTTTACATGGGGCATATGGAATGATTTTATAGTGCATTATTAAAAGTTTTCAGATAATTAATCAAGATACCTTAAAATTAGTGTATGAAAATGTTATGACATGCTTTTCATTTGATTTTAAACTTTTTAAGTAATCCTTGTGTGGGAGCTGAATATTTTTATTAATAAAACTGTGGAGAAAATTAGTTTATATTGTGAAATAGTTTGATTTTTTAAAAGTTTTTTGAATGGTTACATAAGCATTTTTTTCTTTATCTTGAAAATGATTTCAAGCATTTTAGATGTAATAATTTTAATACTAATACATATTTTAAGTTGTGTTTGTAGGTATTGTGTCATATGTATCTTGTCTAATAATCTCTTAAACATTCAATATGAATATAGATAGTTATTCCAGGCTTTAAACAGTACTTAAAACTTTAAGAATTGATCTGTCAGTTTGTGTTTAGTTTAATTTTATGGTTATTATGTTTTTTTGAATTTCTGTTTTAAAGTATATTCTTATGTCTGTGTAAATGATATTTCTGATTTTAATTAATGTTTCTGAATTAAGTGAAAATCTCAATTTTCTTATTTAAAGGGTTGAAAAAATTAGTGTAATTTAATTATTGAAATTTATAGCATTTTAATAAGTGTTTGTAAATGTGATTTTAAATTTTGTTATTAAATCATTAAATATTTATTTATGCAAAAATTTTTATTACTGTACGAATGTCAGTTTTCTATATTTGAAATAAAGATAAAAATTAAATTTGATATTTAATGTAATTTTTCTTACTATAATAGCTTCCCTATTAGATAATAGAAGGCTAGTTTTCAGATGTTTTAAGCTTGTAACTCACAATAAATTTTTCTATATGTTTATGTGTTACTAGGGTATTTTACTGAAGAAAATTTCAAAATCTTTTAGTCTTTCCTTAGATTGTTGAGGTCAATTAGAGATGGCCTGGAAAACCGCTGAATTGCACATATTTAAGATTTTAGTAAATAATAGGAAGCTCTAAACTAACTATCCATCATCTATTAAATTGTAGATCTATGGTTCAGTGATGTAGTGTCTGCTTTGTGTGACTTAACTGCATGATAGTTTTCATTTTAATGGGTGGAGAAATATCTTTGCTTTGCTTTGACAGCTTAATTTTTGACTTGATATATTTTGATAATTTTCTGCTTTGTATTTTTATTTCCAATAGTTTTTTTTTCGTGTGGAAGAGGAATGTTAATGTAAATCAGATTACATTAACTTGTTATCTGACGTAATTCATAATATGCAAGTATCTTTCCATTATATTTCAAAATATCATTTCATTGCATTTCAATTGCATATCTTTGAGCTTGATATATTTTAATTGATTTCAGTCTTCAATGCCAATATGCACTAATTATTTAATGTGAGCAATAGTATAATATTAATATAAATCAGAAATAATGTGAATGTGCTTTTAGTTATATAGAAGTTTTTGGCCTGTATCACATCTTAGAGAATTCAGATTCAACACATTTTCATAACATTATGTCTTCTAAAAAACTTGAATTACATCAAAAACAATTAAAAAATTTCTTTTTATTAAATAGTTGCTTGGATTTTTTTTCTACTAAATTTTTAAAGCTGTAACTAAAAGTATTTTTTCTTGTTAACTTATTTTATATCTTAATTGAATCACCCAAGTTTCTGTTAAGTTGAGAATACATTTAATCAAAATATTGCAATTTCTTATCATTTAGTAGATATAGATATCCATCAGTCAGCAGGTATTATTTTACATCTGCTTTAACAGGCTATAGGTGTTTTAATTTTTACTTAAAAAAATTTTCTTTAAAAGCTTGCTCATACCAATTATCAAGGCACAAGGTTTTATAGGTTTTATTTTCAGTAATTCATACTTACTTACTTTAATTTATAACCTTTACTACTTAAATATAATCAATTATATGTGAAATTTACTACTTAAATATGATATAATCCATAAGCTATGACTTGTAAGAAGCACTGTTATGAATATTTTAAGATATTTTGTTAGAATTTTTTAAAAGGCATAACATGAGAATCTTTAGCATATTTTGTATTACTATAATAAGAAAATTACTATAACTTTAAGTTGTCTATGAAATATTGGTGAAATGCATACCTATTTTTAGTGCCCAAATCATAGAATTTTTCATGTATATTTGTTTGATTTCATGTTTTTCTTAAAGTTACTCTGAGAGAATCTCATTAACATAACAATAATTCAAAAATAGCATGAATGAATTTAAAAATAAGATGTTTTAAGTAATTTTAATTACAGTTCAGCTAAAAATTACAGATTTCACTTTCATATATATGATTGGAACAGGTTGACTGTCAGATCTTTATTGGATATTTGTACAACTGTATCAATACTTAATTAAATGGAGTTACAAGCATTTAATTTGAAATGAGCTGATAATTTGCTCAATATCAGTTGCAGCAAGAGTGAAAGTCAGACTTTATGTAAGAAGTTATAATGCTATGAGAACATTGTCTTTACTGTCGTAATGTCTGTTTTACAATCATTTTGAGGAAATAAAATTCAGTCTCCTGCATATGAGAAATCATAAATGTTACAGTGCTTGTCAAAGGTTTTTCAATATGACTTGAATCTCTGGAGTCATGTGCTTCCAACTTTTTTTGCTCCAGACATGCTCTTGCTTATAAAATATTATTTTAAAGATCTCCTGTGAAAGATATTTTGTTAGAAAAGGAAGAAACTATCTTGTTCGATCTTATTATAAAAGTATCTTAGTGGCATTAATATCAATGTATAAATTAGTCTATTTTTTAAAGCACTTGTAAAATAATTGTTTATTGGCTATTTTTTAAATGTTTTACTTTAATATATTTTTGCTGCTCAGCCAGTCTGTTCAGTATCAATTTTAAGAGCCTTGTAAAAATACCTTGTAAAAATATGACATACAGTGATATAACTGACTTACAAAGCTCCAGTTTTATTTTCGTTAAGTACTACATAAATTTGAAACAGTACTAAACTGTATAATATCTATATATTTATTAATAGGCTTTTTTAAAAATTTTAAATACTTTATTTCCTGCTTTCTAAAGATTATTTTATGATTTTGTAAAAAAATTCATGTGAAAACTTTATTTTGATTCTTGTAAGTTATTTTGATTTTTTAATTGTTTCAAAATCATAGTCTAGATTTTTACTGTAGATTAAGCCAAATGTAAGATTTCATTATAGCATCAAAACTCTTTCTAAAAGTTGTACATTTTGGTCTTAAAAATATAGATAATTACTTGATTTTTTAAAATTGTTTCAAAATCATAGTCTAGATTTTTACTGCAGATTAAGCCAAATGTAAGATTTTATTATAGCATCAAAACTCTTTCTAAAAGTTGTACATTTTGGTCTTAAAAATATAGATAATTACAAATACAAACAGGCTCCCTAAAATTCAAGAAATCATGTTTTAGGAGTCTGGTGACATCTTTTAAACCTTCATTGAAATATAAAATAAAATTGTTAATTTTACACCATTTTGTCTTTCCCTTGATGTATTAATGTTACCTGAAAATCTAATTTCTCCAACATAATTGATGTATAATTCACAATAAATTTGGTCTAATCATTCTAAGACCTAAACACCATCTCTAAATATAGGCTACTTGAGAGATCTGGGAAAAAATTGAATATTCATATAGAGGTTTAATGTTTTTATAATTCATAAATTTTTTGATTATTAAATGTGTTTGTATCCTGCAAAATGTTTGTTAATTTGTTAATAGTTATTTAGGTACGAAATTGAAATAAGTAGAATGTCTAACTTTTCGTTTTGATATTTAAGTCCTTAACAATTTTAAAGCTACTACTCTTTAATTTTTAAGTTCTTGCACAGTAAAGATAAGTTTGGTACTTGGATTGTGTATATATACGCACCTACAGACTCGTACACTCACAAAAAAAGAAATTGTTTACATGAAATTTAAATTACCTGGTCAAAGTTGATTAAATAATTTCTCCGAAAGGTTTTTCTTGAAATTTCTAAAAAAATTATTTTTAAGGCATTCTTTTCCAATATAAAATTAATAGTAGGCTGTCAGTAAACTATGCACACATAGTTGATAATACTATTTAAAAGGGTAAAAAACTATTTCATAACAAGTGAAAATTGTTTTCTGCAGTTTGGGTCTCAGATCGCAAAATATCAAATGATTGGTTATTATGGTGCGATCGTGGCAATTTATAAGTACCAAAAATAATAATAATAATAATATATAATGCAATTGTGATGTATTAAAAATAAAACACAAATCTTGGATTTACGATCATGGATTGTTCAATTTTCTTTTTATGTAATTGAAAAGTTGAGGAAGTGTTAACAAGAGTTGGAGGTTTCAAGATTAAAAGTACTTTTAGAGATTGTCCAAAACATATCAAACATACTTTTAAGCAGTTTAAATAAGGAAAAATTACCGTAATGTTATTATATTAGTGTTTTAAATTCTTGATCAATATTTTCATTAAAAAGAAAATGCAAAACATAGTTACGCATTTATTTTTCACCCGTAAAATTTGTCACTGAATAAGAAATGTAAGTAGGATGGTCAAGAGTAGCTGCTGTCCAAGTCCTCATTAAGATCTTTACAAATTTAGATATTAAGGGATTCTTAATTCTTTTCGTATGGTTTCAATTATTTTATCTTTTTTGAGTAGCATACATCCGAACCGTTTCGGACATGAGTATTTAGTTCGTGTTTATTATCAACTTTAAAGGCGATCAAAGTAACTTATATATATATATATATATATATATATATATATATATATATATATATATATATATATATATATATATATATATATATATTTATATATATATATTTATATATATATTATACACACACACCGTTATTTGCTTTTACAGAAAGGAATAAATATTGAAAGAAAAATAGGATCAAATACAAATCTTTCATCTTCTATGTTTAATATTTACGGTAAAAGTTTTGCTGAATTTATGTTTTGTAAGGATTCTGCTGCTTTTCGTCACTTTTAAAGTTTTTAAGTTGCCGCGCAGAGTGCACTTTTGGGCTGGCTATTTTGTCTACTGTTATAGATCTTTAAGAAAAATATTTAGTTATGAGAAAAACATTCGATTATACTTTTATTGTTCACTATAGTAGTAATAGATTTCGTTATTTAGGACGTATAGTTTAGCTACATTCAGGATAGGTAGACGCAAAAGTGCAATTTTCTACTCTTAAACTATCGAAAATCATTACTTAAACAGATTTGTGTTTTTAAGCGGTTTACTCTTAGTGTAATGTGATTAAATTTCTGCAACGATTTTCCGATCCGTACACACTGTGTTGCTGTTTCAGATTAACCAATTTTCAATTTGTAAGAAGTATATTATTTAACCATTTTGCTAATTAGTCTTTACTAAATAGTAACCCTCTAACGGTACGGTGGTTTGAGACTAAATAGATGGTACGGTCGGGTCGGATCCGACCCGATCTCTTTTTTGATGAGGTTTTTGGTAGAAATAAGCACACAATCAGCATTTTTGTTGCATAATAACATTTATTGATAATATTTTGCATGAAATAAAACCCTTTTTTGTAGAAAAAGGAACAACGAATTGTAATTTTGCTAAACAAAGAAAATGTCTTTGGCATTTACATGGAATGTTGTATACATTAAGTCTAATATGTAATTTAGTCTACCTAGTTTTAGAATTTAATGAAACCAACTTTCCGAGAACAAAATGTTAAAAGTAATATATACTGACATTTTAGGCCTCCAAAGACTAAAAAAAAAAATCTAAAATGAAAAATTTTTAAAAATGATTATTGTTCATGAATAATGGTTTTCAACAAAGACACTCGTATTTACTTATTTCTGTATCTAGTAGGGTGGTCTAGTAGGTCTATCTGGTAGGGTTCCTTGTCAACTCGATCTCTTGCAGTGAGGAGGGGAGAGTACGGAAGGGGGAAGACACACACTTGGGTTGGATCCGACCCGTACCGTACCGTACCGTTAGAGGTTTAATTTTTTAATTCATACCTGAACGGGAGTCTGTTTTTTCTTGCAGAATAGCATAACCAACGTATTTTGATCTAATGAGAACCCCCCCCCCCCCTCCCTCCCTAAGACACACACACACACACACACTCTTCCTCTCCACCCTACCGTACATAGCTTTTTTTTCCTTCCAAACATGGGAGCTCTAAAAGTGAATTCTAATATCAAAGGTCTAATCTTTTTTTCCCCTTCTTCTGTTAAAACTTTGTTAGTATTTTTGTTTAATGGATTCTTTCTTACTCACAAAAGGGCTCTATTTTTATATGTTACGGTGATTGTTAAATGTATATATATATATTGTTAAAATGTAAATGCGTGTTCAGTTGATCATTACGTCTGAAAGAAACGTTCGTATTGTTACGATATCCTGTAATGAATGTTGGAGTATTTAAATATTTTATTCAACTGAATGTTATAAAAGGCAGACTATTATGTTATTTATGAAACTACAATAAATATTTTTGCTTTTAAGATATTTTGAAGTTTTTGTTTTTGTTTTGTGTGTGTGTTTATCTGCACGACCCTTGTAAAGAAGTGGGTACACCTTTTAATGTGGGCGATAAATGCACCAAACTTATTGTTATCTTTTTTTGTTCTGCGGTCAATCTTAAGAATGGAGAACAGGTTTGTATTTAACAGATTTTTCTTCAGTGAGATAAACAAGAGTTTATTATTGTCATCCGAAATTTAACCTTCGGTTTGATGAGGTTTTGTTTGCATTACAATGTCCCGTTCTTTAGTTTCAATTATGAGGAATGCTTACTCCACACCAACGGCGACGGAGACGAAAATCATGTATCTTCGTTGTTGCCCATGCGTATTACAACCAAATTTCTACCTCCCCGGTTTGTCTCCGCCTCTGGTCTCTGCGGTTTCAAGTCTTGGAAAAAGTTCAACTTTTGTCTCGGCCGCCATGTTCGACAACCAATCAGAATAGAAAGAGAGGATTATTCGCATGCGCAAATAAATTGCCTCTTCTCCCCCGTCTCCCAGCAGTGTGAAGGCTTTTGTGACAGCCACAGAGACAGGTGGCAAAATGTGTTTGTCTTTCGTTGCTGTCGCCGTTGGTGTGGAAGTGTGATTTTGGCGAATTTCGAAAACTTCGCTAAACCACTCCAAAGAATACCCGCTTCTTTACAATTACTATTTACTCTGACTAATATGTTGAACGCTTCTTATTCTGAATTAATCTTCAAGCAAAATCCAGCTAGGCCTGTGTACCTCAATTTTCGCCGTTTACTCCTCGCTTACCGTTGAGAGTATTGTACAGAAGAAATGCTACGCTATAAACGAAACATTTTACGATGTGTAGTCTCTTAGCAGGGAGGTAGGCAATGTAGGTGATATGACGTGTGATACCTTCCATGATTGACTAGTTAAGATACGAGGCAAACTTGTGAGTGTTTATTGGCCTGTACGACTTGGGTAAATGTAAATCGATTGGAAACTTACTAAATTATGCCACTAAGGTCGAACGCGGTGAATTTTTCCCTTCATTGAAAAGAGATGCTTGAATCAAAGTTCTTTTATGGTCAATTAAAAAAAAAAAAAACCTATAAAAAGAAGCTGTAGAAACTTTAGATAATGGTACAGCATATCAAGCGTACTGGGCCCGCTAACTAAATCTGATGAAAATTTTCCGAGTTAAAATCTGAGATTGCTTAAGTCTGCTATTAGGAATCCCTGAATAATATTGAGAATTGAAATAAAAAATTTAGATCATAACATTACGTAAACGTTTTCTTATGAGAATATCTAGTATTAGCTTTATCAACTTCGTCCATCAGAGAGTGAGAAAAAGGTGTTCGTATGTGATTTTATTGAAAGGGTATTTGGAAAAGTGAAGAATTAAATTCTTGCTTTCATTCATCTTCTTGTTATTATATTTTTCTTTTTCTCGTGGGTTTTATTTTTTATCCTCCTGTATTATTTAAATAGTTAAAATAAATGGAACAACAACAACAAAATAAAGATTGTAAAACTCGTTTCGCTCTTCAAAGAAGTAATGTCTCATTTAGCAAAAATTTAATAACACGTGCTGTAAAGCCTCTCAAAATATGCTAGTGAAATTCACGATAAAACGAAAAACTCAACTTATAGAAATATTAGTTTTCCTATAGGCATCCATATTTAAACTTCTTTCAGCGATATGCGTATATTGAAAAATATTATAAAAAATATTTTCAAAGTATGGATAACCATATGCTTTGCTTTTTTATTTTATTTTTATTTTTTTATTTTTAAGCTTTCACTAAAGTAGTATATTCTATATGGTAATTTGAACGTTTTCAGATGATTAGAAGAAATTTATACTGAGGGACATAATATGAACTTTTTTTAATACTCGAATGACAGATTTCATACTCTTTCTGAACTTTCTATTTTCAAAGGCTGCAAAAAACACCCATTAAAAGCCTCATATTCCCTAACACAAACCACACGTTTACACGACGGTTACATTGCCAGAAACGGGGGATTGCCTAGTTCGAATCCCGATGAACGTCATTCAGTACCTTTGGGTGTAGGCCAGATAAAAGCCCTTTTAATTCCGTAGACAGGAGAGTCCTGCGGAGTCAGTGGGTGGGGGAAAGTGCGAACCCTCTAGATGTCGGTCCTGGAGGTACTAAATTAAAATTTAGGGGAAAACAAGGGAGCAATGTTGACTCACCTGTATGATGCTCCCCAAGTAAAGAGAGTAGGCAACAATTTCCGCGGTTCTGTGTGAATGTCTTAAAGTGCCTACACATGAGCCGACCGCCCTCCCCCCCCCCCAAAAAAAAAAAAAAAATAGATACATTTTTATATAATACTGTTGTACCCTGTTGTACATTTGTACTATTTAGCCAATTATCGCGGAATTTTTCACGATATCCCATCTTTGAAAAGATTTATCCAGAATTCCTGGAAGGTATTTGGAATGCAATTCCGCACTGCATTCCTGCATTCAATTTTCACTAAACTGTCTTGAGAACTCTTTCGATTTTTAGAGAAAAATTTCCAAAAATATTTTCTCCCAAGCAGAGAACCCTGTATTTTTATTTATTTTTTAATAAATAAATTTTAATATATAAATAAATAATAAAAATTTTTGAAGTCACTAAAAATTTTATCAATGAAATTTTAATACATCCCGAAGTTAAGTTATTCAAAAACCTTTCCTATGCACTAAATGAAAAAAAAATTACGCAGGTAGAAAGATGTATTGGCTTGCAGAAAAGTCGGTAACTTAACGTGCTTTAAATTTTAAATATCTGATTTTTTTTAAAACAAAATTTCAAGAACTTTTTTATATGTATTATAATCTTAATATGGGGACACATTTCAGGAAAAATATCACTATGAATACGCGTTAATTAAAAAAAAAAAAGTTGCTCCCTGGTACCTCTTAATTCATGGACTATCAGATCCTACTAGTTTTCTGTACGCTTTCGTCAGTAGACAGTGCATTAGACCAGCGGAGCGCAAACTGTGGGTCGCGACCCACAGAGGGGTCGTGAGAAAAATTGGAGGGGTCGCAGATAGTCTGAAGTAAATTTAAAGGCTAAATTATTTAATTAAAAACATGCTTTAAACGTTCTATAATGACATACCTTTTGATATTTTTTATATGTTAAGAATATATGACATTGTTAATAAGGAGTCAAACAGTCTTAAAGACTATATTGCTTCCATTGGCTATTACCTATATGTGCGAGATTGGGTTTTCAAATTGAGTAGCTATAAAAACCAAACAACGATGATATGAGAGTGGCATTCTCAAATACTATTTCACTAAATATTGAGCGAATACTATATGAGGTCTAGGTTCATCCGTCTCGTTGATTTTTTCCTAGTTTAATTTTATATAGATACATGAAGTTTATAATTTTCAGTGCTTTAATATAAAGCTTGTCATTTTAAAAAAAATATCTTTTTTAATTTTTGCTAATTTTACCTAAATAAAATACAATAATACAAATTCATATTAATATTTGAATATAAATTTTTAGTTTAGTGAAATTTAGCAAAAAACAAGTGTAGAATGGTAAGGAAAACATTCTTTTAAAATTGTTATTATGCAAAGTAAATATATCTCCAAAATTTACAACTTAGTGATTTTTGAAATAGTTTCTCAAATTTGCCTATTTCGTTTTTCTATACTTTTGTTAACATTTTCCTAATTTTCCACATTAATACTTTTAAAATGCTATTACCAATAAATTTCCATTGGGGTCGCGTGATTTTTCACTGAAGAAAATGGGTCGCGGTCGACAAAAGTTTGCGTACCACTGCATTAGACGAATATAAGACTTCAAGCAAATAAGGTAAATATTCTCTGCTATTATCTACATGACAACTTAAAGTAAAAGCCAACTTAGTTAAAATGAAATAAAAATGCGAATTGACTTAAAATAAGACGGAAATGGCCTGACAAACTATATTAACCATTTGCAAACTCATCTTTTGAGCTTTACAGCTGAGTCCAACCGGCTAAACAAATTTACCTCCGGCTTGTTTACCAGTTGGTTATATATATACACTCATGGACAAAAAAATTAGCGCACCAAGAAATAATTGCGGGATCGTAACGAAACTTGCAATGAAGGTACATGTCGGGGAGATATGCAAATGATTAGAAATGCAGCGTGATTGCGCAATTACGTATAGCCGGTAGAGGGCGTTGAACATCGTACTCTGTGGAGTATAAAACAGGTAACCAAAGCTTGTTTGAGTGTGCTGAATCATTTACAAAGGAAGAGCTGAGATAGACATGCCATTACGCCGTGTTCGAAGACAATATAAGCAGTTGTCGCAGTTGAGAGGAGAGAATCGTCGGGATGATGGAAGCTGGGTGGTCAGCTAGGCGAGTAGCTCGTCAATTAGGCCGCTCTGATTGTGTTGTGAGGAGGTGTTGGGACCAGTGGACCCGAGAGATGTCATATACACGAAGACCAGGCTCAGGACGCCCTCGACAAACCAGTCGTCGAGAAGACCGCCACATCGTAAGAAATGCACGCGTACAGCCAACTGCTTCATCGGCCGCCATCCAGGCACAGGTAGCACCTTCACTAGGGGCATCTGTGTCTTCTCGAACCATACGAAGGCGCCTGGCTGAAGGACAGTTGGTATCGCGGCGCCCATTACGTGTGCTGCCCTTGACGCCCACCCATCGACGCCTCCGTTTGGAGTTTTGCCGCACACGAGGAAACTGGACTACAGCGGAATGGAACCAGGTCGTCTTTAGCGACGAATCCAGATTCAATCTCGGCGGTGATGACAATCGTGTTCGTGTGTGGAGAGCCCGTGGTGAACGCTTCAATCCTGCCTTTGCTGAACAGCGACACATCGCTCCCACAGCTGGTGTGATGGTATGGGGTGCCATTGCCTACAATACACGGTCACCCCTAGTATTGTTCCGTGGCACCATGACAGCCCAGCGGTATGTTCATGAAATCCTGCAACCACATGTGTTGCCACTCATGCAACGACTCCCAGGAGCCATTTTTCAACAAGACATGCTCGGCCTCATACGGCAAGGGTTTCACAAGACTGTCACCGCACTGTTACTACCCTTCCTTGGCCTGCCCGATCCCCAGATTTGTCTCCAATCGAGCATATCTGGGATCATTTGGGACGACGAGTTGGGCATCCCACGAGTTTGAACGAACTAGAGGCAAGGTTACAGCAAATATGGAACGAAATGTCTCAAAGACATCATACAGAACTTGTATGACTCAATGCCCGATCGCATCGCATCGTGCATTCGCGCTAGAGGGGGTCCAACGGAGTATTAACTCCTCCGTTTCTTTTGCTTTTTCTCTGAAAATAAATGATCCTTTGTTTCTGTGATTTTCTTATCATTTACTTATATCAAAGTAGTCATTACGTATGTAAAATTTCGTTTCATTTTGACGACTCCTTCTTGGTGCGCTAATTTTTTTGTCCATGAGTGTATATATATATATATATATATATATATATATTATTTTTTTTATACACACATGAAATATGTATTATGTTACGTGTTAAGGGAAAAAAATATTTTTAGTGCAGATTTTATTGGTATCATTTCAGTATAAAGTTATAAAGTATAGAAACATATAGTTCCAGGTTTTAAGTACGCACCAAGGTGTTACTGGTTAGAGTTATAATTTTTTTCCTCCTCTGGTAACCAAGGCATTTCTGTATTACTTGTTTTATTAGCAATTTAGAAGAACTTGAAAGTGGTAGAAACAAAAATCTGTCAAAGTGCTAAGATAGCTCATTAGTGTTAAAAATAACATAAGAAAATGATTCGAAATTTTTTTTATATTTTTGTATATATATATATATATATATATATATATATATATCTGTGGCTTGGTACAAGAATGCCTAAGTCAGTTTTTTGCAGGATGACTTCGTTTGCTTATGTCTCTTAAAAAAATATTATTTTCAACGTAAGAAGTACCCAAGTCTGTACAATGGTTTAGAAAACACTTTTAAAGTATCGGGCAGACTTGGGTAGTTCTTACATTGAAAATAATATTTTTTTAAAGAGACATAAGCAAACAAAGTCACCTTGGAAAAAACTGACTTAGGCACTTCTATATATATATATAATATTATATATATATATAATATATATGTTATATATATATATATATATATATATATATATATGTTATATAATATATGTATATATATATAATGTATATATATTATATATGTATATATATATATATATATATGTATAATATATATATATATATATCTATATATATATATATATATATATAAATATATTATATATATATAATATATATAATATATATAGTATATATATATATATAGATATTATATATATATTATATATATAATATAGATATATATATATATGTATATATATATAGATATATATATATATATGTATTATATATATATAATATATAATATATATATGTATATATCTATATATATAATATATGTATATATATATATATATATTATATATATATATATATAATATATATATTATATATATATTATATATATATAATATATATATATATATATATATATATATATGACATCTCTTATAGAAACAGTTGGCAAAGCAGATACTGGAACAGCTGGAATAGAATTCTTGGGACGCAGTAAACAGGCGAATGAATTAAAATTGTTTTATTTGTCGTTCATATGGAGTTTCCCATAGGAAGGGAGCTAGACCGTGTGACATATGATTTGTACAAACACTGTCAGAAAAAAAGACCCGCTTTCAGCCGTGTTCACATTTTTATATCGGGAAAATACAGAAGAGGTGCTGGAGACGGCTAATCCCTATGACGTTATGTTACGTCATGGACTAGGGCGTGTCCGATGATTCTTATCGGCTCAGTCTCTCTAGACAGGGGCTTGTCTTAAGTCTGTGAGGATCTTTCTCTGTTTACACGAAGGGGGGGGGGGTCACACACAGGGTAACGAAGGGATTAAGTACTGCAAACCTTATGAGCTATTACATCATCTTTAGAAATCGAATAAATTATGTCTTACAGGAACATGGAGAAGTCAGATTATTAATATAAAAATTATTTTTATATTACTTTTATATTATTTTTATATAAAAATTATTTTTATATAAAAATTATTTTTATATTACACACACACACAGACACACACATATATATATCCAGTACCGGCCCTCTCTATAAAGGGGCCTGGTTCAAGAAACCATTTGGGGCCCTAAATTTTTTGTAAAGTAAAAAAAAAAATTACAAACACGAACATATATTACTAATGCATGTTTATTTAATGCGTGATTTTGTTTTTGCTAATCATTAAATGGCGTCAGAAAAATTACAATTTTTTGCGATAAAATGTACTTTTCGTCATACTGACAACGATAGGAATATTGTCATGTTTTCATGTTTAAGAGTACATTATTTAGTTCTTGATCATGTTGGGTCCCTCAATCTCGAGGCCCCGGTGCATCGCATCCGCCGCAACCCCATCTGGGGGTTGCGGCGGATGTATGCCCTGTGATGAATATATGTCCTGTATATATCATCATGAAAAATAATAAAATAATTTTTTTCCCCGCGATACACGCATTTGACAGAATAAAAGCGTTATGGCCGCTTTTTGTTCGCATTCGTCCACAAAGAGTTTAACCTCTGAAACTATTTTTTATGTTGACGTTGTTTTAAATCTAATAAGTCCCTTGTGTTATGTAACTATGTCATTATACGCGCATTCCTTGTTCTGTTCGCACACACGCTGCACATAATCGCTGAATTTTTTTTTCGGTTGCGACTGCATAAGGCAAAACTCAGGAAGGACCAGACCAGTGCATGTTATTAAGTCGGAAGGGATCAATGGGAAAGGAAAAAAAAGAATAGTAGAGTATACGATTTCATCCATTTGGTTTTTATTTAGCTCTTTGCAATTACGAGTACATGGCGATAGTGCATCTCCATAATATTTGCTCTGTCAGATATCGGAGTATTTTCCGTTAATGTCAAAGGAATTTCTTTTAAAAATGTCTGCTGTATCTTTCTTTCATCTCAACGTTATTAAATACAGCATCCCCCGCTAAAATCACTCACGTTCTTAAATTTAACTGTTTTCGAATAAACTTCGAATTTATAATTGCACGAAAGCAATTAAATTATCTGTGGTGGCTGAAAAGTTAATTTTCTGTTTTTCCTCAGGAAAAATTTCCCTTAAAGAATTGTCACCCTTAGATACAAAGTTATACTGTGAGAGGCAGTAGTTACAGTACGTGCCTTCCATAGGGAACAAATACATGTATGGCAATGACGGCAAATTATGCCACGCAGGCCACCACTCCTCATGGAAACCGCTCGAGTTCGAGTGTGATTAATTTCTGATATTACTGTACGTCTTATAAATATAGGGTGAGCCAAAAGTTTGTAAAAACTTTAAATTATAAAAAAGGAAGAAATCACGATAAAAAAATTTCGGTTTGCAAGAAAGGGCTCACAAGGAAGTCTGATTTTTTTAGCAGCCAAAAAAGTTTAAAAAGCTAAAAAAAGGTCCCCGGTAAATGGCGCTTGACATGCGAGAGATTCACCAGAAACTATGCAAATCAATCTTGCAAATAAAGACCGTGATACACGAGGATTTGGGGGATCGGCCAAGAAGTGGAAGACCCTCGTTGGCGGAGGGCCGCATTACAGTGGTGGAAACCGTTATGAAATAATATGGCGGCGGAATCGTTCACGGGAGTAGCAGTGCTCGCAAAGCTGGACCAGTGACTCTACCAGTGACTTTTTAAAATTTTTATTTGCTGCTAAAAAAATCCGACTTCCTGTGTGATCCCTTTCTTGCAAACTGCACTTATTTATCATAATTTCTTCCTTTTTATGAACTTTTAAAGTTTTTACGAACTTTTGGTTCACTCTGTATTGGGTAACGTTAATGTAATTCGCCCTTCTATGAGCGCGAAGGAAAGTGATGCCTGGGACTTCAGTTTAAATGAATGCAGTTATAGTGCAGGCCCGAGTTGGGCTTGGGACTGGGGATGTTCAGTTCGAATCCCGACAAACACCATTCAATACCTCCGTGTCTAGGCCGGATACGGGCCGTAGACCGGAAAGTACGTCTATAAGGTCAGTGGGTGAGAGAAGGTACGAGCCCTCAGGATGTCGTCCCTGGGTACTCGGTCAAAATTGAGAAGGCAACTGGCTAATGTCGGACTCCGATTCTTGTGGTGCCATTGTAAAACGGATCCGAATTCTTCTGCCCGCAGTCGATACCATGGCATTTTCCGGTAGTGCATGTTCCAGCCAGAGGGGGGGGGGGGAGAAGTCACAACAACAGTTATAGTGCAATAATTAATGAGAAAAAATACAAAATGTCTTCTTTAAATGTCGTACAGAGAAAGAGAGAAATGTATTCATTAAATTTTCCAGGGTTTAGTTGAAAAAAAAATATGGTTGAGAGAATTTGCTCTCAGTTGTGCGAAAATACTGCGGGTAGGCCGATTGCGTGTTGGCTTTCAATTTGCGATGCCGCATTCATAACGGATGTGCTGTAAATCCTGCTCAAAATTAAGTATTTTGATCTGTCCTCGCCTACAAGGTAAAGGTCACGTTTGCTCAAACCGTATTCAGAGACTGATCTTTGAGTAGTTAGCTTAATCTCTTAAAGCTTCACAGTTTGTGTTGGAGAACCGGAATATAAAACTTTTAATGATAGTTCGCATAACACTAAGCACACTCCATCTCACAGTGAAACAATTATCGCCGTGCGGAGAAAGCCACGTCCTTTGAGTATGACATTTTGAATGACTGTTCTCTCCATAGGGATGAGACTCGCTAAAATGTCTTCCAGAACAAAATAAATTTTTTCGTACCTTTACAGCTACGGAAATATGATAATCAAATAAAAATGGTATTTTAGACAGCCTGATCTTTTCTTCGAGTTTCTATTTATTTCATTTTTTTTTAATGTTTCTTTCACAGAAGGAAATTATTTGCGTTTTAAACGCACCATACTTTCCCCTAATAGTTTAAATTTACATCCCTCTTAATAATTGAAATAAAAAAATTTACTCCTCATCTTTTTTGAAAAAAGAAATTATACAGTACATATGTAAGAAAATTCTATTCTTTCACGGTGTGTAATTGCTTTGGAAAAATCAATTGAATAAAGGAAATTCTTTCATAGACTAAAGTATTTGAGTTTTAACGCACAATATTTTCCCTAATAGTTAAATTTTCACCCCCTAATAATTTAAATAAAAAAAAATTTTACTCCCCAGCTGTTTTGAAAAAGAAATTATACATATGTAAAAAGATTCTCATTCTATCACGGTGTGTAATTGCTTTGGAAAAATCTTTAAATACGAATCAACAACCAGTGAGATGCTTTTCTCCATAGGTTAACACTGAGCTAAGCGAATTCAATAGGGTGGATACCCAGCACCCTTAAGCCCCTCTGTTTTTCAGTTCATATTTGCCCTGCGTGCGGTATACCAAATAAATACAATTAGAAAACACACATATCAGGCACTTTACACCATTTCACAAGGACTATGAACTTTCCATTCATAATATACTGACCCCCAATCACTAATTATTAAAATAAGCCGGAAGCAGTTAAAAACTTTGGATTCAGTTTTTAGTTTTGTAATTTTAGATGCTAAAAGTGTCTTAATTTGAGATACTACTCAACGTTTACAATCAAACTACATAAACCGGAAGTTACATGCGATGATTACGGTTCCCAGTGTAACATTTTAATCCTGTACTGGATATGTGCAACCTGCTGCGCATATGTACTTATTTCTGTTTAAGGTCTATTTATTTTAAATGAAAATTTTCCTCCTTTTTTTTCAATCTTTTAAAGAATGCGTGTAAATATTCTTTGCAATGAAATCCAAGAATTTTGGTACAATATCCCTTGTTATATTTCATTAAACTTTGGGATTTTTGATTTAGTGTGAAATTCTGAACATATTTTCCCTGAAGCAAAAATTACTCGGAAAAAAAATGGATATTTTTTTTACATTTAAAGTGATTAAAAATTTTGTGAATAAATTCATTATAAATTTTGTGACAAATTATTTGCAACCTTTCCTTAAACAAAAGTGAAAAATAATTCAAGATAAAAAGAACTTTTTATATACCATGTTTTAAAATTTTTCTGTTGAATCATATAAACTTGACAATTCTATGTATTAATAATACTTTAAAAATATTTTTTTAAATTATCCCATCAACTTGAAAGAAATGAAAACAATTGGAAGTTAACTTGCGGTTTAACTTTTTCGTTCCCGCCTGGCCGATAGATGGCTGCACCAGTCTACAAAACAAAATTGACTGAAAATGAATTTTTTCTGCTTAAAATGGCTAAATATATTAAAATAATGCATTGTCATCGTGTTCTGAGCTATTCTAAAGTTTCAAATGTGTAACTAGTCGGGAAGTTAGTTAAAAATCGATTGCAAGATTTGTACGGGACAAACGCACACACAAACAAACAAACAAGAGAGCGAGTTAATAAAAAACATGGTAAAAAATTATTCAATAGAACTACTGTTTATCGGGTTTTTGAAAATCTAAAAATGCTTTAAATTTTGAATTTTACACAACTCTTAAAGCAAAATTAAAAATTTTTTAGGTTTTTTTTTTTTTGTTGTTTGTTTGCATGATTTACTTTCTACGAAGACTAGTTTGAGGAAAAGAAGCATTACATAAATAAATTACATAAATAAAGTCCAGTAAAATTGTAAGCTAAACATGGCTTTCTTATAAAGGCATAGAAGAAAGCCGATCTTCAAGGCATAAGAAAGCCGATCTTCAAAACCTCGCTAGGGGATTTCGATTGGAGGTGGGGGATGAAGAGACGATAATAGACCTCTCTAAGAAAATCCTAGGGAGCGAAGATTATGACGAAGAAAGTGCCAAATTAATGCTGGAAACCCTAATTCAGGATAGGCTAAAAGTTGAGGCTAGAGAATTTGAATCGCGAAAATTAAGGGAGAAACGAGATTTCGAACTTGAAAAGTTACGGTTAACGCAAAGCGCCGAAACCGCTAGCGTAGCCTCTAAGAGCAATGAGAGGGCGAGACCCCGCAAAACCCTTAGAATGCAAAAATACAACGCAGAATAGTCCGATATGGCTTTATATCTTACATTATTTGAGCGCCAAGCTCGGAAAATAGATATTGATCAGGTTGATTGGGTAACCGAATTAATTGAATTGCTACTCCTAGAGATTGCTCAGTTAATTGTTAAAATACCGGACTTATAGTCCGGTATTTTAACAATTATAAATGGGGTATATAAATGGGATGATTATGACCATGTTAAATTCGTGTTGTTAGAAAGATTTAAGCTTAGATCAGAGGCCTTTAGAACGAAATTTCAGACACACAGGAAACAAGAAGGGGCGCTATGGCAAGATCTCATCTTTGAATTGCGTAGCTACCTAGAAAGATTGGTTAGAGGGAATCGAGGTCATAGATTGAGACTTTGAAAGACCTGATGATAGCGGATCCGTTGAAAAACGTGCCCCTAATGAAGTGACAGAACATTTCATAGATGATGGGGAAACTTAAATGACTCGGGATATAGCAAAGAAACTAGACATACGCAGCATCTAGACGCTCTTAACAAAAATCCCAGTTTTAAACCTACGTGAAAGAGAGTCGTAGACCGCCCGAAAACTGAAAAACACCAAGTTGAGAAAAGGGTTGAAACTAGAGAGAGCGGGCAAAACAATGGGCATAGTGCTAGGAATATTGATCCTGAATGGCGAACAAGGGAGTTTGAACGTATGAAGGAAGTCATATGCTATAATTTTAATGAGCCAGGTCATATTAAACCAAATTGTCCCGAACCCAGGAAGGAGGTGGAAATTATAAATTATCTGGGCGTGATTGAGAAATTTTCGATCCTTTTTTTAAACCCTATTTAAGCCAGGCCAAAGTAAATTCTAGGGAAATGACAGTTTAAGAGATACGGGTAGTAGTCCTTGATTAGCTCCATTACACGTAACTAAAACCCAAAGATTTACAGGGGAAAAATATGAGTAAGGCATCCCCTAGAAATGAATTGAGGTGCTTACCGCTAGCTCGGATAAAATTAGAGAGCCCCGAATTTGGAACCATTTGACCAAAGCAGCGATCGTAGGGAAATCGTAGAGATGAATAATTATTTATAGGGGAATTCACCCAAAAATTGATTGACTACCGTGAAAATAATTCTCAGAAATTAATGTAGTGACGCGAGAAAGTCGACGCAAAAAAAAAAAAAACTAGACAAGAGACCTGAGACAAGTTTAGTGAGGGTATCGTGAGGGAATTCATAGGACCCGAAACTCTGAGGGAACGAAATCAATTACTCTGTATAAATAGAGAGGAATTTCGGTCAGGCGAAAAGCCGGACTTTTTTCGGGAATCTAATTCCGACCAGAGGGAAACTGGTTTCGTTAAACCGCACTCACTTTTGACGAAGGCAAGTTCAGAGTCTTTTGGGGCATTTCTTTCCAAGGGGAGGTTTAGGAAAAGACATTGTTGAAACTCCAAGCCAGGGGAGAGCGCAGAACTACCCAACCTGGATTGTCAGTGTAGAAGTGAAAATGGTATAATTCCCCACGGTGTGTGGCCAATAAAGAATGTATTATAAAGGATGCAGAGGCAGGGGTAAATCAGGATTGTAAACCAATAAAAAAAATAGAAGAATAGCTATCGGTGTGGCCAGTGAAGCGATCTGAAGTCTAAATTTTACAAGCTGGATGGTTCGTTATTTTATGGCCCACAGTAAAAACGTCAGATGAGAAGGGTCAAAGTGTTTGAAAAAATAAATTATGTTGGGGGAGGTACTTCATAGACTATGGACAGAGGCGACAGAGGCGGTGTAATAAAGAACCAATGGGGTAGGAACCACTGAAAGAAAAACAGCCCATGCCCAATGAAAGTGAGGGGCGTGCCAGAATGGCCCCCCTGTAACGGACAACAGCTCCGCTAAGGACGGAAGGAATTGGAAAAGAAGAGACGGATTTTAGATTGGGTTCCTGAGGTTAGACTGTTAGACACTCTCGTCTGCCCCAGAGCCTTGGAGAAGTGCGAATCTCCCGCCAGGTGTTCCTACACTGGAGATGATACTGGGTCCCCATCGCGGATGCTACGATCATCGCTGCATACATCCGTTACAGTAAGTGCCTCCCCAATAGACTCTAAAAATCATATTTGACTCTATAGTTTGCCTCTGCTTCTGGGTTCTCTATGTCAAAATTGTTAATATGAAACGGATTGTTATATTAATAGCTCTGACAAGTTAATTGAAATTTGGGTTATCAAATAAATGTATGTTTAAGGTCAATGCGTTGTATTCCTTGCTTGTTCCAACCCATGCTGCATCCATTGTTTCTAGGTGATTAACACCTATAGTCAGGTTTCGATGGAGTTAAGGGAAACGCGAACAATAGGGTCGAGCATGGTATATCCCCAAGGAGGGAATGACCAGATGTTTCAATAGGGAATGACTCTCCGAAAGGGAAGTTGCGTAAGACTGAGACAGCCAAAAATGTTGAGTCCCAAGGGGTAAATGAGAAACCGAAAGAGGAACTCAATAAGCTAATATTAAGAACTCGAGGGCGACGCGGAATGCGTGAGGAAATTGTTTCTGGCCTTATGAGAGCTCAAAGGTTGGAAATGAAAGTAATTAGCCAAGAAGGCGCAGATTTGTCTAAGACTTAGGCAAAAGAGAGAAAGTTGAGGAAATTTTCCAAGATAAACGAACGGTTGACTTACCGAGACCCAGTGAAAAGTTTTCTTCGGCACTTCAGAACAAGTGGGATGTGAGTCAGAAAGTTACATCCAATTTAAGTGGTGTAGATTCGAGAAATTCGAACCTTTCAAACGAAATTCTGAGGGTAAAATGTAGTTATAATGATCTAGGTAATCCGGTGTAAATAGGAAACAGTGGAATTCAATCGTATTGATCTACTGTGTTGATTTTTTTTGCTGTTGTTAATTGAATTTTAAATTGCTTATTCTATGTAGGGAAGTTACTTAATAATATGTCCAATTGTATAACTGTTCTGTTTTGTTAAAAATAATGAGACGGTTTTTGTAAACGCCGCTAAGCTTTCCGAAGGGAATTCAGTTTTAAATGACTTGTAGATGGTATGTTTTACTAGAAAAGAAACGTAGACGAAATTTGGTTAGTGATAGATTTCTTCAACGGAAATTAGTTAAAAGAATGTGTATTTGCTATATTTCTCTGGAAAGGAACCTGGACACGCAGGACTGTTTGAGCAGGATGCTGTCAGAATAACAGAGTAATTTAATAATTTGTAATCAATTGAATAATTTAAGGACTTGTAATTATTGACTAATTTAGTAGTGTGTAATTGTATAATAGTGTTGTAAATAATTTTTGTTTTGAAAATTTTATAAGTACTTAATTTTGTAATTTTAAAGATTAAATTATGATTGCCTCTAATGATGTGTCAGGTGAGCCATGTTAACCCTTGTTTCCAGATTTTGCCTGCAAGACAAAATCTCCCCAACGGGGGAGGGATTGTGACGAATTAAAATAATTCGCACAATTAAAATATCCGCTGCACACATTGAATCTGTCGCAGCTGACCGACACGCCCCCATTATACGTATAGCAGGTGAGGTTAAGCTGGAACGGGAAGGAACACAAAGCTGTTTGCAAAACGTGACATGTAGGCGGAGCAGAAATTCGCCACGGCGCGCCAGATTAATGACGCGGGACCACCCGGGAAGCCGGGAAGTCACGATAATTGCAGATTTCGTTCCAGCAATTCAAAAGTCTAAAAATGACATCACCAATAGAAGATCCAATGAGAGACGAGTTCTCTGGACGGAGCGAAAACGTCCAAAATTAGACGGGAGAGAAAAAGACAGTTAGTTAGCGATCTGCTGAGCTGCGAGAGACTACTCCGACCACCCAAGGGTCGAAAAGGCTATACGCGGACTTCTGAAGTCGGCGGTATATTTCTCAGGAAGAAAATTTTTAGCTTCAGCTAGGAAGCTTAGTTACATTTTGATGAGGTCTCAAGACGAGAACATCCGTCACGATCATCCTGACCTTATAAATTGCCTCGCAGTCATCCGCCCTGCAGGAAGCGAAAATCGAGGGACTTGCTGAACTCGATATTATTGAACTAGACGAACTTTATCTGGTAACTCATCCTAACGGACTCCGTCGCCATCTTAGAGGACTATCATTAATCTTGTAACTGACTACTGAGCATCAATCTCCAAATTTTCTCCTCTGAATTGTAATAAATTCGTCTATTTTAAATTTACTTGGCTGTGGCTTTTGTTGATTCGATTTCTACCTCGATCAATGCGTTACAATATCTAGGTATAACGTGATTTTCGCATTTACGAAATAGATGCGAATAAATGCGAAATTGCCGATATGAGCGAGAAAATGCAAAAATTAATTGTTTACTACTTTTCGGCGGAAAACTAGGTGAATAAACGGCTTTTAAACGAAATTAGGTAATAATAGTAATAATTTAACATAACTGCTTATCTAAGACCGTCCACGGTCTTTAACTGAGAGATCTAACTCTCGAAATCTGCTTATTACTTATTGCTAAAGACTTAAGGAAGAAAATGTGGAAACAACTACAATGTTAGCTTTTAACTAAGAATTTTGATACTTACCTAACCAAGTAAGTAAAATTGTGATTTTTTTAATAAATGCGAAATTTTTGAATTTATATATATATATATATATATATATATATATTATATATATATATATATATATATATATATATATATATATATTATTTATTTGCGAATAAAAGCAAAATTTTAAATATTGTAAAACTTTTTTTTGCGAAATTCCGATATTTTTTATGCTAAATTTACGTACCCCTAACAATATCACATAAATATAAAAATTTATGCTTTTCGCCTCTTTTATTCGAAACGGAAGCATAGTGAATTCGAAATGGCTCACATGGATCTGATAAAATCGTCAGAACTTGAAACATCTAAACTTAAAGCTTTTTTTTATGGTGATTATGAAATATTTTCTCGACTTTCAGTAAATTGAGGAAAAACGATTCGAAACAAAATAAAAGATAAATTATTTATTTAACGAAAGAGATCACTTTACTAGAATTGTATATGAATTAATTTTGCGTGTGTTATTTGTTGTTGAATGATTTTCGTAGTCTCTACGACATATTTTTGATATAAGAAAGAATTCCTGATTATTCACAATATGAAGTTAAATAGTGACCACCCCTAACTAGGTAATTTTTTTCTTGGGAACGTCTTCTTTGTATATTTTGAACACGTATAATCATTGTTTTGTGTATTATAAGTAAACAAATATTAATTGTTCCAGAAAGATAATTTTTCAATAAATGATTGCAGAATTATCGAATGATTTAAAATTTTAACTACATTCTATGTTATTATAAAGTGTTACATAATAATTAGAATAAAATAGTATATGAACAAATATATTTAAAACGATATTTGATACGTCCAGCAGGTTTTTTTCTCTTCTTTTTTTAATAGTGAGTGAAACTCTAGAAAGGCATACTCTTATTCATCTACATTCGAATTTTTGTCTCTCACTTTGGTTATTAACAATTGGGCATATCAAACCTTCCAATATTTTAAATAGTAAGTCGCCAGTCGTTGTAAACGTTGCCCAATGATGACTTTCTACGCCTTTCCTCTTTATTTAAAATTCACAAACGGGCTAGTCATATAGAATCCGCCAGCGTCAGCGTTACTCGTATGGAAATATATTTAACCAATCAAAAACCGCCAAAACGATAGTACGACAATTGTTAAGGTCTGGGATGGTTTAAAATGTCAATACGATAAGGTGACCAGATTTTAACATTGGTAAAGCGGGACACCATGACCGGTGAAGGGGGGGGGGTGGGGTGATGTTCTTGATTAAAAATTGGTCTATATGGTGTAACAAAACATTTTATAGAACGCAAAATAGTATTGTAATATATATTTTTTAAATTTCAACATAAGTACAGTTTACAAATATAATAAATAAAAAAAACTTATGTATAGTATTATTTTATTCTTTGGCATATTTCTCATTTGCGTGAATTTCTTTTAGTAGATTGCTGTAGTTGTTAAAAGGCCATACAATTTTTCCACCAGAATTTGTTACATTATATTTCACACATAAATGGCTCTTCAAAGTCTCAACACTTAATTGTGATTTTTCGATGTCCACACTTTATTTACCGTAGAAAAAACGCGTACAGTCGTAGCATTAGTTCCTGGTAAAGACAACGCTTTGTTTTCCACAATTTTTTTAGTGCATATTGTATGGAACATGGTTTTGTTTTCAAAATTACGATTCTAACAATCCCTGACTCAACCAATGCGAACTTGATAAGCAGTTCTCGATTATCAATTCTCAACAATTATTTGTTATTAAGTTTAACATTATAAAATTAGCAAAAATTACAACTGCTGGCACACTGTAAATGCAACACCCTGAGGAACATGCAAATAACATGAAAATTTACAACATGCATTAGTGGAGGTGAGATATACAAATGATTAGAATTTCAGCGCAGACGCACATCACGCGCGCCTGTGGCGCCAACTTCAAAGCGCTATTTAAGGCTGAGATGTAGATTTCGACGATTCAAGTTCGGGCAATTGTGTTTTTCTTGTGGTTTTTTTCAAAAAACGCTTCAATTATGCCTCGTCGAAAACAGCGATCATCTTTTGATCAAGTATCCGAGTTCGACAGAGGAAGGATAGTGGCCTTACCGAGATT
This sequence comes from Dolomedes plantarius, assembly GCA_907164885.2. NCBI lineage: Eukaryota > Metazoa > Arthropoda > Arachnida > Araneae > Dolomedidae > Dolomedes > Dolomedes plantarius. The sequence continues at coordinate 93,571,792 of OU015495.1, forward strand.
GTGAATTATCTTTCAGGAAATCGGTAGTCGTGTTGGACGAAACCAAACAATTGTAATGCGGATATGTGATCGTTGGATGCAGGAGGGTACGACGGACCGGCGTGTCGATCGCATTCCACCTCAGCGCACCACTTCACGTGATGACAGGCAATTGTGCGCATGGCAGTGACGGATAGCTCAGTCAATCAAGAACCATAGCACCAGCACATGCAGTCTGTAACGCATCATCCAGTGTCTGCGCGTACCATTCGACGCCATTTACAGCAGAGTGGTCTGTCCGCAAGACGTCCATTGCTTTGTCTACCCTTGACGCAGAACCACAGACGTCATCCGCCGCCAATGGTGCGATGACAGAAGGATGTGGATCGCAGAATGGAATGAAATTGTCTTTACTGACGAGTCACGCTTCTGTCTGCATCACCATGAGATCACATTCGAGTCTGGAGACACCGTGAAGAGGAGGATGCTAAACAGCTGCGTTATGCACCGCCACACTGGTCCTGCACCGGGTATTATGGTATGGGCGGTATTGGATATCACTCTCGCACACCCTAGTACGCATTGCCGGTACTTTAAACAGCCAGCGCCTACAATCTCCGAGGTGTTGGAGCCAGTTGTCCTACCTTACTTCAGGGCTTGCGCACAGCATATTTCAACAGGAGAATGCGCGACCACACGGGGCACGCATTGTCCAACGGTTCTTCGTCAATCGCCAGATTGAATTGCTTCCATGGCCGCCCGCTCTCCGGATCTTTCGCCGATAGAAAACATGTGGTCCATGGTTGCTCTACGATTGACCCAGATTCCATCCCAGCTGCCACGCAGATCAACTTTGGCAACATGTGGAAGCTGCTTGTCTGTTGTACCCCAAGAACTCATCCAAAGTCTCTTTGAATCAATGCCGAGGCGTGTGGCAGCGGTGATCTCCAACAATGGCGGCTACTCTGGCTACTGATTTTGGCAGGAACCACACTTCACAGAAGTCTATAAATTTAATCATTTGATTACTTGGTCAACATGTTATCTACAAAATAAATTTTGTTGTGATATCTCTTGTCTTTCTTGGTGTTGCAATTTGCGTGGCCAGCAGTGTAATATAAAACTCATATCCTGACTAAATAGCCACATGGCCACCGAAAACCGTATAGTCCCTTACCGTTCTCCCGCGTTCCCTAGCTTGCCGTGCATTCTTTCCAAAATCGGGACTTTTTTAAAAACGCCGCGGTACGCGGGACAAATTGTTAAAAATCGGGACTGTCCCGCCAAAAGCGGGACGTCTGGTCACCTTACAATACGAGTAACTCTGACGCTGACGATTCTATGTGAACAAGCTCTAAGACTGATCATCGTTACATTTATGCCACCCTGGTTGAAAACTAGCGAGCTACAGAGGCTGTTCGCACATTTTTTAGACGATTTTGGTAAGCGGTAATAAAAAATCGTTGGTGCAAAAGAAATAATTGCAATTGTACTATGTTTTTAAAAGTCAAAATTATCGTCTGCGGCTTGAAAGTTTTGTTTTTATTCAAATGGCGTTTTTAACAAAGCAGTGGTTCGAAGGCTACATTTATACTCTTTTCGAAGAGAAATATGCATACTCCGTTATCAAAAAACGATGTGAGAGTCATGGTTTTGTGATATCTAAAGCGTCGATAGGTAATATCGTTAACAAGAAAGGAAAAAAAAAACGTCAAATTCGAGCCCCAAGTGGGCTAAAAATTCCAAACAAGTATCTCCAAACAAGATTAACTCCAAATACTATCAGGAACATATTTTATCGCCAATTTTTCTGAATGAAATACCATCGCTTTACCCACAGTGCCATCAATCTGTGAGACTCCATCAGGACAAAGCTAGCAGTCGCACATCAAAATCCACTGTAAATTTCCTAAAAGAAATGGAACAAAAAACTGGTATCAAGGCCATACCCTTCACTGATATCTCTACTAAATCTCCGATGTATACCTATGGTTTTTTGTGCTTTCGGACTTTTAAAATCTGCATATCCAAACGTCGTCCCAAAACCCTTACAGGACTCTGGAAAGCTGTTCAGGAGGAATGGGATAGAATACCTCTTCTGACCCTTCAAAAGGCATTATTATCCTGGAAATTGCGGTGTCGAAAGATAGTTCAGAATAAGGGATGTCAAATAGAACATTTAAAACACAAGAATTTTATGTAATTTAGTTTTTGTGAATACAATATACATCGTCTAAAAAATGTTGTGAACAGCCTCTGTATATATACAGGTAACCCTCCTATACACGGTAGATAGGTTCCTAGAAAATGCCGTGTTGTGTGAAACCGTGTTATATGAGAGACAGTTTAAAAAGGGGGTTACGTTCTGAAAATTGATTAAGAAATTTTTTTTTTTAAATTCCACATAAGCAACTGAATTTTTATTAAAATTATAAATGTATGTATAACACAAAACGAAAAGAAACAACAAAATTCTATTTTCATTTAATATATACGACCTTAATTTAATAAATTTCTTCCTAATCACTGCTCAATACAATCAAACGAGAACGTTTTTTCGATTGAACGATAGCACCTTCACTTTCAGAACCTTTTTCTTCATTTAGATTTTTTGCAACCTTCTATCCTCTTTAAAAAATCTGTAATATTGGTTTATTTGCTGGTTCTTACAAGGTCATTGCATATTCACGGTATGGAAATAGACAATTCTGCAGCTCCCTTTTGAATTTTCGGCTTCTTTCAACGGAAGGGTCTGCATTCAGGAAAAATGATTCAAGATTTTCAGCTAAGCTAGGTCCTCTTGTAATTTTATAGAGTTATAGATGAATAAATTATAATTTGTTTATGCATTTCCATATAAAGCCACTATAGTTCATTATTTTAAGATAATTTAGATTTTAAATGTGTTAAACAAAATCACGTTATCTAGAACTATAGAAGTACAGTGTTGTACAAGGGTTTTCGCAATTTTTTTATCGTGTTAGAGCGAAACCGTGTTGTAAGATGCCGTGCTGTAGGAGGGCTACTTGTATATATATACAGTAACCACCGCTTATAGTGATCAGTGGTTATAAGAATCAACCGTTTATAAGAATCAATATCGCAAAAACAAAAACAATGTATTATTTCCATGTTAAAATTTCCGCTTTAAAGAATCAATCCACCGGTTATAAGAATCAGTTTGCAATCTTCGCCTTCCTTTCATTTTTCCAAAAAATGCCACTTGAAACTCTCAAAAGTTTTTGAAAAGAAAGATTGATAAACTTTGGGTGGAAAACAGTCGTAAAATACATTCCTTTAGACATAACATATGAGTTTCTCCTTATACGTTTTTGCTAAACACTGTCTTATTAGCTTTACCCAGGGGCATCTAACCCGCCCGGGTCGATTTCACTTTTCTCCAGACAGGCACTCCTTTTTTCTCACCACTTACTTCCTGGTTGCGGATTTCTGGACCCTGAAACACATAAATCTTCCGCGAAGTGTCCACCATCACTTACGCAAACGGGACAGGGATTCAGCACTTCAAACCGTGAACGTAAACGGATCCATTTTGCTGAATCAGATGAACCAGATGCTGAATCAAACGTTTCACGGTTTGATTCAGAATCAAATCGTGAAACGTGAGCTATAAAGTGAATCCTCGTCTGAGACTGTAATAAGCATAGGTCGCTAGTATTCACTTTAGTTTTCTAACAAAATTGCCAGTTAGTGTTAGAACTTTTGATAGTCGAATTCAATATGATAAAAACAAGGAAAACTCTTAGTTTTTCTGAAAACAGAACTTGTTAATTAGATATGATGCTCTTCCAAAGTGTAGTCAAAGAGAAGCTGCTCTTGTTGATTTATAATCATGTGTTGTTACTTATAGGTCTAGAAATTGAGTTATAGTATTTGTTTAGGATTTGAGTATTTTTAAAATTATAAAAATAATTTTAATAAATGATAAATAACGTAAATTAAGAGTATTTAATGGTAAATTATGTATATATGTGCCTGTGTGTTTATATATATATGTACAAGTATATATTTGTGTATGTGTGCCTGTCCAAAGGGAGTTTCGGTTATAAGAATCAACCACTTATAAGAATCAAAAACAGTAATAACAAACGTGATTCTTATAAGCGGAAATCACTGTATATATATATAGTTAAAAAATTATCAATATTTTTATTAAATATAATTTAAAATATGCAATTCAAAATTATTTCAGTGTATATATTCCGATCCGCCAGTGCTTAGTGAGTGCTAAGTAATCAGAATGGCGCAAAATAATTTATTTTCATTTTTATCCGTCCGCTTGAGCGCAGAGGCAACGCAGTAAAGATATTTTCATATCGTAAGCCAAACCCATCTCTTCTCCTCGAACGTCATCATAAGTTTCTTTTCCCGTCTTCTATTTATGACGCTTCGGAGGAATTAAACAAATCCCTAAAAATACAGTTTCGGGTCCACTTTTTCTTTCTTTTTTGTTTGCGTTACCGATGAGCTACAAACGCCAGCAGCCCGCCTTTTTGCAAGCACAAAAAGTACAGTAAGAAAAATAAAAAAAACATATGTGGAGCATTTGGGGTGGTGGAAAATACGGGCTCTGCCTGAACAGCTTTTCAGACTTATGCAGATGTTAAAAACATTTTATTATTTTTCCGAATCGCAGGGTGCAAGCATATGCGTTATTTTGAGCCAACAGGTCAGTATGCTTTTAGGGAGAAAGGCTTGAACGTGTTCACAGATTTTTCGTTAGGCTGTCACGATTCTGGTGGCTTTTTTGAAGGGCAAGTTCGCGTGAAATAATATCTGACAGGAGAGGAAGTTAGAACGGAAGCGAGTGTCTGTGCGAAAATTGATTCCCTTAATTAAGTGTGAAATTTTTAAGCAGGAATGTTTGGAATGCTTTGTTTTCATTTCCTGTTTATTTCGCAGTCTGTGCGAGTTTAAAGGTTTGATTAATCATAAAAAATTCTTTTTGCTTATATACGAGCATATTAGGTAATTATTTGAATTAATTTTTTTTATTATTGTTACAAGAATTTTTTCTAAATTTATTCTTTTAAGATGTTGCTTTTCTCAACAGAGGCAAAAGAATTGATTCTATCTGATAAAGTTAATGTTCCGTTGCCAGTTAAGAGTTTCGAATCTTCAGAAACTGCAAATCGTTTGGAACCAAATATCCAAACGAGCTAAACGTGTCGATTTTCACAAATAAAGAACTAAATTTATTCTAAGTCAAGGATCATGCTGTGCTTATAAAACACTTATAAGCGTAATTATTAGATAACAGTGAATGTAACTTACAGCATTATGATCTTATGAATGTGTTTTAATATTTTTAATGCTTTTTATACCTTTTTATATAAATTTCGATACGATAATTACGAGTGAAAAAGCCCAGCTGTTTCTATTCTTAATGTTGTGAACTGGTGTTAGTTAGAAATTTCAGGGTTATAGATTGCTAAGCACCTTCACAAGTACGCCAAACATTCAAAGTGGAAATTTCTCACATATGAGACGTTAAAAGACTGCGCATAGCTTTGTTGAAAATCGCGTTTTGATCTGCATTTGAAATCTAAAAGCCATGAAAAGACTTACCTAAATGTGATAGTATCTAGCACATACACCAAACATAGCTGCGAGGAAAGCATGAGAAGAAACTAGCGTTGCTGGATTTAAATCGGCTGGAAACAGGCGTCGAAGTAGCGCCAACTACGCTACAGCAAGTTCTGTTGGGAGACGATGCAGTTTGTCGACATTCGCGGCTTCGTCAAGGCTAAGATCCAATTCAAAAGGTAATGATTTTGTGTGTGTGTTTTGTAGTTTTAGTAATCAAATTTACTTCCAGGAGCTTAATTTACGTATGCACACGGCCATTTTATCAGTGCTACTTATCCCTTATTAATTTCAAAATCTCTCTTAACCTGCGTCTAAAAGATCGTCATAAAAACAGATTTTTTCATTTCTGGCTATGCTTTGAAGATATTTCTTATTCTAATTCACTTAAAGAGTTTTTTTAACTGTCATAAGAGACTTAAGAAACTAATTCCTTTCGAGTATTTTCTTCTGCTGTATAAAATCACACGAGAGATTTTTATCGGTGAGATATTGGTGGAGGAAAATCTAATTGACCAAGTCTACATTTTTATACTCGGATATGGCAACTACATTGTATCAACCAATATGCTTCAAAGCTACTGCATATAATGCCTTTTTCGACAGAATATGAAAATTCCGTCAGCGGGATTCGTTTTTTATTGTTCTGGCTAATTTCTTAAAATGAGAGAAATTTTGCCTCTTCTGCTATTTCAAAAGAAATTTTTTTTAACTTATCTAACCGAATGCGAAAGATATGTGCTGCTAAATTAGCTGCGTTTGACTTCTTTGGAAAAAACTTTTCATGACCGGTAGACCCTCAGTGAAAATCTTTTTAAGTGTTAAAGAGTTAGCTTTTAGTCCCAATTTAAACGTCCTAATCGTCATTTATGGAAAAACTGTCAAATACCTACCCAGATGTCACAGGAACTAGCACAGTATTTATTAAAAATAACCTTACTTTTGCCTTTTAAATACCCCTTTAAGAGTTTATTATTTTTAAAAATTTATGACGAAGTTTTAAAATTTATACTTTTCAACAAAACATTCTTCGAATTGTTTTCATGAAATACAGTCTGAAATTATTTCGAAAATATAATGAAGAAAACAGAAATCAATTTTCTCAAAAATCGACGTTTAAAAAAAAACACTTGATTCTTTTATTATTAAGATCAGTTTAAAAGAGAAAAATCATGAAATTGACCTATTAGCCTTTTATAAGCGACCTCCTTTCGTACCCGTATATCTATATACAGTTTGCTAATTACCTTATGGAATAACCAGATCTCTTTATTATTGAGAACCTTCGTTAATTGTTTTGGACATCATTTAAAGTTTACTCATTGTAGCAAACCGAAATAAAAATTCTTCTTGTAATTAGAAGAATTTGAGAAAGTTTCTGCTTTAAAAGATAAAATAACCTCAGGTTTTATATTTGTTGGAAAATCTTTTTGAAATTAGTACTCGTTACTTTAATTTTAATTTTACACAAGCAAATAAATGACCTAGTTAGAAGCAAAATATATTGCAAGATACCGATAGATCAAAATAAATAATGGTTTGATTCTACTGTTTTTCAAATCTCAGTACATATACAGTCCTTAACTGTAATTTTCTTAACCTTTAGTGCAATAATAAATTGTTCTAAATTCTCAAAGTGATTTTCTTCTCATTATTATACTTGTTAGTAGGAATATTATAAAATTAGTTAACCTCCTAAAGCAATGATTTCTATACTTTTTCTGTTTTTTGCTATCCATCTACACATAATTTCTCATGAAATTTAAAATAGTTAATAAATTTAATAACATCGAATAAACAGTAGATAAAATTGGAAATCTGGCTGGTGTGCTTTGATTAGAAATGTTTTAAACTTTTTAAAAAGCTTTTTGAAATGCAAATTCCTGTTTATTGGCAAGAACTGATTTCTTAAATTTTAACAATTTTCCTAAGTAAAACATTTAGTAGTTGTTGATTTTATTACATCTGCCTTTTTACTTATATACTTACCTCCTTTAGCGAACGAAGTCACGAATTTATCTCCCAGCGAAGTAAAGAAAAAGAAAAGAATTTTGTAGTTAAAAGTTTTTTTCTTAAATAAACAATCGACTGCCAGTTCTTTTGCAATAATTATGGAAATTCATTCAGTTGTATTTTTGATATAACTATCTAATAAATCAAGCACTCAGATAATGGATCTTGATGATAAAAAGTGCTTCTACCTTGTAAAAAAATGTTTATTTTACTCCCAAAGAGCATAAAATTAGTTAATTCTAATAGTTTAATTAGATTCTAATCTATTAAGTACTTGAAATTATATCGATTGCTCATGCAAAATATGTAAGCTAAAATCTGAATAGAAACTTCCAAATCACGCCGCAAACAACATGACAGCAGATAGCTGTTGACCTCTATAAAAATACCTATTTTGCTCCAGCATTTCTAAAAAGTAATAAAAAAAGCAAACTAGATATAAAATTCTACTTTTCTTTTTTATTTAGTGTACAGATCTTTGTTAGGTACTTAATCAGAGAATGTCACAACTTGTATCACGGTCATAAACTTCTAGACGGTCTAATGAAGCAATTTTATTTTCCTGGAAATAAAAACATCCGATGATGAACCCTCTCTCATCCTCCATCACTTCGTCACATCCTGACCTTGACAGTGAATCGAGAAGAAACTTGTCCTCGAGAGTGTCAATTAACTGCTCGACTCCGGTTACAGATCTAAATTTACTGCAGGGTTTTACTGCTGTCGTTTCATTATGGAGTTTTTCTCTTTCAGTATTTCTCTTTCAGCTTTTTTTAATGCTGGAGTTTTAGCCTTTTATTCTAAAAGAAAGAATTTCGGTGAGTGAATTTAAAAACATGGACGAAATGGGATTTTTAAAATTAATGATATACAGGTAGACGTATAAATGGAATACAAATTGATTTAGCTTAGGATCGGTTTTAGGATAACTTTATAATTAATTTTTTTTTATTTTTGCATGTGTAAAATGTGAGTATATGCTGAGCATATACAAATTATAAGCTGGTTTCCAAAATTATTACAATTAAAAATTCTCCATACGAACAGAAATTTATTAATTGATTGTACACTGATAAAATTTAGAGATTATATATATATATATATATATATATATATATATATATATATATATATATTAGTTTATGATATATAATCTATAATGACTATTTGAGAGAAATCTGAAATTAGTCCAATTAGAAACTCATAGAAAAACATCATGAGCAGAAATTTATAAAGTGATTAGACATTGATTAAATTTAGGGACTATATTAGTTCATAATATGTAACCCTTGATAACTATTATGGTATACACTTAGAGGATCGTTTTTTGTTCCACGTTAGCATCAAGGAAAAGGAATTTCAAATATTCGTCAGCAACTACTAAAAGTGGCAAATCCCCATAAAGGAAAAGATGATGATAGGTGAAGTCATTAAAAGCATTTGAAATTAGTACTAGAGTAATTCATTGGAATTAGTTACGTAACGCATTTTGTAGGAAGAACGTTAAGGTGTTATTTTAAGCACTTTTGGTTTTCAACTTTATAAAGTGGGTTACTTACTCAGTGTGGTGTACCTTACAGAGGGCTAAAAGGACTGAAGCCTAATTGAGGAGCAAAACTTCATAAATCTTCGGATGACGACTGCCAGTTTCTAAATCTTTGTCAAAATATCTATGTGTGGCAGAGCTATTTCCCTGAATAGTCTTTTTTATTAATTTTTTTTCCATCACTAGAGCATGTGCGGTAGAGAATAATATGCCTGGAATCTGTGTCCCCATGAAAAAGGGGATAAAAAAAAATCAGAAAAGAAAAAGAAAAACCTCGAATTAAGGCACAAATAAAAACGGCAAAGCCGGGATAGCGAATCCGAAACTCTGCAAGTTTTAGAGCAGGAAATAAAATTTTCGGAAAATCAGGCTGTCGTGTTCGGCAAAATTGTGAAAAGATCAGAAAACGCGAAAATCTAACCTGTTCTCTTAAAAAATTGTTTCCCATTCTCTACTAATTAAAGTATTAAACACATCTTAAGTCTGCCCATTTTAATGTACCTCTTGAAAATAAGACGAAATCTTATATGGACAAATGGGAGAAAAATCTCCGCATTACCAGAAAAATTCTTTTTCTTTAACGCAATAGGCACTTACTTATGGTGAGGACATTCATCCATATACATTTCGAGACTCGTCTGCTTTATTTTGGTAACACTCAATTGGGCGATCCAACGTTACTCTACTTGAAAAATACTGTAAAAGTGTTAAGGGAAAGGAGTTTCCTCCGGGTTTTGAAATAAATGCGAAATGAAAGTTTATTTTAAAATTATCTTCTTAACTCTCAATGCAGGATTTTTTTTTTAAGGAACACATCTTTTTAATCCTTTTTTTTCCAAGCAGAAAGGTAAGAAAAAACTACTTTTGAACGTGATAAATCGTTCCTCCTAAGCTGGCAGTGCTCTCTCCAACGTCTTAATTTGTGATCTGGCGACGAGATTCTGATACGCAAAAGCCATGTTAACTGTTAATAAAATGAGAAGGAAAGCTTAAGATGAATCCAAGATGATACTTAACTGATGTCAACCCGCCAGAGGTAATCAGGGGCTCCTTCAAGCCAAAATTCTGGGTGGACTGACTCAACATTTCAAGTGGGCCGAGCGTGTTCACATTTGGTCTTGACTTGTTTTAACTCACGACAGGGACTTTCTCAACTGAGTAAGTTAAAACATTAGGTACGTGTACACCGTGTAACATTTTATGCCATATTCGTCCCCCCCCGCCTCCCACAGCCCAGGTTACAGTGACATGCCATAAAAACAATACTAGAAAGCTAAATTATTGACCCGTAAACTTTTTCTCTATTTAACAGCTTGTAAGTCACAGTCAATGAGTTGCAACAGTCACAGAATTCCAATAACTATGCCACTTTATATAATTCGATATCCGTAGAGTAACAACAACGCACTATTGAACTTTTTTGGCTATTCTCTCTGTATATATTCATTTGATCAACTCATGGCGTACGAGGAGTGACCCTACAGTTTTCCGCTGGGAGAAATGATGCCAAGCACAAACAAATAATTTAGATTCCGCAGTATGGCAGCATTAAAAAACAAAACAAACATAGGCAGTTTCATGCTACGTCACTTATGCAACGACGTGAAAAAGGGCAGAAAATGGGTGTCGTGCGTTTTACACGAGGAATTGGGGTATGCATATCTGTAAGAGTTTAAAGGCCTGCTCACATAGCAGTCCGTTAGCGTAAGCGTAAAAGGTCATCGGAGTGTTCACGGATGATGTCATAGATCTTAGCTATATGATTGGTTAAAATTTAACGCTTACGCTAACGGACTGCCATGTGAACAGACCCTTAGTAATTTTTACAAATATTTTGTCTTTCGTTTTTGAACGAGTTGAGATGTGACATGCTGGGTGCAACTGCCTAATTAATG